>CM076577.1:1476769032-1477182843 GCA_034641835.2 Pinus albicaulis
GAGGTTACACTTCATTCCTAGAACAAAATAAACATCTGCTATGGATTTCTTTGCACTTATCCTTGTTAATACATTTACATTTCATTTTCCCATAACAGAAACTTTGCTATCAGTTCATAGTGTGACTTGTGACTTCACACTCTCATCTAAAATAGAAAACATTGCTAAGTTTCATGTCATATGGTTACTACAACCGGAGTCTAGAAACCATAAATCCTCACTTTTTTCGTCACCCATATTACAAGCTAAAAACAAATTATCTTGGCTGATATTTTCTCTAGTGAAATTTGCACTAGTTCTACTTCCCATATCATGCTGGTTCTTTCTACATTCATTAGCATAATTTCCATATTTCTTACAATAGTGACATTAGACATTGGACTTATCATACCTTTGTCCTTTAGCATTCTGCTGACCACTCTGCTGGCTGTTGCCTTGGCCATGGCTGTGATTTTGACTGTTGCACCTTCCATGTGAATGTGAAGGGTTGTTCCTTCCACCTTTGTTTTGGCTTCTGCCTTTTCCTCTTTTGTTTCCTCTTCCTTGCCCTCTTCCTCTTCCGAAAGACATCTGGGTCTTAAAGGCATGTTCCAGAGATGAGTTTTCACTCCTACCCAATCTCTGTTCATGGATCATCAGTGATGCATGTAGCTCATCCACTGAAAATTTTTTGAGATCCTTAGTCTCCTCTATGGTGGTGACAATCACATCAAATCTTGAGGGTAAACTTCTCAAGAGTTTTTCCACAATCCTCTTGTCTTCAAGAGTCTCTCAATGAGATCTTATTTGTGTGACTATTCCAATCACATGAGTGAAGAATGAGTCAATAGCATCTGACTCTTTCATACAAAGAGTCTCAAAGTCTCTCCTTAGCAACTGAAGTTTTGTTGTCTTCACTTTTTCCATGCCTTGATAGGCTGTCTTGAGAGTTTCCCATGCTTCTCTGAATCTCTTGGCTGTTGTTATCCTCAGAAACACACTCTCATGCACTGCTTGATACAAAAAGAAAAGAGCATTGGAGTCTTTATTCTTATTGCTCTTCAGCATCTCTCTTTCTGCCTGAGTTAACATATTAAACTCATGTTCATCTACTGGCTCTTTAAAGCCTTCCTCAACAAATTCCCATAAGTCTTGGGAGAAAAATAATGCTCTCATAGTTATTGACCAGTAGTCATAATTTTTCCCATTAAACATTGGGAGATGGATATTTCCCATACCCATACTAGTGCCGGCTCCAGCCATTCTGCACTCTTAACTATGATTCAAAAACACTTGACTGTTCTGCAACAGTAACACAAAAACTATATAGAGAATTACCTTTGGATTCTTTTGGCTGAGTCTTCACACTGCTGAAGAAGCTACTGCAGTAAAGAACTCATTTCCTTCAGCTTATTTGATCTTCAAAGAGCCTGGACTAGCTTTGATACCATGTTGGAATATTGAAAATTCCATAACAATAAATGGGGAATAAAACTCCCCTCTTCAACACAGAGAAAATATTAAAATTTCACTTAAAGGAGACAGAGTTCAACACTGAAAAATTATATTTCATTCACTGTAAAAATCTATTACAATAAAAAAAACTTCTTCTTCTAAGAGAGATTACAAAATGCTGGACTGTTACAAGACACAGTGCCAAACAAAACTCTTATTTGTCTCACACAGAAAATACTCTGTTCACTCTTCAATAAAATAAACGCACTGTTGTGCAATTCAAACTTTTACACTCTGCTGTATGTAAAAATTAAAACTTACAAACTGTTTTTCACCTTTTTACACATTGTTGTGTAATAAAAATTACATACTGTCTATTTTAAAAAAAAATTACAATGTTTTTTGCCCCGTAACATATAAAACACATTATAACAAAATTAAAACAAATCTAGTTTAAAAGGACTTCGTTTGGGGCCCACTAAATGTTTTAATATATATATATATATATATATATATATATATATATATATATATTAAATCATAACAAACCTTGGATAAATCTTTTAACACCATGGTATATGTTTTAAAATTTAAAACATAACGAAACTTTAATAAACTCTTTAACCTGGTGGACCCCACTGGACTTGAAACAAAAATTCAACCAAATCGAAATGATCATTTTCGCGTTCCAAAATGGCCTATTGAAGTCAGCGAATTTTGTGACGTGAATTCTCAATAGAATACACCTTATAAAAATTCGGGTCCGGATTTTGGTAATGCAACTCACTCAACAAAAACAGCGTGATCCAATATATTTACTCCACGTGGCCCTTTCAGACATAAAAATCTGGCAGTGAATTTATGAGCTTTGAATGTGGTGGTTGCAGGAATTAAGAGGCGATAAGGACAACATTTGAGTTTTCTGGTTGCGTGGTTTGGAACCACAATCTCTTCAATGCTGAGGCGACTGCTGCAGAGCCATTAAACAACAACTTGCAGGTTTAATTAAATGCAGATTTTAATTTCTGGATGGCGTGCTGTAGACAAATTCCTGTAGCGTTTGTCCTTCTCTGCGTTGCTGCAGTTGAAGTTAAACTTCAACACTCACCCTTAAATTCAACTGTTGGGTTTTCTAGCATACCCAGGCATTTCCCGAAATGTTCAAAGCTTTTCTGCGCAAGTGGCTTTGTGAAGATATCTGCAATAGTGCAAGTAACTTCCCAAGAATTGTTCAATGACTGAATTTTTTGTTCAATGACTGAATTATTTTTTCATACAGTAACACGAGAGACAATTCATGCGCTTACCATTTCAATGTTCGGATTTGACTTCCAGAGTACATTTCACTGTGGGTTCTGATTTCTAAACCTTATTATAGGTTGAGATCATAACCACCAGAGGTTATAAGCCTCAAAACTACATAATCATCCCTGCGGGTAGAATTTCTGTCCATTTATTGATGTTGGGTAACATTGGTCCATTGTTCAATAACCATGGCCATTACTATGACTATCATTTTCCATCCAAGGGATTCTACATGCTCTCTCCTGTTCTTGATCAGACAAGCTATTACACTATTCTACATGATTGGTGCCTCGGCACAGACACCACGTATGTGCGACGGAGAGAGACCACTACGTATGTGCGACGGTAAAAACCATACAAAAGGGAGTAAAATTGAGAGCAATCTGAACACAGTTTTGGATAATCTTGTTCAACGCACGTCCCAAACAGGGTTTAATATTTCTATGTATGGCCAAAGCCCTGACGAAATATATGGCCTTCTCCAGTGTGATGGATACTTAACAGCTCAACAATGTTACAATTGCTCACAAGAAGCAATAGATGCCATTGGAGAAGTTTGTGAGAATGCCAATGGGGGTAGAGTTTGGTTAGAAGATTGCTACTTACGTTATGAAAACGGTAATTTCATCGGTCGACTGGACGAGGTTGGACAAAAACATTGTTACAGTCAACAGAATGTTTCCAGCCCTGGTGTCTTTAACGTGGCTGTTGAGAAGCTACTTAACAAATTGTCAGGTGAAGCAATTACATCTGGATCTGGGTTATATGCTTCCGGGAAAACTATAGACTCCTTGTCTCGAGAGATCTATGGTACTGCCCAGTGCTGGAAAGATATATCGGCTGAGGACTGCACAAATTGCCTGTCAGTCACAATCAATCAAATAGTCACAACTTATGCCGGATGTGAAGGAGTTGAGGTTTATTTTGGAAGCTGCAAAATTCGCTATGAAACATACAATTTCTTTGGTTTCACAGCGCCTCCACCCTCTGCTTCAAACAAAATGGCCATAATTTTAGGTGTTGTCATGGGCGGCTTGCTTCTCGTATTATTTGTGTTCCTCTTCGCATATGGGAGAAGATTGAAGTCTGCCATATTTCGAAGGCTACACCAAGGTATTGGATCTCTTAACTGAAATTCAAAATATATAGAATGGATCTTACTATATTGTGTGTGAAATATAGAGAAGGGATCTCTACTATGTGAGTGTGACATATATAGAAAGAATTACGAACCTATGATGCGTTTTGATCCATCGTTGGTAAATTTTATACAAAATAATTCTAAAAATATGATTGAGCTCAGGTTCAAAATATAAATGGGATAAGAATTTCTTTTAGTTAAATAGTTTGAATTTTTTTAAAACCATATAGGTAATATTAAAATATTTTATTAATTATTATTATTATTAGATATCAATTTTATATTAAAAATAAAATAATTTATATATTTTTCTCATATTAAAAAATAATTGATTTTTTGTTTTTATTTTCAATTGCTTAGATTGAATTGAGGCTTTTATGATTTATAGAAATTTTTAGAAAATTTTCAGTTAAAATTACATGAGAATGAATTTTGTCCATAACTTTTGAACCAACAAGTGCGGTTCAAAAGATAAGATATCACATCTAAACATTAAACTTAAATAGATGTAAAGAGGATCCAAATTAGTCATTGGAATAACAGCTAGTTTGACTTAGTTAGAATAAATCAGCCAAATTTTATATTTAATATTTTTAAACTTCATTTTGTTAAAATTATAATAAAACCAACAAACTATGAACCAAAAAACCAACTATTAGGAATAAAAGGCAGGGATCCAACACCTACTAATATTCCAACCATAATCTCTATTGAGATGGACATTGACAGGATTTTTTCAATCTCTAAAGTCTCCCTTAACTTACTATGATGAAAATGGTTAATCCTAACAACAATCTTAACCTTAGCCTTTTCAATGGAGATATGATAGTTAGTTTTTTTTACATGTTCAACTAAAACTTATATTAATTTTTAAGCATTATATTAAAATATTTTAAAGAATATAAAAATTATTCTTTATTTTTAATTTTTTTTTTCATTTATTTTTTTTTTCATTTTCTTTTTGGATTATTCTAGACTGTAATATTAACAACAATGCAGTCACTGAGTAAGTATATATATTAATGAGAAAAGTGTGAATTCAAAATAAAATACAGAAAAAATTACAACCTCTCTAGGTTAAGTTGTTAAATGTGCTTTTCAACACAATAGTAAATCATGTTACAATAAATTATACATACAAATGCTATGGAATGATTGCCCGATCCAAGTTAAACATCTTGCAATTTTTGTCCTGATATAGCTCTGTATTTTCATTGTATAGATGATGGACAGCTAGAGAACCACGTACTTAACAATAGACAAATATTGTTTAAGATGAAAACATTGGTAACTGCTACAGCAAATTTTCATGATGATAACAAGATTGGAGAGGGAGGATTTGGCTCTGTATATAAGGTAATGTACGCTCATTAGAAAGTTTCTGCAGGTTTATGTAAAAATATCTTGAATTATACTAGTCGGCTCGCTGCTTGTTCAACCGTGAGAGAGATAAAAACTAACTGCCTCACAATAAATTACATTTTCTAACTAAAATTTCTGATGAGAAATAGATTAAGGAAACTCATGAATCATTTTTAAAATGTAATAGAGAATTTTTTTTTTAAATCAAAATTATAAATAAATTTATTCTAACTTATCCAAATCTTTAATTAAGTATTGACTTGACTAAAAACTACTTTGCACACTCCAAACAAATCATTTGTGTGAATGTACCAGGGAACTACTCCAGACGGAAGACAAATAGCTGTGAAGAAGTTGTCCTTAAAATCTACTCAAGGAAGGAAAGAATTTTTGAATGAAGTTAAGCTTGTCGCCGGAATTCAGCATCGAAATCTTGTGAATCTACTCGGCTGTTGCGCAAAGGGATCAGAAAAATTGCTGGTTTATGAGTACGTAGCAAATAAGAGCCTCGATAGATTCCTATTTGGTAAGCCAATTCAATTTATTTTTTTCACTATTATAAAAAATAATCATCTAACTATATATTATAATTATGTAAATTAAAATTGACTGTTGAATTGGTGTGGCATGCGTGAATACAGATCCAAACAAACGGGCAGACCTTGATTGGCAGAAGCGTTACAATATTATAGTTGGAATAGCTCGTGGGCTTCTCTATCTACACCAGGATTCTCAACTGCGGATTGTTCATCGAGATATCAAAGCAAGTAATATTTTGCTTGACGAGAACCTGAATCCTAAGATAGCAGATTTCGGCTTAGCCAAACTCTTTTCTGAAGATGAGACCCACATCAGCACAAGAGCCGCTGGAACTCTGTAAGATATTCACATCTTTTGAATTTTTGTTTTGAATTTATGTAGATTGAGATGTATTTTTGAAATATCTTGAAATCTGACAGTTTTGTACTGTAAATTGTTTTATAAGTGTAGTTTATGACATTCTTTTGTCCCATCTATTATCTTTAGCTTGATAGACTTTAACATAATTTCCAATTCTTATCATAGATCTACCAGCTGCTGCAGTCTGCCAGATTTTAAAATATTTTTGAAATTTATAAAGGAAACAAAAATGTTATCTTTATCCAAGATAGTTTTATCTTATTATCTAGCTCAAACAGTTTAGTTTCCAGGTTTCCAAATAGCTATTTTTAAATTTCCCTTTAAGAGTCTTTGCCATTGTAATTTGAATGTGCAGTGGGTATATGGCACCAGAGTACGCTTTGTGGGGACAACTATCTGTAAAAGTTGATGTCTATAGCTTCGGCGTTGTTCTCCTTGAAATTGTGACCGGAAGAAACAATACGGAGTCTAATTTGTCATCTGAAATGGAGATTCTACTCGGATGGGTGAGATATTTTGATATTGTTTTGTGTTAAAAAATGCAGTAAACATTATTTATCCATAAAAATTATTACTGAGTTATTTATAAATAGATTGATTTTCCCTTTTAAGACAAACATATTATTTTGGTATATTAATAATTTATTGAAAATTATCTTAATAGTAAATTAAAATAGTTTATTTATAAATAGATTGATTTTCCCTTTTAAGACCAACATATTATTTTGGTATATTAATAATTTATTGAAAATTATCTTAATAGTAAATTAAAATAGTTTAGTATATTTAGTACTTAGCTTAAAAAAATATTATTTATTTAAAGACAAACTCTAATTTAGGTTGATAAATACATTATTAACTATAACTTTTAGTATAATGAAGTCACACTTAAATAAGTTGGAGACATTCATTTTTTCAAGGTAAATGTTCATCAACTTCTAGTTTTTTGTAACAAATGCTTACTCAAGATGTCCCTTATCAACATAGTTTTCCTTTTGATGTAATTAGGGACTTTCTTCTTGTAGACATCACTAGTTAGTAAAAGTCTATATAAAAGAACAACCATCACTTGAAATACATGGGTATCTATAAATTGTTTTAGCTACTCATACAGTAGAATGTGGTATATGGTTCATTCAACTTCTTGATGAAGTCCCTTTAAATGTGCAATCAATTTCATCGACCTTCCAAGAGCTAACTAGTGTAGTGAATGCTCCCACTCTATGTTGGCACTTGTCTCTTGAGTCTTAGTTCATTCTAACATACAAAAGAATGTGTATATAGGTCTTTGTCCCATAACATCACCATGATTCCACTAGCAACATATGGTCCACTCATAAGCATTCAATAAACACATAACCCATTCCTACAAGAGTTAAGAAAGTTACTATGGACGTGCGTGAACTCCTTCTTTAGGGAGATAAAATAAGTGGTCATTTTAGGGACTCAACTTGACTATGCCATATAGATATGAATTAGCTAGCCTCATGCTCAAGCAAGACAAAATGATTAGTCCCACTTATGTGCCCAAGCACAAAGATAAACACCTAAATATTCTACTTAATTTGCACTCACATATTCACCATAATGACCACACCTCTCAATTTGGATTAGTTAATTTGCACTCACATATTCACCATAATGACCACACCTCTCAATTTGGATGCATTACCACTGGGGTCATTTAAATGTTGTTTTAGCACACCATTACATCATCACTTCAACTTAGATCACACCATATAAGTTATCAACTCAAATACACCAAGCTATTCATGTTAATGTGAAGACATCATGTACTTTATCAACTCAAACACACCAAATAATTTTCATATCAGTGAGTATCATAATTAATAGATCTTTTAACACTACCTTTCGGACACTCAAACATGTTTTGATTGAAGATCACTTTGAATGAACACGGATACTTGCATCCACTTCATTGATCATTCAAACTTCGAATCAACATCTCAAGAACGGCATACATTGTCCAAACATTCCAGGAGCTCCACGGTAGAAATATTTCTTCTAAAATGATAAGTAGGTAGTAGATATCTCATATTGTCTTCCAGTATGACAAGTACACTATGTCCATGTACCTGATATGGAACTTCTTCATTGGTACTCCAAAGATGTAATTATTAACTTCTTGTTTGTGGGCCTCACATGCCATTTTGGATAAGCACCCACAAGAAATGGGGTGCAGATCAATATCAAGTATGGTTTTTTTGTGGGCGCATATGTTACAAAATCACATAGCCACCATGACTCAACAAATATTTTAAATTCCTCTAATGTTCAAACACTTAAATTTCTACACGTGCATAAGTAATACATAGGAGCAATTCGTCTTAGGCACAATATGAGCACATTAGGGAAAGATATGTTGTGCTTTTGTCACTAGAAATTGCATGAGCATGCCTAGCCTAAACTTTTGTGACCACACAATGCTTAACAAGTCTTCTAACATGAGTTGTGACATCCCAACTTGGCCAGTGCTTCCCCTACTTGCAACTTTAAAGATCCCACACTCAATAACATTAAATAGTGAATTGGTTTAATAAGCACAATTTATTTTAATTTATGGTTTTTGGTTGTAATTATTAAATATAAATGAGTTCATTATATCTATCAAATTTTCAAAATATTCCAAAATCTACAATCAAACTTCTTTTCTTTACATAATTCCTCCCAATCATAACTTCTCATCTCACAAATCACAAGCTAAAATAACCATGTCCTCAATCTCTTTGGAAATTACTTCCACTAATTCCCACACGATTTGGTACCAAATATCGTTAGCAAGTGTCTTTTTACAACTTGCTATCCACCATTATATCCATATCTGAAAAATCTATCGAAATCAATTTTATTTAATTTCATCAAGCAGATTAACAACCTTCGCAACAAATACCTCAGCATCAACTTTCCAATGATCTCACACCTCCATGGGATTAGACAAGGCTGAAACCCATGCTCTTCATTTGGCACATGTCAAATAGGTATAGAGAATCTCCTGAGTTGCAATTAGATTTAACCATAATAAATTTTGAAAACAAACTATTGTTTAAAAAAAATCTACCTCAGAATTAAGGATACATTCAAATATCCAAATAAGAATTACTCATTATAATATTTACTCATTCTAGCATTCACTGTACCATGTTATTTAGTTCATCAATAAATCATTTAGTTGAAGTATGAGATTATGTGTTTCGCTAATCTATTTTGACATGAATTCATGTATTGACTTTTACACTAATTTTCCATAAAACAAAATTGAACCGAATCTTATGAATCTCTGCATCATCATGTATAAATTTTATGAAATGCAGGTGTGGAATTCGTACAGCGAAGGAAATAGCATTCAAATGATTGATCCAATAATCATTGAAACATGCAATGAAGAGCAAGCAGCGAGATGCATTCATGTTGGCCTTTTGTGTACACAAGCTGATTCGTCACTGCGTCCAGTAATGGCTACAGTTATTTTGATGCTTTCAACTGCTTCTGTGACGTTGCCCGATCCCACAAGGCCTGCTTATGTAACCCAACATACCGATTCACATGTGTTGGCGGCCACTTCTTCATCTGTCTCATCTTCTCATATTCCTTTGGCTCTTCCATCTAACGCGACTACTTCTATTACTATATTGACACCTAGGTAATGCAAATTTTGCATTTCTAGACATCTTGGTTTCAGATATAAATAATGAAACAGAGATGGAGGTCACTTTTCTCTTGCTTCTTCGGAGACCTATTGTACTGTAAACTCTATTTAGTATAGAGTAGATTTTATGATTTTGGTGGTATATATATATTTTTTAATTATAATTATTTGTTAAAGATCTGTTAAAATCGCAAATTTAAGTTGTGAAATTTGTGTTATCTTCTTTAATACACTGTAAACAACAAAAAAAACATTATAAATCTCACTAAAAATTGTATGGCCCAATTAACTTTGAATAAAAACTTAAAATTATTAAGATAATCATTTATTATTATATTTATAAGATAATTATAAGAGATTTATTTATTTATTTATTTTATGCACTCTGTGAATATTTCACTTTTTTCGTAGATTGTAATGATTGTTAATAAGATTATTGTTAAAATTAATAAAAAATTATGATGAAATTGAAAATAATACTTAAAACATTATGGAATATAAGTATTTGTAATTTTTGTGATTATTAAGAATGTGAAAGTTAATTAAAAATATATATATATATTTTTTCTTTTTTAATATTTTTTTACAAAAGTCAAAAATATTTTATTTTTATTATTATTATTAAGGTAATTATGAGAAGTTTGTTGATTTATTTATTTTATGTAATTTTTGAAATTTAATTTCTTTTTTTTTAGATTTTTTGTTTGTTTATCAAGTTGTTTTATTTTTCCATAGATCGCACTAGGCCACACCAACCCTTAAAATGGTTGGACACCTCATCATGGTCTATTATACCACCGACCCGCTATTTGTTCATATATTATAATAATTGTTATACCATGGATGGGCTATTTGTTCATATATTATAATAATTGTTATTGACATTATTTTTAAAATTAAAATATTTTTATAATAACTTTATATTAAAATTAAGTATAACACTTAAAATTTATGGAATACAATTATTTGTAATTCCTATAATTATTGAGAAAGTGAAAGATGAAAAACATTTTCTCCTTTTTACAAAAATAAAAAATATTGTAGAATGTTATTGATTTTTATAGATTGTAAATTCATAAAATCAATAATGATAAGACATACTTTATGGTAACCAAATATAAGAACACTAGTTACCCTAATTTTCTAAGTTTTAAATCTTTAGAGTAAGTAGTGCATATATTGAGTGTTTATAAAATAGAAAAATGAATAGTATTCATAAAATGTTTAGATATTTAAAGTGAAGTGCTTAGAAATTTACCTTGTAAACTCTCAACCTAGAAAATCAACACACACACACACACATATCTTAGAAATTTACCTTGGAAACTCAACAAATATTTAGAGTTGCATATATCTCTCAATGTATTAACTTCACCATTTACAATACATTATATAAGGTGTTGACCACATTATTTTCATTGTCAAAGGGCTTATGTGTGTGTGTGTGTGTGTGTATAAAGTGCTCAAAAATTTATCTTGAAAACTCTCAATCGAGAAAATTAACAAGTATTTAGAGTTGCACATTTCTCTTATTGTATTAGGACATCATCTACAATACACTATGTAAGATGTTGAATACATTGTTAAAAATTAAATTGGTTGTTCAAATCCATAGTTTGCAAAGCCGGTAGTATTTTCTCATAGTATTTGGAAAAATGAAATAGCAATGTGAATTAATTATTTAATCAATTGATTGACTTGATTTTTTGAGAACATGTCTTTTCATGTAGGGGTATGATAATGTATAAAAGGAGAAAACATGAAAGTAAAATGTATGTAAGAAAAAATGTTATTTGTGGAGTGAATGATTTTTCTTAGAATTTTCATTATATTTTTTTTTCTTGGGAAGCTTTAAATGATGAAATTTTGAACATATTGAGGAGAGACCAATCATGAAATTTTGATCATATTGAGGAGATATCAAGGGGAATATCTTGTTAAAATATTGGTTTAGTATATTTTATCCGATATAAGTGATAAAAGATAGGGTTTGTGATTACCATTGGGGTACGCTTCAAACTAGTTTCAATTTTTTTTTTGTAATTTCCTTCTTAGGACATTTCAAACTATGGAATTTTGAGAAAACAAGAGCCTAATCTCTCGCTACATGTGGTCACAATTTTAAGACATTGGTTTTTAATATTTTCTGAGATGTACCTTATGGAAGTTAGGGTTTTTTAATGCTTTTAAGATCAGTTTCAAAAGGGTTAGTTTGATATTTTTTATAACTTATTTTCTATGATATTTTAAGCAATGAAATTTTGAAGAGATGGAGGTGAGATCTCTTGGTACATGTGGTCAAAATTTTAAACATAATTTTGTTATACTTTCGAAGATATCCTTTGTGTATGTCAAAGGTTTGAATGGACCTAAAATCATTTTCAAAGAAGTTAGACTCACATTTTTTCTATAACTTTGTTTTTGGGAATTTTCAGACTATGAAAGATTTAGAGATTTGAGAATACATACAAAAGTTCCCAAGTGAAAAATTTTAGACTTTGGTTTTCTATACATTTGAATATATGCCTTATGGAAGTTAAGGTTTCTATATTGTCCTAAAATGGATTTCAAATAGGTTAACTTGACATTTTTGCTATAAAAAAAATTATGGGACTAAGAATATGAAATTTTTATAGATTTGAGGAGACATATAGAAGTACCTTGAGTAAAAACTTCAAAATAATATTTTCAAAATTGGAATTGTGGCATGCTATACAATTTCATTCTTTAGAAGAAGCCAAAAACAACAAGCTATGGGAAAGTTAATATAAATGTCATTTGGAGATTCAAAAAAAATTTAGACCTAGTGAAGGCATAAGTAGTGAGTATACCTTGTAAAGGAATAAGTACTAAGAAGACTTGGTGAATTCAAATAAAGTAAGTATACCTTATAAAGGAAAAATTAGAAATTAGAATTAGCAAAGTAGGTTGGTTATTCCAAATATTTGCAGCGGTGGGCATTGGTGTCTCCAATAGTTTGGTGCCTACAAATATTTGCAGTGGTGAGGATTGATGTCTCCTACAGATTGGTGTTTACAAAGATATATAGGAGTAGGTCGATACTTACCGAGGTTTGAACTAGTGGGGATTGATTTCTCTAGTAGGTTGGTTCCTAGTAATATTTGTAATGATAATTTAGTTCCAACAAAGAATTATAAAGATAATTTTTATGGTTTTCTCCCAAAATTATTTACATGTAAAATGTTGTGTTCCACGTTATGTAGTTAATAGATCTTATATGTGATTTTTTTCTTATGGTTGATGAATCTTTGAATCTGCACTTAAAAAAAAATCATATACTAATTCACAACCACCCTCTCAATATAAGTGTGTGATTGACAATTGGTATCATAGTAGGTTCCTTTAAAATTAGTCTAACCACTAAAAGGTAGATCTTAGAAGAAAAAATGGCTATTCAAAAAAAATTCAAGACAAACAAAGATCCATTGTTCAAATAAATAGAGAAGATTATTATCATCCTAAATATTCAACTAGAAGAAGAAAAACGAAAGAAGAAATGGTGAAAGGACCTATATGAAGCAAAAATAAGAAAATTGTGAGAAATTGGAAGCTAAAATTGTTTCTATAAGAAAGGATCTAGAGAAGTGAACTAGTGAGATGAATAAAATCTTGAAGTTTAAACAAAGTAGTGAAATATCAGATGATATCATAAGTTTCCAAAGGTCACCATTCATTAAGATTTGTGTTGGCTATTATATGAATCAAAAGGCTCCTAAAGTAGATTCAAATTCTCATGCTACAAAGTCACCAAATAAATTGAATGAAGGAAAATCTAAAAACTAGGCCTATGTTCTCAAAAGATCCATAAAAAATGAAGGTAACATGAAGAAATAAAATGGATTCCGAAAAAAACCTAACCATATTCACGAGGAAAAAGCTAAATTCCGGAGATATTTTCCATCAAGGTGGTATCATACAACTTAGTATATGTTGTAACATTATTTGTTTTTTATAAGTTAGCATAAGTAGTTAAATATTTTTGAAAATGTTAAGGTAGGATATGGATGCAAAAGAATGAAAATTTAAAAAATGTTAGGAAAATTATTATTTTTGTAGGCATCCATGTCAATAAAATGTTAGGTGTTAGATGCTCTAAATAAATAAGGAAAATTAAAATAAAAATGTTAGGGAAGAAAAAAGAAAAAGGAAAGCTTCATTCTTTTTTAAAAATATTGATTGGCTCCTAGTCTAAATGCGCCTATGGAAAAAGTGTTTTGTATGTTTTAAATCATGATTATTAATTACATATTCTAAATTTTTAAACCATATTATATGCCCCACCATGCATTTTCATCAATCAAATATCCCCACCATTCATTTCCCTTTCTTTACTTTTCATTCCCTGCTCATGTATTTCCCTCATTTCCATACATTTCCCTTATAATTTTCAATGCTTTATTTCATAAGTCCTGACCCCACCACTGTCACATCAGCACATTTATCCTCCTCCTATATTCCCATATATCTGACAATCAATCTTCACACTTGTCGACATCCAATGGCCCTTATGGCCTTTCGGCCCCCCTCCACCATCCGAATTTTATCACCGGGTGGTTAGGGGCGGGGGTGGTCTAAAATGAACTGTATTCACAAACCGCCCATGTTTATGTGTCGGCTCCACGTGAGTTTGGAACCCCCAGGTGCAAAACAGCAAACCGCCTTACCCCCCCAGAAAATTATTTCGAGTACACCGTCTGCTATGATGACCATTGCACACTACCCTTCCAATGCCACCTCATTACCCGTTAGCCAATTAAATGCTCTCCCTAAATAATTTCATTGTAAACTTAATTACCTATCCGTTAACCTGCGCCATTAACGAAAACTAGAATTTCCCTATTTAACCTTCGAAATACCTTTGCAAATTCCTTTTTCTGATTACAGGCTATTACACTTTGTTGTTTGCAGGTTGTTTGCTAATCCATAAGCACTAAAATTTCTTGAGCAACGCCTAATCGTATCATACTCCATTTATTTCCTTGATCTTGCTCAAAAAACCTTCTTTATTCCCTCTGCTCCACTGTCAGTTGTAGCCATTATGCCTCCCAAGGCTAAAGATCCCGAGGAAAACATTAATCCTTTGATTTTCCCTCCTCTAGATCTTCATCACATCCCTATGGCTAACAGAGGTTAACGAATCTATGAAACACACTTTGATATCGACATTCTTGAGATGTACTATTGGTTAGAAGACAAATGGATTGAGAAATCTGATGAAATCCAGCTTTGAGAGTCCAATCTTCCCCATTTTATCTTTCCTCCTACCCATAGCGCTCTTGATTTCATCAGGAAATGTCATGCATACAACTTTCCCAACAAGAGAGCCATAGTCAATTATAATGTCCAATTTCTGTTTACCATAACCCCTCAGGCCATTAAACAAATGATGTTGGCTCCCACAGTCGATAATGGTGCCCAATTCTCTCATGAAGCTTTGGTTGAAATATATCAGAGATTAGATATTGCCAAGAGAACACAAACCTTAGAACTATTCCTAGCACAAGATGTTGCATTTCCTAAAAGGAATCCTCCTTATCCTTCAGCCCTCTTCCTTAAGAGAACCAAGTAAATAACCATTGTATTATCTTACCTGCTTGGCTACTACTCTGACCAATACATAGATGAAGTTATTATAGGATTTATGTCTATCTTTTCCAATGATGCCAAGCCTTCCATAATGTTCAATTTCAGCCATTTTCTTGCAGAATCCATCCATTAGAAGTTTCCTGATTTCAAGACAGAATAGGTATTTAAATATACCTTTTTTCTAGTTTATATGTTCATATACTTACAAGGAGACAATATGAAATTGTTATTGCAGAAATTAAATGATAAAGGAGATCAGCAGTCAGTAATTTTCTGGACCACCTTGGTCATGAAAGAGAAGAATGAATTCACCTAAAAACAGTTCATTGAAATGTTTTTCCACCCCACTATAAGTCTTTTAAACAACATATAAGAACCAAGAATCAGTGAATAAATTCAGAAGATCTTGCAACTGACAGAATAGGTTCAAATAGGAGATTGGTACCTATATGAAAACTACACTGAAATAAGAGTTTTTGGATGCGATTTGCAACCATACAAGTTGCCCAAATTCCTCCCAATGAGGATTTTTTATTTGGAATTCGTCAGGAAAATGATCAACATGGATTAGGTACATTTCGTGGCTGCCAAAAAGAAATCTCAACTCAAGCTAAAAACTCATATTGGCCCATTCATATGTAATAGCAGAAAATCAGTAGCATAGGCAGATAAGCTATTAAAGAAAATGCAATTTGATATAAGCTTCACCTAGTCATATGACCAATTAGGCATTGTGTCTAAATTAAGGGTAGAAGTCAAATGTACTCCTTACTTTCATACAACAAGGCAAGAGATAGAGAAATATAAGAACAAACCAGAGTGGACAGAGAACACATTGCATGAAGTAGAAGAAAAACCAGTTTCATCATCAATAGTGCAGACTCCAACAAATCAGGAAAAGATAGCTAAAAGGAATAGAGAAGAAGGGTCTCTTTCAGAGAAAAACATCTTCAGTGAGGGGTTCAAAATTATGTATAGAAATAAGGCTAAACTTAGTTCCAAACTAAGTATTAGCAAGGATTCAGAGCATCAGACCCCTATAAACACCATTGAACCTCTTATATCCTCATTGATAGAAGCGCATTCCACACAGTCTCCTACTACTTCCATAACTAGTTCAAATCAACATCAAATAATTCAAACAGGTACTTCAACTTCAAGAAAGTCAGAGAAGAGCACCATGGACATCTTCAAGGAAATCAAACTATAAAATGAAGCCTTGAAGATAAACACTTATAACCAATTCTGGAAACAAACATCAGGTGCCCAAAGTAGGCTATTGTCAGCCTTTGATGCAGAGAAAGATAGAATGCTAATGGAATTTCTTCAAGCACAAGTTCCTTAGCCTAAAGTAGAAGCAGAATATAAGAAAACATCTTTTAAATTTTATGCCAAAGATATACATCCCATTGATCAAATGGAGATGCATAAACAGACTGGAGAGATGATCTTCTCAACTATAACTAACACTACCATGTCTTTATCTAAAATGCAGGTTCCACTAATAAATGTCAGATCACAACTCAACATGGAGAAAGTCTTAGCTTTTTCCAAGGAAACCAAGATTAAAACCTTGGAAGATTTGGTAATCAAGTTGGGTTATGACCCTGAAAATGTCAATGTTGCAAAGGAGTTAATCAAGAAAAATAATGCATACATTGCAGCATTAAGGAAGCAGTTGAAATTAATAGCAACAGAAGATCCTTTAGCCAAGGAAATTTTAGAGACAGAAGAAGAAAAGGCATATATGTTGAAACTCATTCTTAAATAGATTACACAGCTGAAATATATGGAAACAGAGATGGAAAAATGGATTAAGGAAAGCAATAAACTAGTCAATAAAGTTGCTCCTTTAGAAGAACTTCCAATGACAACTATTCCCACTGTTATAGTTGCCACTATCAGTAAAATATATTCTATAGATCAGTTAGCATCGACACTTCAAAACATGAATTTGCAGACAAAATAAATAAAGAAGCTTCAGAACAAAGTGAAAATTCTTGAAAATCATCAGAAGAAGTCTGATACTTATCATGCATTAGAGCTTCAGAGAGCTCAAAACCAAGTTGAAATATGGAAAAATTCATCTATTGAAGCTTCCATTGGTTACACTCTGGGAAATGTCAAAGAAATCATTCGGACTAACATTTTTGAAGAAATTAATGAAATCTGGCCATCTATCAGGATCATCTTTGAGCAAAAAGAGTTAGTAGAAAAGGAAAATTAGGAAATTTATAATGCAAACACTCAACTGGGAGAAATGCCCAATATAGCCAGTAGCATCATGAAATTTCTAAACTCTAAGGAAAGCCAAGAATTGGATGAGCTAGAGGTAGATGACAAGACTGAAACTATCCTTGAAGTAAAGAAAGTTTTGATTAAAAATAACTTGGTGGTACAATTAGCAGAAAAATGTCATACTCTAGATATGACAATGAAAAGATTTCTTACAAGGATTGATGCATTAGTTAAAAAAGGTATCCCATCACTATTTGTTATAAATGACAAATTAATGCCCAGGGAGGATTATATGAAGAAGCTCAAGGAAATAGCAAGGTCTACATCTATGTCTTCTATTCAAGGTTCTGTGATAGGTAGAGCATTTTACAAAGCAGTTGAAAACATCAGTTTTATTCGCCATGAAATAAAACACATTTTCACTTTGAAACAAACTTTTACAAAGTACATTGAGGTAGATGAAATCTACCGCAAGATTATTAAAGCCTCAATTTCGAATGAGGAGCGATGTGACAAGCTATGTGAATACCAAGATTAAAGAACTAGTCATCATGCCAGCACAACACTCAGATTTTCCAGCACAACATTCAGTTTTTCCAATGAAATGCTAAAAAGGTGGTGACTCAGCAACAACTTTTAGCAGAACAGGGCTAGAACGCGGAGCCGATTCTTTTAGATCATTTTTCTTTCCTTTCTGTTCGTTTTCAGAAAATGTAGTTTACCTTGTCATTTAGGCATTGCTTATTATATTTTTTATTTTTTATAAATACTTCACGCATTGAAGTATCTAGGGTTGCACCCTTGCATGAGCAGATTTTGTAAAAGAAGAAATTGTATTAAGTCTTTCTAATCATCATTAATACAAGGATTATGAACTTATTTCATATAGCTATGTTTTTCCTCTGTAAGTTTTTCCAGTTTTCTTAAATCATTTTGTTTCTTCATATATTTAATTATTGTCAAGATAACTAGGTGAGGTTGACCGTGTTTCAACAACCTTATAATTCATCCTAAAGTTATTATCATTATAAAGACTGATTTAATTAACAATCTGTTAATGTAAGTCCCTTTTATTTATTAATTATCAGCATCTTGATGAAATTAGATATATTTTGTTAAATCTTTGAACATTGTTTAAAGGTTTTATGGCTTATGATTTATTAAAAAACTTGATTTAAATATTTAATAATCATATTCTCTTACACAAGCCCACTTAATCAAATCATTAAATCTTAATCATTGTGTAAGATAAACAAGCATCCCTTACTTATAATTACTGATATTATCTATAAGATTTAAAAACCTCAACTATTTGATTAAAATTTATCTTATGCATTGGTCCTCCAAATATTTCAAAACACAAAAAAGACATTTTAGATGCTTTGGAATGATTATTGACCATAATCATCTCAAAGGACAACATCTATCTGGCGTCATTGCTGGGGATACGAAGAATAGAAGCTAAATCTTCCTAGGACAAAGATTTTTCCCTTTTCCTTTAAGGTGAATAAAAGATAAAGATATAGGTCAAAACATTTCACCTCTCGATTCCACTGATTCAAACTGTCTTCTTTTAAGAACACTAAGTCTCGTTCTGAATCTGACATTGTTAACCCTCTACCAGATCCAAGAAGACTCATTAGGGAAGCCTCTTTGAAAAGAAAACAAAACATTTCTACTTCTTCCTCTTTAGCCTTACACCCTAAAGAAATTTCATTCATAAATCCCTTTTTAGTAATATCATCCCAACCTAATTTGACTCAATTACCTCCTAGAGTTGTTGAAATTTATTCACAAGGAGTACATCTTTAGTCAGCCTTGCTGACTGAATCACTTCAGTCATATCAAGTCCCATATTTCCCTATAGACTCACCTACATCTGAAACAATATTGGACTTACAATCGCACGAATTTAAGCCTATATATTTTGTTACTCCAGTTTATCATCCTATTCCATTAAACTCTAATAAACCAGAAGAGACAATTTTTGTCTATTATAATCCATTGTTTGAATATAAGGAAGAAGATTTAACACCATCAATTCAAAAGCTAATTGTTAAAATCCATTTGAGATCCTCACTTCCTCCTCCTCCTTCACATTCTCCTCCACCCTCTAATACTCATTCACCTACATCTTCATCATCATCTTCATCATCCATGGCTTTTCAACCCATTATACAAGCTAGGTATGCTACTCTTGTTCTTCCTAGAATCTTGGGAAATTTTCCTGATGGATATCTTAAACATTTACCAAGATTTAATGGAGAAACAGGTCCCTTAGCAGAGGATCATATAGTTTCCTTCTTAGATTTCACAGACAATTTGAACATCGAGCTTGAAGATGTTTATATGAGATTATTTGTACAATCCTTGGAAGGTAATGTTAGGATCTGGTTTAGGAAACTTAGAGCATAATCTATTCAAACCTAAAATGAACTCATAACTATCTTTAAAAACCAATGGGGAGTAAATAAATATGTTGTTTACTTTCTCACTGAATTTGAAAGAGTTAAAAAGAAATCATGGTGAACTAGTTGCTAGATTTATCAAAAGATTTAACAAAATCTACCACAAAATGCCTATTAATTGTAAACCTCTAGTAGCTACTGCAAATTCATATTTTCTAAAGCATTCGATGATGGATTTGCAGTTATGCTAAGGGAGAGAGTTTCTAATACATTACAAGACATGCAGACTAATTCTATTGAGGTAGAAGCCAATGGGTCAGCTTCCAGTAACATTAGATTTAAATAAGAGAAAGCCCAAAGGAAATTAAAAAATCAGGAAGAATCTTCCTCTAAGTCTAAAAGTGGAGATTCAAACATTGATGAAATCACAACTCTTCTAAGAAATCTATCCAATAGAATTTCAAAGATTGAAACTCAACCAAGAACAGTCCAAAAAATTGTTTCTAGACCAAAAACGTAGGCCCAAGGTCAGTACAAGGAATCTACTCCATTGAAAATTCTTCAGATGCCTCATAATGACCAAAAAATACCTACACTGTTGTTTATTAATGATAAAAAACCTGAGGACAATACTTTTTCTATTACTAAAGACATTAATAATGTAGATCATACATCCTTTTAGACTGTCATTTTCCCTGTTTCCCAAAATCAAATCCCTCAAGAAGACCAAGATACTTCTCAGGTTTCTAAGTATCAAGCTTTTTCTGAGTTTCTGATTGCAGAACTAAATAAAAGATATGACTTAATACCTAGAGCTGGTCCTGGTAGACCTCCCAAAAACCCTGTAATGATTGAACCTCAACTAAAAACAACTGAAACTAAAACTACTTCTTCTCAACCTTTAAATCAGTCAATTGATTCTACTCAGATTGACAAAAAAATATTGACTACCATTAATGTCGAGAAAGAATTAGAAAGAGTCAAAATTTCAATTCCACTTTCTGAACTCTCTAAAAACCCAAGGTATAAAATTCAAGTTGCAAAGTGGATCCAAAATTCTAGTATGGATGCTCAAGGAGATATTATCAATATACAAAATGAAAGACCCACCATAGCTTTTTGTCCTGGTTATGATATGATTAATGAATCCATACTACCCTTCTATGTCACTTTAAAGGTGCATGATTCCCTGCTATACAACCATATGCTTGATTCTGGTGCTTCGCACAACTTAATGCCTAAATTCATCATGGAAAAACTTAATCTGGATATCACTCAAACCTATCACAAGTTGTATACTTTTGATTCAATTAGGATCCAATGTTTAGGACTCATTAAAGACCTAGTGGTCACTTTACATCAAATACCAGTTAAAAGTGTAGTATTATACATAGTTGTCACTAATATTCCTCCCAAATTTGGAATTCTTTTATCGAGATCATGTTGTGAACAATTGGGAGGAAGTCTTCAAATGGACATGTCTTTTTCCACTATCCCTGTATATGGTGGAGAGAGCCTTGGATTGTATAGAGAAGTGAGATTCCTAAACTCTGTTTGCAATGCTAATAAATCTAGGAATTGTCCCATTTACACAATAGATCAATAATTTAGTTGTTTTCAACTATCATCAGACACTTCACAAAACTCTCAACTCAAGATTGAGGATGTAGTTGACACTTCTAAATCGGTTCAAACTAAAATTTGGAAATTATTTTTTGATGGATCTTACAACAAAGATGGGGTTTGAGTAGGATTTGTTTTGATTTCACCTGATAAAGAAAATATTACACAATCATGCAAATTAAATTTTTAGGTCACAAATAATATTGTCGAGTACAAAGCTTTTATCCTAGGATTACGACTTTTTAGAAGTTTAAAGGTAAAAAAATTAAGTGTTTTCAGTGACTCGGAATTAATAGTAAGATAGGTTATGAGTCTTTGTCAAACAAATCACCCTAGACTTAGGTCTTACATAAATGAGATTTGGGACACCATTGAAAATGTCTTTGATGCTTTTAATATCACTTTTATTCCTAGAGTTGAAAACCTACATGCAGATTCATTAGTTGTTTCGGCTAGTTCTTTCAAGATTCCAGATCAATTTCAAATTCAATATCAAATACAAATAAAATATAGGCCATCAATACTAGAAAACCTTAAACATTGGCAAATATTTGAAGATGATGAGCAATTAAAATCCTTTCTACAGGTCATTGACGAATTTTCTGTATTGCAAATTGAAGAGGATAATTCAGACATTAAAGAAGCTGTCAAACCAGGAGGTAACTCCTCAAATCTAGAATGTGTATTAGCTGAAGAATGCATATGGATTTATACATGGAGGTGAGGCTATTGGGATTCATCTCCCAATGACTCTTGGCCTTCCTTATTTCCTAA
This sequence comes from Pinus albicaulis, assembly GCA_034641835.2. Lineage (NCBI taxonomy): Eukaryota > Viridiplantae > Streptophyta > Pinopsida > Pinales > Pinaceae > Pinus > Pinus albicaulis. The sequence continues at coordinate 1,476,791,492 of CM076577.1, forward strand.
TATTAAATAATATACAATATTAAATGTGCACACCCATCCCATAGGATTAGGTGTCAACATTCCCCCCTTTAATCCGAAGGGATGTTGGTGAGTCCAAGCATCGATCCGAACTTTTCAAACTTTTCTCTTCCAAGTGCTTTGGTGAAGATGTCAGCAGTTTGCTCATTTGTGGAACAATGATGTAGATGGATGGTTTTGGCCTGAACATGATGTCGAATGAGATGGTACTTTGTATTGATGTGCTTTGTTCGATCATGGAACTTTGGGTTCTTGGCCAACTTTATTGCAGAAGTGTTGTCGATCATGAGTGGAGTGGAATACATCTATTTCATCTGCAAATCTTCCAGGATTTTCCGGAGCCACACAATTTCCTTTGTTGCTTCAGCTGCTGCCACATATTCTGCCTCGGTCGTGGAATCTGCTGGAACTGACTGTTTGCGTGATCTCCATGAGACAACTCCTGATCCAAGACTCATGGTGTAACCTGTAGTAGACACCCCTATTTCTTTGTCGCCATCAAAGTCTGAATTAGAGTATCCGATCAAGCTGAAGTCGCCTACCTGTGTATATTTGAGTCCAAAGTCTTGAGTCCCCTTCAAGTACCTTAACACTCTTTTCGCAGCAGACCAATGTCCTTCACAAGGTTTTTGCATGAACCTTGAGAGGATTCCAACAAAAAATGAAATGTCAGGTCTGGTGGTGGTCAGGTAGATAAGACTTCCTACAAGCTGTCTATACTTAGTTGCATCCTCAAATTCCTTCCCTTCAATAGATGTGAGCTTCAAGTTTTGTTCCATTGGAGTGGTTAAGGGATTACAGTCATCCATGCCAAATTTGTTCAAGAGATCCCCAATGTACTTATTTCGAGAAAGAAATATGAATTTAGGATGTTGAATTAATTCAATACCCAAATAGTAATGAACATGACCCAAATCATTCATTTCAAAACCTTTCTTCAACTCTTTCTTCATGGATGCAATATAGCTCTCATTGTTTCCTGTTATCAAAAGATCATCTACATATACCACAAGATATACAATTGTTTTTCCAACTTTCTTAACAAAAAAAGTTGCATCATCAAGATCAAAGTGTTTGAAATCAAGTTTCAGAAGATGCTCGGTCAATTTCTCATACCAGGCTCGTGGTGCTTGCTTGAGGCCATACAAGGATTTTACAAGTTTGCAAACTTTTTGTTCTTGACCCTTTATCACAAATCCTTCTGGATGGGACATATAAACTTTCTCCTTTAGATCTCCATTCAAGAAGGCTGTTTTTACATCCATCTGATGGACTTTCCATCCATTCTGAGCTGCTAAGGCAAAGAGAGTCCGGATGGTGGTCCATTTTGCCGTGGGAGCAAAAGTTTCTTCATAATCGACTCCTTCTTTTTGTGTGAATCCTTTTGCCACAAGCCTAGCCTTGTGCTTGTCAAGTGAGCTGTCTGCTTTGTACTTGTTCTTGTAGACCCACTTACAACCAATTGGTTTCGTTCCCAAAGGCGGATCAACCAGCTTCCAAGTGCCATTCTTTATCAAGGCATCATACTCCTTCTGCATCGCTTCTTTCCATTCATCATGAGAAGCGGCTTCTTTGAAGGAAGTTGGTTCATGATCTGTAGACAAACTCAATTCACAGTTATAAGCAATATCCATATCAACAGAGGAATCAGAATTATCTACATCACCTTCGATTTGTTGAGTGGAACTTCTTGTTCCTATTTTTCCAACCTCATCAGGATGAACATTCTCCAGTGTCTTTGTTAGCCATTTGGGAGGACCTTTCTGAGATGGCCCAGGCTGGTCATTTGACTGAGTTGGGATTGATTCAAGATTCAATATCCCAATTCTATCAATTGCATCATCCAATGTGTCATCCGTGGTTGTTTCTTCATGTGGGGGAGAGAGTGCTTCAGGACATGATTCCACAGTTTGATTCAATATCGGAATCCCCCCTTCAAGATGTGGAATCACATTATCAAATTCTTGGAAAGAATTTGCATGTGTGAATCTATCCAGGCAATCAAGTTGCCGCTCAACAACCTTGTCACTCTTGGAAGATTCAAGGAATATGACATCTCTTGCTATCACAAACTTCTTATTTGCTTCATCATAGAGACGATATCCTTTGGAGGTATTGGAGTACCCCAAGAAGATACATTTGCAACTTCTAGCACCAAGTTTGTTCCTTTGACCCTTGGGTATCAAGGCATAACAGTGGACCCAAAGACCCTGAAATGCTTTACCGAAGGAATGTGGCCATGCAACATTTCAAAAGGAGTTTTGTTTCTAATTGAACTTGAAGGACACCTATTCTTTATGTAAACAGCACATAGAACTGCATCAGCCCAAAACATCAATTTTACATTTTTGAAAAATAACATGGAGCGGACCATATTTAAAATGGTTCTGTTCATTCTTTCAGCTACACCGTTCAGTTGTGGATTATATGGCACAGTTGTTTGATGTTTGATTCCATGTTGACGAAGATAATTTTCAAATTCGTTTGAGGTGTATTCTTTTCCATTATCAATACGTAGAGAGCCAATATGTGTTTGTGCATCATTTTCAATCCATGCATGAAAATTCTTGAAAGTTTGAAAAGCATCAGACTTATTCTTCAGTAAGTAAATCCAACACATTCTCGTGTAGTCATCAATAAATGTCATCATGTATTTGTTTCCATTTGCAGAAGCAATAGGCATAGGGCCACATAAATCTGAATGAACAAGTTCAAGTTTCCTATGTGCTCTTGAGTGTGAATCATGAAATGGATGTTTGCTATGCTTTCCTAGAATACAAGCATCACATTCCTTAGGTTTTCTAGGAATTGTAGGCAGTCCATCAACACCATTTTTCTTCAACAAACGAAAGCTGTCATAATTTAAGTGTCCAAATCTAGCATGCCATAAAAGACTTGATGGAAATGTACCTTCATCATGATGTGAACTGAATGCAAAGTTTTGAGCATGAGCAGATGAACCTTTCAACTTCAAAAGTCTCCCTTCTTCTATTCCCTCCATGACAAGGGAGTGATCTGATGCTTTTCTGACCTCTGCCTTGCCATCAAACAAGTGAACTGAGTGTCCTTGCTGCCGGATTTCGATCAGGGACAGCAAGTTTCTCTTCAACTCCGGGAGGTATAGAACCTCGTGTAGGATATGATCAGGAAGACCAGGCAGTTTAAGCCTGACTGTGCCAAGCCCTGATGGCTTGAGTTTGGATTTATCTGCGAAATATACTGCTCCATCAACTTTGTCAGTGAATTCTTCAAAAAAATCTTTTCTAAATGTCATGTGACATGTTGCTCCCGAATCTAGCAACCAATCATCTCTCCATGAAGTAAATGAAACATCAAATAGGTTTTCAGTTACTCCATTGTTACAATGTGCTAGAACAGAATGAGCTGATTCAGCTGGTTTACCTTTGTCTTTGTCATCAATTTTACCTCTGTCTTGATTTGTTTGTTGCTGAGCTTTAGATTGTCTGCCCCCCTTTTCTCTGAACTTTCTTCTTCGTCTTCTGCCTTCTCTTCCTCTGGATGGACCTAAAGCGTGTCTCTTTTCTCTCTGTGCCAAGTAGGCAGCCTCTTTAGAAGATGAAGGGACTGTCATCTTCTTTTGAAGGAGGAGAGAAAAAAACTCTGCTGGAAAATTTCTCTTGAAGGAGAGAAAACAAAAAAATCTTGCTGGAAAATGTACTGAAAAAACTCTTTGCTGCAAATATGCTGAATTTTAAAAGGACAGAAACTCTTTTGCTGGAAAATAGTTCTGCTCAAAAACTCTGAAGACTGAATTTAAATGGACAAAAAATACTCTTTGCTATAAACTGAATTTTGCATTAAAAAAATGTATTTTTTTTTTGTTTGGGGAAAAAATTTGTGAAATGGTAGGGAGGTCGATATGGAATGGTTGGGGAGAGTACGGAATTATGAATGGTGGAGTGGTATTAAAAGATGGGCAGTATATTATGAAGAGTGGTAATATGTGGTGGGAGGGCGGTAATATGTGGTGGAAGGGCGTATATAAAAATGGAGCGCATACCATACAATACAACAGCGCATAATATAACCAGTGAATATGTGTAATATAATATACCAGCGTATAATATAATAAAATGGTAGCGTTTGGAACGTTGTATTAAAAAGTGAATATGTGTTTGATAAACAGCGTGGTATATTGTAAACAGTGTGTGGTATTACGTGGAAGGGGAGAGGTATATTATGGAGGGGCGTGGTATTGTAATATAAAAAGTGGATAAACAGTGGCAGCGTATAACAAGGGCAGTATAGTATGTTGACTGCAATAGTGGTAGCATTAGTGATGTGGACAGACAGCGTACCACGATGATAGCGTATTATACCATGTAATCACAACGTTTGAATAAAATGCAGCGTTTAAATACAATGGACAGGTGGTATTACATATATATACAGAGCGCAATGGTATTTCAAAGCTGCGTGGAGAGGGAGCTCCAGTCGATGCTTGGAAGGGGAGCGTTGTATGACAGAGCGTGACAGTGTATATATGGGCGTTGATATCATAAGATAGCGCTATTAAATGCAGTGGGAGGAGCGCTCACTGTATTAAATGGATCGATGGTAAACTGAATAATAAAATGCTGGAGATGGAGCGTTTAAACTGAAGAGGATATCATATGACAGAGCGATAACGTGCCTGCGTTAGAACGTTGTATTACATATGTGACAGAGGGCCGATAAATGAAGCGTTGGGTGAGTTGTATGCTGTAGCGATAGGGAGTTGAGTGAGGATAGAACAGTGAGAGAGAGGGCGCAGAACAGTGAGGGAGAGGAGGTGTATGCAGAGTGAGGGAGAGGGCGTAGGTGAATGGAGAAGGGGAGGCGTGAGTGAATGGAGTGCTTGGTCGATGGAGAATGAAGGAGGCCCAAAAGGGCGTTACATAAAAAAAATTTTGAAATTGAATCTGCAGAAGACAGAGTTGCAGGACTGCTGGAATTGCAGAATGGCAGAGCCTGCAATTTGCAGATTGACAGAGCCTGCAGTCTTCAGGAGCTGCAGGAGCTGGAGCTGCAAATGTCAGTGATAAATAGGAAAAAAAAATGCAGAATAACAGTCTAGCAATTAAGAGCAGCAGAAAACTATTAAAAAATATGACTGAGCAAAGGATAGGGAGTTACACCACAGGGCAGAAATGCCAAATGTGGGGCTGGCTCTGATACCATGTCAAACCAGGAGGTAACTCCTCAAAACTAGAATGTATTAGCTGAAGAATGTACATGCTTATATAGATGGGAGGTGAGGCTATTGGGATTCAGCTCCCAATGACTCTTGGCCTTCCTTATTTCCTAATAATAAATAATATACAAAAATACATATGCACACCCATCCATAGGATTAGGTGTCAACAGAAGCTACCCAAAATAAGGAAAACTTAGATATAAAATAAAAGGTAGATGATCATGATATAATTCAATTATCAAATAATTTTGACCCCAAGGAACTTTTACCTTTAGAAAATTTGTTTGATCAAAACGATGTTCCCAAAAATCTGTTCTCTACTTCACCAAAAAATGACATAGAAGTCACAAATATTGGCACTAATGAGGAGATTAAAAACATTAAACTTTGTGCATCATTAACTCCAAAACTTAAATCTAAATATGTCAAACTTCTTAAGAATTACAAAGATGTTTTTTCCTAGTCTTATGTTGATCTTAAAACTTATGATACATCTTTAAGTGAGCATAAATTCCACTAAAACTGGATTTAAAGCCTTACCAACAAAATTTAAAAAGGATGAACCCAGTTCTGCTTCCCACAATATAAAAGAACTGAAAAAAAATTTAGATGCCCAAATTATTGTCCCATTAAGATACTCTAGTTGGGTTGCCAATTTAGTCCCTATGAGGAAAAAGAACGGTGAAATAAGAGTCTGCGTAGATTTTAGAAACCTTAATAAAGCATTCTTTAAAGATAATTATCCACTCCCAAAGATGGATCAATTACTTCAAAAAGTGTCAGGTGCTCACAGACTCTCTATGTTAGATGGATTTTCTTGTTATAATCAAATATTGGTGAATTTAGGAGATAGGGAGAAGACCGCTTTTACCACACCTTGGGGTACATTCATGTATGCTCGGATGCCTTTTGGTCTATCAAACGTAGGAGCAACATTTCAGAGAGCCATGGACTTGCCTTTTGTCGGGAAGGTAAACAAATTTATTATTATTTATATTGATGATTTAACTGTCTTCTCTAAATCAGATCTAAAACATCTCAAGCACTTGAAGAAAGTTTTTGAAAGGTGCAGGGAGTTTGGAATTTCTTTGAATCCCAAAAGTTCATTATTCACCATTAAAGAGGGTAAATTACTAGGTCATATTATTTCAAAAGATGGAGTAGTTATTGATCCCAAAAGGGTCTCTCCTATTCAATCACTATAATTACCTAGAAATAAAAAATAGATTCAAGCCTTTTTAGGGAAAATTAACTTTTTGAGGAGGTTTATACCAAATTATGCAGAAATAGTGAAGGATATAACATATATTCTCAAAAATAACCATGAAGTTAAATGGACTGTTTCTGCAAGGTTTTCATTTGACCAGATAAAGAATGCCATCTCCGAAGCCCCAACCTTAGCTTGTCCAAATTACTCAGAACCTTTCAACATGTTCTCTTTTTCCTCTGAAACTACCCTTGCAACTGTCCTTTTGCAAAAGAATGAGGATTACCATGATCAACCTATAGCATTCTTTAGTAAGGTCATGAGAGATGTCGAACTTAGATATGATATTATCAAAAAACAAGCCTATGCCTTAGTTCAAGCCCTGAATTCTTTTATAATGTATATCCTCCATTCCACTATCATTGCCTATGTTCCCAATAACGCTGTTAAAATAGTCCTCACACAGCCAGACACTGATGCCAGAAGGGGAAGATGGATAACTCAAATCCTTGAGTTTGATCTTACCATCAAAACTACCAAGTTAGTAAAGGGGCAAGGTTTAGCTCAGTTGTTAGTTGAATCTAATTGCAAAGTTTTGGGCATAAAATCTTTTTTTGAAGTTTCGGAGAAGCATCCACAAGAACATTTTTCAACTTTAGAAAGGGAGAATCCACAAGAACCTTCCTTGAATTCACAAGAGGAGAATCCACAAGAACCTTCCCATGGAGTGCAAGGAAAGAATACACAAGAACCTTCCCTTGTTCATATTGATGAGAAGTTTTTTTATCAGATTGGTATGCAGATATTGTTCATTTTCTGATTCATTTTTAATGTCCAACTTAGTTTTCCAAAAACCAATGCAAAACACTCAAGTTGAAATCCATGAAATAATGCATTATCAATGCCAACTTATACTGGAAGGATCCTCTTAATATTCTACTACTTTGCCTAACAGAATCAGAAACTAAAGGAATCATTGAATAGTTTCATGCGGGAATATGTGGAGGCCACTATGCTTGGAGGGAAACAACATACAAGATACTGAGGGCAAGATTTTATTGGCCTGCTTTATTTTCACAAGTAGGATCAAAATTCATAGGCTGTGTTCCCTGACAGATGTTTGCTGGTAAACAAATATTAGCAGCCCTTCCACTAGTTCCATTAGTTGTATCAACACCTTTTCTGCAGTGGGGATTAGAGTTTATAGGTCAAATCCACCCAGCCTTCAATAATTAGCACCGATGGATCTTGACTGCTATTGACTATTTCACCAAGTGGGTGGAATCCATTCCTGTAAGAAATGCTATAGATTTAGTTCTAATAAAATTCATTGAAGAGAATATTTTATCCACATTTGGTTGCCCACAGTAAATAGTCACTGGTAATTCCACAGCATTCAACAGCATGAAAATGATAGAATTCTACCATAAATATCATATTATGCTATATCACTCAACTCCCTATTATCCACAAGGAAACAATCTTGTTGAATCATCTAACAATATTTTAGTGAAAGTAATAAAAAAACTTTGGAAGACCACAAGAAAAACTTGGACAATCATCTGATTTATGCAATTTGGGCAAACAAGATTTCTCCCAAATGATCAATAGGTAAATCTACATTACAATTAGTTTATGGAAAAGATGTTATTTTTCCTACAAATTTAGCTTTCCTTGTGCTTAAGTTTCTACAAGAATCTACTGATGAACCTGATGATTTCTCTAGAAGGATTAATCATATCATTGAGCTTAATGAAAACAGAGATGAGATTCAGTATAAACTAAAGAAATATCAGAATAAAATGAAGAGTCTCTTTGACATAAAGGCAAGGGAAAGAGATTTTAGAGAAGGAGATCTAGTTTTAAGATGGGACTCTAGAAGAGAAGATAAAGGCAAACATGGAAAGTTTGACAATTTATGGTTTGGGCCACTCAACATTGCAGAGGTAGAAGGAAACAACACATTTTCTCTATAGAATCTTAAAGGAAGGTTTTCAACACTAATTGTCAATGGCAGATTTTTGAAACACTACATCTAGTACTTAAGGAGATTCTACATCATCATTGTACATAATCATTTTATTTTATCACTTGAAATCTGTTTGTTTTCTACAACAAAGACTCCATAGCCCAAGGAGAAGGTGTTGGAAATATTGTCATTGATGGCAAAGGTGCACAAAGGAGCAGCACCTGAACTATCAAAAAGGCAAAGACAGCAAAGGCAACTAAGAATTAAGGCAGACAAGGAGCAAAGGCAGCAAAGAAGCAGAGGCAACAAAGGCAGCAAAGGAAGCTAAGGCAGACAAGGTAGTAGTAAGTAAGGCGTGCAACAATGTAGTAAGTAAGGCATGCAGCAAGAGTAATAATCCCAAGTCGGAGTGAATAATGAATAGAAGAACAAGATCAATATAGATCAATGCATTTAGAAATTGAATAAATATCAGGATAGATCAATGCGTTTAGAAACTGAATAAAGCTCAGGAAGGATAACGGAGATGCAAAGTAGCGGTTGTCGCAGAAAGAAGAAAAATCGACTAAGGTAGAGAACACTTAGAAGAATTCCAAGAAAGGCGAGCGGGTGGTCAGGATAAGATTTCAAAAGTGAAGGCGAGAGTTGAATAGATGAGATTACACCGCAATATGAGTCAGGAAGGAAAATCGGATTTGCGAGCCACAACGAGGACTGTAGATCTAGTGCAGATGAATGGTGACAGTCGCACCACAACCATGAACATATCACATATCGCAAGGTATAGTGTTTACGGTTAGGACTTCGCAATTTAATATATTTAACATGAGATGCAAATTGGATCATCAAGGAGACAAGCATGGACTATTGGATCCAACGAAGACCAGCGACGGAGATCGAAAGCATAAATCGCAAATCCTAGTGCTTAAGTGTTAAGGTCGTCGCAGGGTAAGTTATTTTTTGTGCGATGCGAAGTGGAGAAGGGACACTTGTTGGCATGATATGGTACACAATGAGCACTGTTAGATCATATGGAAGATCAACGGCAAACGACGAATCGCGAGTTTTCACATCGCAAATGCTAGATGATAGCGCTAAAGCTTCGCAAGGTATGTTAATTAGTTTGTGATGCGATAAGGTTAGGAAGATGCGATGCGGTGAAAGGGAGGAGCCACGTGTCGGCACTGAACACTAGTGCACATCGCAGATTATATGGTTTAGCGTTATGGATATGAGTTAAACTTGTGGGCAAGTGATTGTGATAAGACAAAGAGATATAGCAAGACCGTTAGATCTGGCGAAGATTTACAGTGAAGATTACAGTGCAACTTCGCATCGGCAAAATGATAACTTTGTTGTTAAGTTTGTTTGGTAATTTTTCCGAGATGCGATGTGTTTTCATTGGTTCAAGGTATTGTGGGACCCTCCAGCAAGAAATTCTATGTATATGCAAGAGATTTGGGTTTATGTGTAGTCTTGTTTAAAGTATCATTTTTTGATCACTAATGTATGTATGTTTTATTTAACTCCGAAGTTGTATTCCACTGCGTGTTAAAAAGGAGTTTGTGGGCCATACCCCACAGGTCACAAAGAAAACACCTTAACACATAACAAAGGACCAGGAGCTCGTGCAAAATAGTATTGTTGTAGTGAGTCAAATGAAAAGGCTGAACGCAGAAGAAGAGACTTGAGTAACAAAATAAAAGTTTGAACGCAGCAAGACATTAGGGGAATTTTGAGGTCTAAAATGGGCCTCCTAAGAAAAATGTACAACAAAAATAAACTTTATAACAACCAATAGGATTCAAGATGATGATGTCAACCATGGGGGATGATTTACCATTTTTTAAATAAAAGGATAAAAATATTAAAAAATAATAAAATAATAAAACTATTTTTTCAACTCATATTTTCAACTTATCTCCCACAATTTTTACTCAAATTTCGAGTGGGAGTACTCGTTGGATGCAAAATTTAATTCCTCATCCAAGGAGTACCCATGTTGCATACTTTCAATGAACCTTGCTACATGAAAAATGGGAAATACATAAAAAAACGTGATTACAATCACGTTTTTTATGTATTTCTCATTTTTCGTGTAGTAGGACCCATCAAAAGTATGAAAAATGGGTACTCCTTGGATGAGGAATTAAATTTCGCATCCAACGAGTACTCCCGCTCGAAATTTGAGTAAAAAATTTGGGAGATAAGTTGAAAATATGAGTTGAAAAAGTAGTTTTTTCATTTTTCCCTCTAAAATTTGATGATGTCATCAAATCTTATTTGATTTTTTCCACTATTATTTTATAATTTCCTTAGGAGGCCCATTTTAGACCTCAAAATTCCCCTAATGAAAGGCTCGAGTAAGAAAAAAAAAGGACCGGGAGCTCGTGCAGAACAATGCAACATCATGGGTCGAGTTAGGAAAAAATGTGGTCATACAACACAGTTGGAATATAACTACATAAACATAAAAGACAAAGGGACAAAAAGCAGAAGAGGAAAAACACACAACAAATCTAAGAAGTTGAAAGGGCTGAGTGAAATATTTGAATGTAACTGTAAATGTATTATTTGTTTTAAATTTTTTGTGATGCAAAGGCACGTCTCCAAGGAAAATCAAAACTCCATTTCATGATACTGTAATAATTGTATATATTTGTAACATCCTGAATATGCTAAGTGAGGAGATGAATGGGTGGAAGGCAAGAGTCATTCCTATTCACTTCATATTCCCATATAGAATAGAGAGTGGAATAATAAGAGGGAGCAGATAGAAAGGTTGTGCAGATCTAGAGTTGATATGAAGCAGATTTGAAGGGTGGAAGGGTAGCATTGAAGAAGGAGAAAAACAGAGTTGATATCCAGGTAAATCAGCATATGATTTCATCATAGTGTGAGGGAGTTGGTGCTTTATCAATTTTTATTTTTATAGATGTCCAGTTGTATTTGGTTGAGGTAGGAGCCTCCTGTGGGTTGTAGCTTGCAAAAAGTAGATGGGAGTTGGAGCTTCCTTGAAATTTGTAGCTTGCTTAATTTGGGGCAATAGCCTCCTGTAGGTTGGAGCCTACAAAAAATTAGATGTGAGAGGGAGTTGGAGCTTGCCTTTGCATCACAAAAATAATAAGATGTGGTTTTCTCCTGTTATGGGTTTCCACTTATATATGTTGTCTATGTGCTTGATGATTTAGTTTTGATGAGATGAATTTAACCTGTTTAATTAGTTTTTGTCCACACATTATGTTTTTTTATCAATTATGTATTAATTTGCTTATGAAATGAAGGTGTAAATGAGTTGAATAAAAGGTTTTAAATGTTCAGGAATGTATTAAATTGATTCACCCCCCCCCCCCATTTAAGCTAAGGTTTCATCAGAAGGCACATGGAACTGTTGGTTCTCTGCATCCCACAGGGGGAAGCAGTCCCCAGCTCAAGCCGATGTTGTAAAATTATTTGTTTTTTTAATATTCCAAAAATTTAGCCTTCAAGCTAAATGGAATATTATAGTTGTTTTATCACTAGATAGGTGAAAAAGTGGGTGAGGAAGCCCATAAGTCTCTTGAGCAGTAATAAAAACACTCTAAGTTTGAAAGGAGACCTTTCTAGCAGCTAAAAAAAGCTCCTCTGTGTGTGAATAGGGTTTGGATCATGTTGATCCAGTCAACTTGGACCAATTCAACAACATTGTTAGGGAGGAGTGGATATTAATTAGAGAATAACCTAGTTTTGGAGGGAGGTGAACCTCATGAAGGAAATGACCTAATTGAGTGGGGCCAAGAGCAAGCAAGCTCACATTCTATTTAAGAAAGAGGATGGAAGCCATTTTATTTCATGTTTTATATTATTATTTTGGCATTGGTCTGCTTAGAATTTTGATTCCTCTTGCTGTTTAACAGGGTCGCAGTGATGTTTAGCATCGGGTGTTCCTGATCGGGAATCCCACCTCTTTCCTTGAGGGGCCTCTTAGAAGAGTATTTTATTCACTTCCACATCAATTTTTCAGGCCAAGCTACAACTTTCTCCATCAGCACAATTTCTGCAGGATATTGTGATGTGTTGCAGGGTGCAGCAGTGGAGGGGATTGGAATCCCACTTTCTGAGCTATTTTCTCATAGGAGGAAGGTTTCCTTCTCTTGGGAGATCTGTTTGGAGAGTCCTTGGGCACATTTCAGATCTTTGGCATCGGACCATACATTTCCCATCATTTCCAACATTGTTCCAGCCAGGGAATGCATTATTTTTTAAGGCAGTTTCAGTGGGTGATCTTGTGGTTTCTTTGCAGTGTTTCCTTGTGATTGAGGGGTTCATCCTTTCATGGGAGGAGAAATTTGAGGGATATACATCATATCTGATACCTTACAGCCTTCTACACTCTTATTCTTCAATTTTTCAGTGTATCTTCAGCCATTGGGCTTTAGATCCCATCTTGTATAGAGAGTATTTCTTAAAACCCTTTTTCGGGTTCTTGTAGGAGTTGGTATTGAGCATAGATCTGTATTGGGAATATATTTTGAGGCTTATAACAGCCCTTCATATTATGTACATCATTTTTTTGTAGTAGTGTGTTTTTAACTGTGTTGTAGCAGTCTCCGGCATTCTTGTATTGGGACAGTAGCTCATATGTGGAGTGATTTCTTATGGGAGGCTTGTTCCTTTATTGTATATGATTCATGCCTCACTATTATGTGTTGATTTGTTGATATAATACATGATGTTATGTCTCCATATTGGTCTCCAATGATTATGAGTTGATTTACACTGCTACTTTCAATTTTGTGTTCATGTATTGCTGCATCCCTATTTTGGGATATTACAGTTTTTGATAAGTTAGCATACGTAGTTAAATATTTTTGAAAATGTTAAGGTAGGATATGGATGAAAAAGAATGAAAATTTAAAAAATGTTAGGAAAATTATTATTTTTGTAGGCATCCATGTCAATAAAATGTTAGGTGTTAGATGCTCTAAATAAAGAAGGAAAATTAAAATTAAAATTTTAGGGAAGCAAAAAGAAAAAGGAAAGCTTCATTCTATTTTAAGAAGATTGATTGGTTGCTAATCTAAATGTGCCTATGGAAAAAAAAATTGTATAGTTTAAATCCTGATTATTAGTTACATATTCTAAATTTTTAAACCATATTATATAACCCTACCATGCATTTCCATTAATCATATATCCTGGCCATTCATTTCCTTTTATTTACATTTCATTCCCCGCTCATGTATTTCCCTCATTTCCATACATTTCCCTTATAATTCTCGATGCTTTATTTAATAAGTCTTGACCCCACCACTGTCACATCAATGCATTTATCCTCCTCCTATATTCCCGTATATTTGATGATCAATTTTCATGTGTGTCGGCATCCAATGGCCCTTATGGCCTTTCGGCCCCCTTCCGCCATCTGAATTTTATCGCTTGGGGGGTGAGGTGGGGCGGGCGAGGGTTTGAAATGAACTGTATTCACAAATCACCCATTTTTACGTGTCGACTCCACGTGAGTTCAGACACCCCACGTGCAAATCAGCAAACCGCCTTACCCCCCACCCCAAAAAAAAAAAAAAAATGTTTTCGGTATACCGCTTACTGTGATGATCGTTGCGCACTGCTCCTCTGTTTCCACCTCATTAGCCGTTAGCCAATTAAATTATCTCCCTCCATAATTCTTTTTTAAACTTAATTACCTATCCGTTAACCCGTGCCATTAACGGAAACTGGAATTTCCCTATTTAACCTTCGAAATCCCTTTGCAAATTCCTTTTTCTGATTACAGGCTATTACACTTCTTTTTTTGCAGGTTGTTTACTAATCCAGAAGCACTACAATTGCTTCATAAATGCCCACTCATATCATTCTCCATTTATTTCCCTTATCTTGCTCACAGAACCTTCTTTATTCCCTATCTTCCACTGTCAGTTGTAGCCATTATGCCTCCCAATGAGAAAGATCTCAAGGAAAACATTAATCCTTTGATTTTCCCTCCTCTAGATCTGCATCACATCCCTATGGCTGACAGAGATTATTGAATCTATGTAACACTCTCTAATATCGACATTCTTGATATGTATTATTGGTTAGAAGACAAATGGATTGAGAAATCTGATGAAATCCAAATTTGGGAGTCCAATATTCCCTGTATTATCTTTCCTCCTACCCACAACGCTCCTAATTTCATCAGGAAATTTCATGCCTCCTACTTGCCTAGCCAAAGAGCCATAGTCAATTCTAATGGCCAAGTTATGTTTACCATGACCCCTTAGGCCATTGAACAGATGATGCTAGCTCCCACAATCGATAATGGTGCCCCATTCTCTCATGAAGCTCTGGTTGAAATATATCAAAGATTAGATCTTGCCAAGAAAACCCAAACCTTAGAACTATTCCTAGCACAAGATGTGGCATTTCCTAAAAGAAATCCTCCTTATCCTTCATCCATCTTCCCTGAGATAACCAATCAAATAACCACTATCATATCTTACCTTCTTGGCTACTACTCTGACCAATACATAGATGAAGATATTATAGGATTTCTGTCTATATTTTCCAATGATGCCATTTCAATTTTAGCCATTTTCTTACAGAATCCATCCATCAGTAGTTTCTTGATTTCAAGATAGAAGAGGTATTTAAATATACCTTTGTTCTAGTTTATATGTTCAAATACTTCCAAGAGGACCATATGAAATTTTCATTGCATAAATTAAATGATAAAGGAGATCAATAGTTAGTAATTTTCTGGACCACCTTGGTCATGAAAGAGTAGAATTAATTCACCTACAAGTAGTTCATTGAATTTTTTTTCCACCCAGCTATCAGTATTTTAAACAACAGAGAAGAACCAAGAATCAGTGAAGAAATTCAAAAGATCTTGCAACTGATAGAACAGGTTCAGACAGGAGATTGGTACCTATATGAAAATTACACTGAAATAAGAGTTTTTGGATGTGAGCTGCAACCATACAGGTTGCCCAAATTCCTCCCAATAAGGATTTTTTATTTGGAATTCATCAGGAAAATGATCAACATGGATCAGGTACATTTCGTGGCTACCAAAAAGAAATCTCAATTCAAGCTAAAAACTTAGATTGGCTCATTCATATGTAATATCAGAAAAGCAGCAGCAGAGGTAGATCAGTTATTAAAGAAAATGCAATTTGATTTAAGCTTCACCTGGTCATATGACCCATTAGGCATTGTGTCTAAATTAAGGGTAGAATTCAAATCTACTCCTTACTTTCATACAACAAGGCTAGAGAAAAAGCAATATAAGAACAAACCAGAGTGGATAGAGAACATATTGCATGAAGCAGAAGAGCATCTAGTTTCATCATCAATGGTGCAGACTCCAACAAATCAGGAAAATATAGCTAAAAGGAATAGAGAAGAAGGGTCTCCTTCAGAGACAAACATCTTCAGCAAGGGGTTCAAAATTATGTATAGAAAGAAGGCTAAACTTAGTTCTAGACTAACTATTAGCAAGGATTCAAAGAAGCAGACACCTGTCAACACCAATGAGCCTCTTATATCCTCATTGATAGGAGAGAAGTCCACATAGTCTCCTACTACTTCCATGACTACTTCAAATAACCAACAAATCATTCAAACAGGTACTTCAACTTCAAGCGAGCTAGAGAAGAGCACCATGGACATCTTTAAGGAAATCAAACTAAAAAATGAAGCCTTGAATATAAACACTTATAACCAATTCTGGAAACAAACTTCATGCACCCAAAGTAGGCTATTTTCAGCCTTTGATGTAGAGAAAGGAAGAATGCTAATGGAATTTCTTCAAGCACAAGTTCCTCAGCCTAAAGGAGAAGTAGACTATAAGAAAACATATTTTGAATCTAATGCCAAAGATATACATCCCATTGATCAAATGGAGATGCATGAACAAAGTGGAGAGATGATCTTCTCAATTGTAACTAACACTGCTATGTCTCTATCTAAAATGCAGGTTACACTAGAAAATGTTAGATCACAACTCAACATGGAGAAAGCCTCATCTTTTTCCAAGGACACCAGGATTAAAATCTTGGAAGATTTGGTAATCAAGTTGGGTTATGACCCTGCAAATGTCAATGTTTTAGAGGATTTAATCAAGAAAAAGAATGAAGACATTGTATCATTAAGGAAGAAGTTGAAATTACTAACAACAGAAGATCCTTTAGCCAAGGAAATTTTAGAGACAGAAGTAGAAAAGGCAGATATGCTGAAACTCATTCTTGAGCAGAGTACATAGCTGAAACAGACGAAAAAAGAGATGGAAAAATGGATTAAGGAAAGCAAGAAACCAGTCAAGTAAGCTTCTCCTTTAGAAGCACTTCTAATGATATCTATTCCCACTATTGTAGCTACCACTACCAGTAAAAGAGATTCTGCAGATCAGTTAGCCTCCACACTTCAAAACATGACTTTGCAAATAGAAGAAATACAGAATCTTTAGGAAAAAGTGAAACTTCTTGAAAATCAGCAGAAGAATCATGAGACTTATCATGCATCAGAGCTTTAGAGAGCTCAAAACCAAGTTGAAATATGCAAAAAGTTAGTTGTTGAAGCTTCCATTGGTTACACTCTAGGAAATGTCGAAGAAATCATTTGGACTAATTTTTTTGAAGAGATTAATTAAATATGGCCATCTATAAGGATCATCTTTGAGCAAAAAGAGTTAGTAGAAAAGGAAAATCAAACAATTTCTGATGCAAACACTCAAGTGGGAGAAATGCCCTATATAGCTAGTAGCATCATAAAATTTCTAAACTCTAAGGAAAATAAAGAATTGGATGAGCTAGGAGTAGATGACAGGACTAAAACTATCATTGAAGTAAAGAAAGTTCTGATTAAAAAGAACTTGGTGGTACAATTAACAGAATAATTTCATACTCTCGATATGACAATCAACAGATTTCTTACAAGGATTGATGCATTAATTTAAAAAGGTCTCACATCACTATTTGTTATAATTGACAAATTAATGCCGAGGGAGAATTATATGGAGAAGCTTAAGGAAACAACAAGTTCTGCATGTATGTCTTCTATTCAAGGTTCCATGACAGGTAGAGCAATTTAGAAAGAAGTTGAAAACATCAGTTTTATTCACCATGAGATAAAACACATTTTCACTATGAAACCAAATTTTACGAAGTACACTGAGGTAGATGAAATCTACCGCAAGGTTATTAAAGCCTCAATTATATATGAGGATAGATGGGACAAGCTTTGTGAATACCAATATTAAAGAACAAGTCGTTGTGCCAACACAACACTCAAATTTTCTAGCACAGCATTCAGTTTTGTCAACGTAATGCTAAAAAGCTGGTGACTCGGCAACAAATTTCTAGCAGAATAGGGCCATAACGCAGATCCACTTCTTTTAGATCATTTTTCTTTCCTTTCTGTTTGTTTTTAGAAAATGTAGTTTGCCTTGTCATTTAGGCATTGATTATTATATTTTACATTTTGTATATATACTTCACTCATTGAAGTATTTGGGGTTGCACCCTTGCATGAGCAGATTTTGTAAAAGCAGAAATTGTTTTAAGTCTTTCTAATCATCATTAATACATGAAGGATTCTGAATTTATTTCACACATCTCTATTTTTCCTCTGTAAATTTTTCCGGTTTTATTAAATCATTTTGTTTATTCATGTATTTAATTATTATCAAGATAACTAGGTGAGGTTGACTGTGTTTCAGCAACCGTATAATTCCTCTTGAATTTATTATCATTATTAAGATTGATTTACTTAACAATATGTTAATGTAAGTCCCTTTTATTTATTAATTATCAGCATCTTGATGATATTAGATATATTTTGTTGAATATTTGAAAATTTTTTAAAGGTTTTTTGGCTTATGATTTATTGAAAAATTCGATCTGAATATCTAATAATCATATTCTCTTACACAAGACCACTTAATAAAATTGTTAAATATTAATCACTATGTAAGATAAACAAGCAACCCTTACTTATAATTACTAATATTATCTGTACGATTTAAAAACCTTAATTGTTTGATTAAAATTTATCTTATGCATTGGTCCTCCAAATATTTCAAAACACCAAAAAAACATTTTAGATGCTTTGGCATGATTATTGACCATAATCATCTCAAAGGACAATAGTACCGAAACTCCTTTGGTTATTGTTTTTCTTAGATTCACTTTGGCCATAAAGAAATAGATGATAAGCATAAGTAAGAAATAATCATGTATGGAAAAGAAACATAAGTACTAATGGGTTTTCAAATAGAAACTATAATTCATTTTCTACCTTATTTGATTATATTTTTGTATGTTATAAGTGTGACAATAATGGTAAGATAGCACAATTTTGTAGAAGTGGTATTGTAGAATCTCCTAGATAAAACAGGGAAGAATATACCCTTGCCAAAGAATCCAAAAAAGTTTGGAAAAGGAAGGAGTAAGAAGAGATGAAGAAGGATAAATATATGCTTGTACAAATTGTGCTTCATGCCCAAAATGAAGGAAACCAATGACACATTGACATTGGATGCTCAAGCCACATGATAACTCACAAGAGAAATTTTCTTAGTTTGAGAAAAGTTAATGGAGGAAATGTGGCATTTGCAGATAATACTATAATTTGCAAGAATAGTTGGAAAAGGTACTATTAATGTCAATAATGAAAAATATTAAATAATAAAATATTTTGTATGTTGAAGGTTTGAAATATAATATTCTTAGAGTTAGTCAAATGTGTGATCAAGAACACACTCTCACATTGCATTTTTAAGGTTGTGAGATAAGGAAGGTAGGAATATGAAAATTAGTTGGAGATGCAAATAGAACATCAAGTAAAATATATATCCTCAATGATATAAAGGTAAAAAAGTGCTATATGGGACAAATTGATGAAACTTGATTATGGCATAGAAGAATGGGTCCTATGAATATTGATAATATGGTGAAAATTGACACTAAACAAGCAGTGAGAGATGTGCCAAATATCACAAAACCCTAAAACACTATTTGCAAGCAATGTCAACATGGGAAGTGGACAAGAACACAACTTAGGTCAAAGTATTAATCAACAATGAATCATTGGAACACATTCATACAAATCTTCGTGGACTTACAAGAACAAAAAATCTACAAAGTGAAAATTACTTCATGTTCATCATTTATGGTTAATAAATAATTACATGAGTTGTGTTCCTCAAAGAAAAATGAGAAGCATTTGATAAGTTTATACCTTTCAAAGCCATGGTTAAATGTGAAACTAATTTAAAAATCAAGTGCTTGAGATTATATTGAGGATGTGAATTTATCTCAATTGAGTTTGAAGAGTTTTTTGAGCTTCATGGAATAAAGTGACATTTTTCAGTTGCAAAAACTTCGTAACATAATGGAGAGGTGGAAAAGAAATAATTGAACCATACAAGAGATGGATAGAAGAATGTTGAATGAAGCAAAGTTATTAAACATGTTTTAGAGATTAATTAGCACCGTAGTCCACATTCTAAATAGAGGAAAAATTAGAGTTAACAACAACAAAACACATTATGAACTATGGAAGGGTAGACCAACAATAATCAAATACTTTAAAGTTTCAAGAAAAAGTGCTATGTAAAGATATATGATGAGGATTTGGGGAAATTTGACTCTAGAGTTGATGAAGGTATATTTCTTGGTTCTTCATTAAGAAACAAGGCTTATAGATGTTACAATAAAGCATTGTAAAAAAATTTAGAAAGTAAAAATGTTAAAGTAGATGAAGTAAGGCCCCAAAAGAAGAAATCACAAACAAATGAACATCTAGAAATGACAAGTTGCAAGGAAGAAGAAAAAATTGAATGTCAATCCATCTAGATTTGTCCAAAAGAATCATTCAAAGAAACTAATTATTGATGATAAATATGTGGGATTGTAGACTAGACAAATATTATCAAGTGGGATAAAACACACACATTTCTCCTTGCTATCTAAAATTTATCCTAATAATTTCATAGAATCTAGTGAAGAAAAGCATTGTATTGATGTTATGAAAGAGGAACTTAATCAAATTGAGAAAAATGAGACATGGTAACTTGTTTCCAAGACCAAAAGATAAAATTTGATTGCCACCAAGTGGGTTTTCATAAATAAGTTGAATGAAGATTGTCAAGTAATAAGAAATAAAGCAAGCCTAGTTTGTAAAGGCTATGTCCAAGTTGAAGGTATCAATTTTGAAAAAACCCTTGCCTCAGTTGCAATATAGAAGCTATCAAAATGTTTTCTGGAATTTACATTTTTCAAGAACTTCAAAATCTATCAAATGAATGCCAATTCAACCTTTCTCAATGGATATCTATAGGAGGAAGTACATATTAAAAATATATAAGGATTACTATTATCTAGAAAATAAGGATCATGGATAAAATTGAATAAAACTCTTTATGGGTTAAAGAAAACTCCTAGAGCTTGGTATTAAAGACTTGCAAATGCATACAACAACAAGGATTCAAAAGAATAATTGTTGAAAATCATGTTCACATCAAAATAGAAGGAGAAAACTAGTTGATTGTCATGCCTTATTTGGAGGCAGTATGAACAACTATGAAAAAGGTTTGCAATAGAAATGCAAAAATAATTTGAGATGTCTATGCTTGGTCAACTATCATTCTTTACTGGTTTATATATTTTTTAATCTGATAAGGCATATTCATTTCACAAATTAAGTATATGAGGGAGATGTTGAAGAAATTTAGAACGAAATATTTTGTAGCAATCGACACACCCATGGTCAAAGGTTGTAAATTGAATAAAGAAGATGTATCTCCAGAAGAAAATAAAACACTATATGGTTCATTGATTGGTATTATACTAAATGTGACAACATCAAAGATATACATTATGCAAGCAGTAGGATTGGTTCCATTGTTTCAAGATGTGCCAAAAGAAATACATGTGTTGATTGTGAAAATAGTATTTAGATATGTAAATGGCATGCTAAACTTCAACTTGTGGTACTCAATAGGTGAATAATTTACTTTAACACCATATATGGATGTGAATTCGGTAGGAAATGTTGATGATAGGAAATGTACAAGTGGAGGTGCATTATTTTGAAGCAAAAATATAGTATCTTATTTGAGAAAGAAACATTCTTCAATTTCCTCGTCCACGGTAGAGGCTAACTATATATCAACAATATCATGTTGCACACAAGTTCTTTGGATGAATAAAACATTAATAGATATTAAGGTAGAATATTATATCATCTAATCTCAATGCTTTCTGACAACAGAAGTGCAATAAATATTTCAAAAAGTTATGTTATGAACTAAAAAAATCATATTCCAATAAAGTATCAATTATTAACATAAAAAGTAGCATAATAGAATTTCAAGTTGGAATATATTGCCACCAAATACCATACTGTAAATATTTTCACAAAACCTCTTCCCAAAGAGACATTTGAATATCTCAAACAACAATTGGGAGTAAAATCCATATCATCACTAAGTATTTCAAGAGAAGCATAAGTTCAAGGGGAGCATCCTTTTCCATTCATATTAAAAGGTGATAGTTACAAAGAGGGGGAGTATTGCAAAAGGGGGATAATTCTTTCTATTCCAAGGATTATGTGTTTCATTAAAGGATTTCCATGAATTATAGAGGGAAAGATTGTTGATCAAATTATTGTCATTAATTTCAAATGGATTATATATATATATATATATATATATATATATGAAAAAATAGGTGCTCATGGAAAAGGAGAAGTAAAATTGAATCAGTGGTTTTAAACCCATGGTTTAGGAAGACTGTGGTATTTACCTGTTATATTTGGAAAATTAGTTTTTCGGTTCATCATAGTAATATTGTTTCATTTCTTTCCTTTGTAATAATTCGATTCATCTCTATAAATGAATGTTAATTAGCAAATAGAAGTCTTTTTAATACCAAGAGTTAAAATCTTAAGGAATTAAATATGCTTTGTTAAATGATGAAAGAATGTTGTTATGACACATCAATCTGTTCCTGCACTTCATATTTTTAAAAGGAAAAAGTTAAAACGTAAATATGAATAGTTGAAGTGAACCTTTCTGAGTTAACAAAGATTAAAGGCAAATCTGGTTTAGGTGAGTCACTGTCACAAGGATAAGAGCCTGCTGTCATGCTTGAGCTATTTCTTTTACTGCATTGAAGAAAGTGGGCTTTGACTTTTGAAGTTTGTTTTATTTCAAAGCTTATTTGCATTGTGAGATTTATTTTGGTTGAAGCATTATTTTGATGTGTGCAAGTTATTTCAGAATTCTAATTCTCTCTTTGCAAATTTATTTCATAGATTAACACTCTCTTTCTTTTCTCGAAATTAATTAGAAAACTTTGTGTAGGAAGCTCTGCTCTGGTACAAGAACTAGTGTCTTGCTATAGGAACATAGTGCTCCAAGCCTTGAGGCTTAGAGCCCCTACATGAAGACATAAGTGTCCAATATAAGTGTAAAATATACTTCTCACACATAAACTTATACTAGTGCAAGCACATTGAAAGAGTATAGGAACGACCGCTTAATGCGAGAAGGAAACTCATTAAGAAGGCAGATCTCTTCAAGGGCTCAATTGTTAATCTGTCAATAACGATGCTGGAGATAAACATAGAATTTCATTTCAGAAATCAAGATTGTTTACAACAAGTATGAAAGTTGGTTTATTTGATTTCTTTGCAAAGTACTTTCTTTTTATTCCTGTTTCCAGAATGGTGTGATGTCATTTTATTAACTAGTTCAGGTTATTGAAGTCCTTCTCTAGCGTTTCCAATGTTGCGCCTCTAAGTTTACGAACTCCCGGATTGACAATTAAATGTTAGGTTTTTTATTACGCCTAACAATTGTCAGTATCATAGTTTATCACAAGAATTACAGGGTACTTCTATCCTCGAAACTTTGTTCATCATGGTTATGGGTTAACCACACAAAACCCTTCTCTTCAGTGGCTCTTCATCTTCAACAATGGCTTCTCAGGAGGTAACTTCACGCAATGGGGACCATTGCTTCTTAAGGAGGGAGGAATGATCCGAATGGAAAGCGAAATCTACCCATGGTATTAATTCACCCATGGTATTCATCCACCTATGGTATTCATTCACCCATGATATGTACCCACCCATGGAATTTACACGTGGTATTGTAACTAAAAAATACTATAAGTAATAATTCACATTTTGTACAAAGAAATATTGTCCACCACAATGTAGCTTTTACAGTTATTCTATGTTTTAATAAAAAAAAAACATATCCTTGTGGTTTTTTTTATTGTGTGTTATCTCCTCTTTTCTTCTGACATTTCAATTTTTTTTAGATCGTGTTCTCTCCTCTTTTCTTCTAACATTTCAATTTTTTTAGATCTTGGGGGCCTCCCCCCAAGGTCCAGATCAGGTAGGCTTGTAAACAATGTGGAATCATTGATGAATTGACATGCACCTCACGCAGAATTCTCTAACATGGTATCGATATTTGTTTTGTAAAAAGAAACAATGGAAAGAAAAGTGCCCTGGAGTACCTATTTCTATCTCACCCTTTTACCTTCCTCTCTAGCTCCATTGTTGGTTTTACGATTGATGTTTATTTTCATTTAGAATCATTTAATTACCTTATGTGCATATAGATGAAACAAAAGTAATCATTGCTAGCTCATCCCCCTCGACCTCCGGGGGTGGGATTCTTTATCCAAATAAGAAATTTCTTATGGATGGACTCTCTTTGAGCCCACCAAAATATCCTCTTTCCGGGTCACGAATTTAGTAAGGGATCACATTTTATTCTATAATTGATTTGCATGGGAAATGCAAAAATAAAATCCTAAGAATTTTGAATACTTAAAATACGAAAAATGGGAAATACTTTTTGGAAATAGGATTTTATGGATAATAAGTGTTGGGAGAACTCATAATAATAGAAAATTTATAAAAAGATAGCATGCAATTCATGTAATAGTATAATTTTCTATCTAAAGGTTTTTGAGAAAAATTATTGCTAAATATTAAAATGTCGACGAAGACCTGAAAAATGAAAATGTTAAAAAATAAGGAAAATTATAACTCAGATTCACATTTTCACCAGAGACTCATCCATGGTTTCCACATTTTCTTCTATCTTTGATGCTAGATTGAAGGGTTTCCACCCATTTTCCATTAAGAAGGCCTTCTCCAGAAGTAAGAGAGGTATTAATCCATTGGGATTAATTCAGGTGGTGCTGCCTCCTGAGATGGAGAAGGGCTTCGCTGTGAGATTGGGTCCTCCAACTACGTCGTGCATGAATAACGTCACGGTTGTCGTCGCAGGCTGAGGCTGAGGAGCAGGCTCGGGCTCAGATGGAGGAGCTGCAGGAACGGGAGAATTATCATCATTATTAACATCTACATCTTCTATCTTCATTTTTCTGGTGGCAGCAGCAACATTTACATTGTCGCTCATCCTCACAAAAAGTAGGGCCGCCATTAGAAGAAGTAGCCCATGAGTATTTTTCCTGCACTTGTAGATAACACGCTCCATTCTTCAAATTGAAAATGGGAAACTACAAGTACTGGGTATAAGCAAGCCTGCACCAGTAGCTGTAGGAATGGAGGGGCCGACTCCATTAAAAAAAGGATTACTAGAGGAAATAAATCCATTTGGGTTAACGGATGTAGCAGGAAACTGAGTATTGAGTAGAGGACTCTGAGGAATTGCAGCGCTTGGAAAGGTGAGTGGGAGAGGACCGCCATTAAGAAGGCCTCCTCCAGAAGTAATAGGAGGTATTAATCCGTTGGGATTAATTAAGGCTCAGGCTCAGATGGAGGAGCTGCAGGAACGGGAGAATTATCATCATTATTAACATCTACATCTTCTATCTTCATTTTTCTGGTGGCAGCAGCAACATTTACATTGTCGCTCATCCTCACAAAAAGTAGGGCCGCCATTAGAAGAAGTAGCCCATGAGTAGAATATTTTTCCTTCACTTGTAGATAATTACACGCTCCATTCTTCAAATTGAAAATGGGAAACTACAAGTACTGAGTATAAGTCAGTAAGCGACTGATTTATTACAGTATGTGTTACATTTTATATATATATATATATATATATATATACATGAAAACCCATACAATGCACAAAGCCAAAACATGATGATAGCTATGAATTAAGTCACTATTAGTGTTATTCAATCGGGTATACCTTCCATCATAAACCAAACCACTTAAATGTGGGCATCGTCGTCATTGATCAATCGTCAAGGGGCATGACAGTCGGTGCCCACGAAATCGGCACCGAGGTGATAATCTAATTTCGAGGTGATAATCTAATTTCTAATTGATGGTTTCATGATCACTGTTCAACCCAACCCAATAGCATGGTGTATTGGTTGAACTACCACTACTATATTATTTATATTCTCAAACTTTTTTGTGATGGGAATGGCCATAAAATAGTACCATGCCGTGCCAAGGCTCTTTTCCTGTTTACAATACGCGTTACGGTAAGTGGGATGAGACGAACAAATTCAGTCTCCCGTGTCAGATTGTAAGTGCCCATTACCAACCGGGTATCGTATGCCCACTGTTATACGAGTCATTTCACCGAGGAATAATATATATCGGTTATACTTCGTTACTTCTCACTTTATTCATTATTATTATTATTACTGTTGTTTTAAGTTGTGTGTGTAACACTGTGTATAAGCTTAGGGATGACCATGAAAATGAATTCCCATCTTAATATTATGGGTTAAGTGACTTTACTATCCATTCTAGTTTGGGTTTTTCAATAATAAAGTTTTCTTCATTTTTCTTAATTATAGTTTTCAAAGGTTTTTTTATATTAAAATTTATTTATTTATTATTTTTAATGATGATTAATTTTTATAATTTGATAATTATAATTAATGTAATTAGTTTTTTAAATATTTTTTAAAAATAATTAAATAAAAAAATTATATTAAAGATTTAAGTATTGAGGGTAATTTATATTAAATTATATTACATATCATTTTTTTGGGACTATTTTCATTAGAGGTAAGTGACTAATTTCTCGAGATTTTTGAATAGTCTATTTAGCACTCATTGCATTTTTCATGACTTTTGGGATTGAAACTAGTGAAATAAATCACATAGTGTTAATCATCACTTCCAGAGCTCACTTAGCACTCATTGCATTTTTCATGACTTTTGGGATTGAAACTAGTGAAATAAATCACATAGTGTTAATCATCACTTCCGAAGCTTTCACCCACGACTTCCCAGATAGACCAAGACTTCTTGGGAGGTCACCCATCCCAGATAGCCTTTGGTCGCTTAACTATGGAGTTTTCCCCACAATCAAGCCCACTTAGCTTGCTACCCCGTTTGCAAAACCTTAGCAAGTATTGTGCCTCATGAATCATTCATGACCCGATAAAATAAGTGCTAAGTGGACTATTAAAAAATCATTAAGTGAACTATTCAAAATCATGAAAAATTAGTCACTTGCAACTATCTCTCATAAAAATGATTATAGATGAATGACTTACTTAACACATTTGAATCTCTAAAAATAATATTTAATATATTAAAAATTGTTATATTTTTTCAAAATCATAAATTTTTAAATTACAAACTAATATTATATATATTAAATAATAATTATTAAATTGATATACAAATGACCAATTTGAAAAACTTAATAAACTATAAGATATATACACTAATTTAAATTAAACCTTCGTAATTACCTCATGAAATTATTATATTTATTAAAATAAAACAATGTAGGGGGTGGCACAATTATTGCATAAGGGTCTTATGATTTAGAAAATTGAGAGTGATTAAAAATTATATTTACATTTTTATGCTTTTAATTTTTAATATATTTTTTATTTTAAAAATATTTTTAACATATTTTTTTTTTAATTTGGAAAATGTAAAATGTTATTTTGATGTTTTATGTCTAAATTTATATTTAATTATATTCTTTGTGTTTGGGTGGAATGGTCCATGTAGGGCTATAGTGTATTAATTTTTTGTTTTTGTAAGTACAAGATGTATTAGTTATCAATTCCTTTAATTAAAAGAAAAATAATAATTAAATAATTTTTATTTTATTGTTTTTAATTTTCTTGATTAAAAGAAACATAATAATTAAATATTTTTTATTTTATTGTTATTTAAGAATTTTTTGTTGGAAATATTGTTATTGATGGTAAAAATACAGATAGGAGCAACACCGGAATCATCGGTTATAAGGTAAAGGAGCAGATCAGGCATTGTGCAGCAGAGAGGCGAAGGAGCATCAATAGAAGTATAACCTAAAGCACAAGCAGCAAATGCAGCGAAGAGGCGGCGAATGCAACTAAGAAGGCACCAAAGGCAGCAAAACAGCAAATGCAGCTAAGAAGGCAGCAACGTAGTAGAGACAGCAAATGCAACAAAGGCATCAGAGATGCAGCAAGGCACCAAAGGCATCAAGGCAGCAACGTAGCAGAGAAGCAACCAAGACAAGCATAGGAGGAACAACATGCAGAAATCGGAGTTAAAAAGCGGGGCAACGTAAAAAAACGGAAAATAGACTAAGGCAGAAAATTATTTGAAGAATTCCAAGTGAGGTGAACGGACGGTCACGATTAGATCGCAACAACAAAGGCAATAGATGGGCGGCTGAGATAAAAGCAGGCAGAAGAGGCGAAGAAGAGTCACACGAAGGCAAGCGGACAGTCCGGATTAGATCGCAAAAACAAAGGCAAAAAATGGATGGATATGATCCATCGTAAGATAAGCAGGGCAGAAATAAAATCGAATTACAAGCAGCAATGAGGGTCGTAGATCTGGGCAGATCAATGGTGATAATCGCATTAGCGGATATCGAAAGCGCAAATCGCAAAGTATAGAGGGTAAGTGTTAAGGCGTCACAAGGTAAGCTAAATCAGTTGCGATGTGAAGTGAAGAAGGGACACGCGGTGGCATAGTGCAATATCGCACATCGTAAGAAATAGAGTATAACTACAAAGTAAATATTATAAAGTGCGAAGTGCGATCAGATGAGGACCGTTAGATCTGGGGGAAAATCAACGGCAAACGAAGAACCGCATACTGCACATCACAATGCTTAAAGGAGAGCAATAAGGCGACCACAAGTTAAGTTAAATATTTTATGATACGAAATGGAGGGACTCGTGTCGACCCTGCACAACATCTCATACCGCAAGAAATAAGAGGTAACTTCAAAGATATCGCAAGGAATGTTATGTTGGTTGTGATGCGGTAAGGTTTATGCGATGAGAAGAAATGAAAGGAATCCACGTGGCAACACCGCGTACAAGCGCAGATCGTAGATCGCAAGGTTTAAGGTTTATCGCTAACAGTAGAGTGGGAAACCTACGGGTAAGGATTTCGATGAGATATGATTGGTTGAGCGTTGTAGGACCCAATAACCTTTGTTCCGTGTATGTTATATGCACCATAGTGTAAATTTTATGTTGTTGACTGCTAATTGTATGTATTTTTAAATATATATGTGTTGTTTATCGTATAAACATATGTATGTTGACTAAAGCCTGGATTTGCAATCCGCTGCAGGTATAAAGGGAGTTGTATATGGGACATATGCCATAGGTCACAAAGGAATAATTCTGAACGCAATTCAAAGGACGAGGAACACAGGAATAATAGTGGTGCAGCAGCACGAGCAGATGAAAAGGCTGAACGCAAAAGAAAAGTCACAAGTAATAAAAGAAAAGGGCAGATATACAACAAAGGTGGAATATAACGGCAGAAATAGAAAAGACACAAGAAAACAAGCCGAAAAGGACAAATGCTCAACAAAGCGAAAAATTTGAAAGGGCTAAGTAAATATATGATTGTAACTAAAAATGTATTATTTATTTTTATATTGTTTGTGATGCAAAGGCAAGTCTCCATAGGCAAATCAAAACTCCACTGTAATACTGAAATGTGTACATATTGTTATATTATTCTGAATGTGTTGGGCAAAAAATGAGAAGGTGGAGGGAAAAGAGTCATACCTATTCATTTCATATTCCCATATGGAATGAAAATAGTTATGAGGTTATCTCTATAAATGATGTTACTGTCATATGCATAAACAGGTTAGAGAGTGGAAGAATAAGAAGTAGAAAGAGCAGATAGAGAATTTGAGTAGATCCAGAGATGATATAAGGCAGATATGAAGGCTGGAGGACAGCAATGAAGAAGGAATAGAAGAGAGCTAATATCTAGGTAAATCAACATGTGTTTTCATTGTAGTGGGAGGAAGTTGGTGCTTCCATATCAAGTTGTAGCTTGATAGATGTCCAGTTGTATCTGGCTGAGGTAGGAGCCTCCTGTGGGTTGTAGCCTGCAGAAAATAGATGGGAGTTGGAGCTTCCTTGAAAATTGTAGCGTGCATAATTTAGGTAGTAGCCTCTAGTTACCTTGAAATAGCTAACTGGGAAACATTGACCATGAACCAATTGCTTGGAAACCTGACGGCCTATGAGATGAGACTTCCAAAAGGGAAGTCAAATGTGAGGGAGGCATCCTTTAAGGCAGATAAGTGCAAAGGAGAAAAGGAAGATACTTGCTCCTACTCTGATGAAGAAGAGGCCAAATTTGTCAGAAGATTGGATATAGAGGCACAGGCAAGTATAAAGTTAAACTTCCATTTAAATGCTTTAATTGTGGAAAAGTGGGGCACTATGCATCTAAATTTCCTCATAGGAAAATGGAGAATCAGTCAAGAGGGAAAGAGAAAACCAATTTTAACAACAGGACGAAAGGGAACATATTTAATCGAAGATATTTCTATGTTCAACAAGACAGCAGTGCATCTGAGAGCTCAGACGACTCCCCCAATGAAGAGGGAACATCAGAATTCATTCTGATGGCCAAGGAAGTTCTTGAGGAATATATCCTGGAATTTGAAGACGAAGGTGAGGTAGATCTTGAGGGGGATATAATTAGTGCCCTGGAGGAAATAGAAAGACTTAAACTCAAGTGCAGAAAATAGAAAGACATTCTCCTGGAATATGTAAAAGAAGAACCAAATTCGGAAAAACTCATTCAGTTGAAAGTAGAACTTGAAGAAACTAAGAAGGTGGAAGACATTCTACTAAATAAAATTAAAGATAAAATTCAGGATCAAGAGAAATTGGAAAAAGGAGTAGTATGTCTGAGAAAGAAATTAGAAAACACTCAAAGGGAATTATCAATGAACACTCCACAAATGACAAGCTCTGAACAGTTGGATAAAATACTAAATGCTCAAAGATCTCCCCTCATAAAGGCTGGGATAGGTTATAAAAGAGAAACCAGCAAATCCAAGGTAGAAAATAACAAGAGTATCATCTTTGTAAAAGCTAGTGAATCAGCAAAGATGGAATCCATAGAATTAGAAACCGACAAGACTATGATATATAGCGAATCAAACAGAAGCAAACAACAACCTCAAGTAACAGCGAAAAAAATGAAGATATAGTCAACTGCAAAAGACTCATATGCTCTCAACCCAATAGCTAATGTGATGATAGTCGTCGTGAGATGATGTATCTTTTATTTAGTGTACTTTTTGAACCACCACTACTATATTAACTATATTCTCAAAATTTTATGTGATGTGTGGAATGGTCATAAAATAGCACCATGTCGTGCCAAAGCTCTTTTCCTGTTTACCATATGTGTTACAGTAACTGCGATGAGACGAACAAATTCACTCTCCCGTGTCAGATACTAACTGCCCATTCCATCGATAAAAATGAATTCCCATTGTAATATTAGCGGTTAAGTGATTTTCCTATCAATTGGAAGTTTGGGTTTTTCAATAATAAAGTTTTGTTCTTTTTCTCGATTATAATTTTCAAGTTTATTTTTTATATTAAAATATATTTGAGATTGTATAAAATTTATATTTGAGTGAGATTAATATTTATAATTTGATAATTATAATTAATGTGATTAGTTTTTTTATTATTTTTTAAAAATAATTAATTAAAAAAAATCTAATTATATTAAAGATGGTTATAATATTTTCGTAATTCTAAAATTTTAAATTACAACTAATATATATATATATATATATATATATATATATATATATATATATATATATATTATTAAATTAATATACAAATTACCAATTTATTTTATCTTATACAAGATACCAAAATAAAAAATATAATAAACTATAAAATCTATACACTATAATTTAAATTAAACCGTTGTCAACTTAATCACCTCATGAAAATATTATATTTATTAAAATAAAACAATCTAGTTATTGTAATATCCTTCTTAAGAATGACCCAATTATTGCATAAGGGTCCTTGGATTTACGAAATTGAGAGATAAAAATTTATATTTTCAGTTTTATGCTTTTAATTTTTAATATATCTTTTAAAAATTAAAAGTAATACACCCTTAAAATTAAAAGCAATACACCCTATCATATTCTCCTTATAGAAGTGGGTCTTTTCCTTATTGAGAGCCTAGCTATGACTAGGCTTCTGTTGTGCAAGCACAAGCTCAATAGCATAGGAGACCATAGAATTCCTAAGCTAGCTTCAAATTCCAACCAAAACCACTTTAGTCACTCCTGTTATCTTATATGGATGTGAGGTTTGGGGTTGCAACATCTCCAGAGAATCCTGGAGAAAGATTGAGCAAATCCAAAAGCATTTTATAATGTATAACCTTAAAATTAAAAGAAGTACACCCTATCCTATTCTCCTTATAGAAGTGGATCTTTCCCCTATCAAGAGCCTAACTATGACTAGGCTTCTGTTGTACAAGCACAAGCTCAATAGCATAGGAGACCATAGACTTCCTAAGCTAGCTTCAAATTCCAGCCAAAACCACTTTAGTCACTCCTGTTATCTTATATGGATGTGAGGTTTGGGGTTGTAGCATCTTTAGAGAATCTTGGAGAAAGATTGAGGAAATACATAAGCGTTTTATAACGTATAACCTTAAAATTAAAAGCAATACACCCTATCATATTCTCCTTATAGAAGTGGGTATTTCCCCTATCAAGAGCCTAGCTATGACTAGGTTTCTGTTGTACAAGCACAAGCTCAATAGCATAGGAGACCATAGACTTCCTAAGGTAGCTTCAAATTCCAGCCAAAACCACTTTAGTCACTCCTGTTATCTTATATGGATGTGAGGTTTGGGGTTGCAGCATCTCTAGAGAATCCTGGAGAAAGATTGAGAAAATCCAAAAGCGTTTTATAACGTATAACCTTAAAATTACAAACAATACATCCTATTCTCCTTATAGAAGTGGGTCTTTCCCTTATCGAGAGCCTAGCTATGACTAGGCTTATGTTGTACAAGCACAAGATTAATAGCATAGGAGACCATAGACTTCCTAAGCTAGCTTCAAATTCCAACCAAAACCACCTAAGGCTTAAACAAGGTTGGTATAAAGACACCGAGGCCTAGTTAAACCATTGGGAGATCGACAAGAATGTTGCATTGCAAAACATCAATAACATTAAAAAAATTGTTACTTCTAAGTTCAAAGAAAAAATGTGGTGTGAGAAAGATCTATTAGCTAAAAGAAAATTAAGGTATTATAAGGAGGTCATCAACCCCACCTTAGAAGATCAAAAGTATCTCTCTGTTTTAACTAGCTCAAAGAAGAAAATTAATATAGCCAAGATTAGAACGAACTCTCATGAGCTCCATAGTGAAATAGGTCATTGGACAGTTCCTAAAACACCATGGATGGAAAGGATCTGCCATCTCTGTGAGAATATGAACATCGAGGATGAAAATCACTTCCTCTTAGAGTGCCCTGTGTACAACCACATTAGAGCTCAATTTCATAATCTTTGTTGCAATACTAACCTTCCTAGCCTTTTAAGATGTCAAAATTATAGTAAGCTGGGGAGGCTTCTCTCCAAGCTTTTTGAGCATAGGAATAAAATATTAAATCAAATTAAATAACTCTTTTATTTAGGTCCGATAGACCAAATATTGGTCTCAGTGGACGTTAACAATCATCATCATCATCAATTTAAAAATATTATTAATATAATTAATTTTTTTGTTTTTTAAATTTGAAAATTTTAAAATGTTCTTTTGATGTTTTAGATTTAAATTTATATTTAATTATGGGTTTTGTGTTTGGGGTGGAATGGTCTATGTAATGTTATGGATCAATTTCTTGTCATGCAAGTATAAGATCTATCTAATTATCAATTTCTTTAATTAAAAGAAAAATAATAATTAAATCATTTATGTTGTATTGTTTTTAATTCTCGTGATCAAAAGACACATAATAATTAAATAATTTTTATTTTAATGTTAGTTAAGAATATTTTAATTTACAATTGTTTTCTTCTTTAAAAATATATTTTACAAATCCAGAAAATATGTAAATTATTAAAAAAAATTATATTATTTTAAGCATTGGTCTAAATTAATGAAAAAAAATTAAATCTAAATTAAAAAATAATATTTTTAAATATTCTTCTTAGAGAAATTGTTCTTCTATGTAAATAATCATAAATGTTGATATCATCTCCTTCCCCTCTATATATATAATTTATTTTTGATATAATCTCCTAAGATATTAGCACAACTTTTCTATTAGCCATTTTTTATTAAGTCTCAAAAACAATTTTCAAAGAAACTAGAGTAATATTTTATAATTGTAGAAAGTGAAAAATGGTATGTAAACATATTTTTGTATTTAAAAGTTATATATTTTACAAAATATTTTAAATAATTGATATTCATATAAAAGATTTTATATCTTCAAAGGAAATTTTTTTTTTTTTTTTTTTTTGGTCTCATATCATGCTATAAAGCTTTGTACTTATTGATTACTAAATAAATGTAAAAATAACTAATAATTAATATATATATATATATATATATATATATATATATATATATATATATATATATATATACATGAAAAATATCTTTATATTTTATATGAAGAATATACAAGTCTTGTACTCCATAATGTTATTTGTTTCATTTCTCTAGCAGATAATAAGTAAGTATTTGTTATTCCCTTGCTTTAACGAGATTTAAATTTTGAAAACATCATTAATACTAGTTTGTGTGTTTTACAGAATTATAGAAAATGCACAACTAGTTGTTTCTAGACAGCTGATTTCCTCCTTGATTTCTACTTCGATCTTTGCGAGTTTCAAAATTCTGAAACATGGTTTTTTTTCCAGCATAGGAAAGTGTGTAAGACACTGGCTGTTTTCCAAAATTCGTAACGGCTGAACAGATACGAAGGGGGCTTTGGAGGTAGTTTGTTACAATTACCAAAATTTTAGAAAATGCCCAGATATGGAAAATTCGTATTAAATATTTATTCTTTTAATAGGGGAACGATTGTACTGATATTGTATTTAATTAGAATTGGTTTGGATTCAATCCCCATGATTTTTGCAAAGGATTGGCTTGTTTAAATTTGTAATGTAAAAGGTTATAAAAGAGAGTTATGGCTCCAATCGAAAGAAAAAATAATGGTGGAGGAGAAACCAGAACTTCGTACCTTGATGCTGCTGAGCTGACTGTTGGGGGTTCTACCCCTACGCACTCGTTCGGGCTGGATCCATACTTATGATGTATTTTTTCTGATTCAAAATTAATATAAGGAACTATACCATGTCGTTTACATGATGTGTTTTAATCTGTCACTAATGCATCTCTTAGCGTTGAAGTTTTACATTTCTTGAAATGGGAAACAAGCTAGTTGGCTATGGCCCAGCCAACCGAGCTCATTTTCCCTCTCATTCTTTTGTCCGATTGAAGGTGTTCGTGTTGGTCTATTTATGCAAGGTGTGGATTTAGTTTAAACTTCATTTCTTTAAAAGAATTCTGGTTTCATTTCCTTAACAGTCAAGTGTGACATATCTATAGCATGTTTAATAATTACAGTTCAATTTATTTTCAGTCGTTTTCATTTTTACGAACCTTGGTTGATTTCTGCCTAGAGTAGTGCAAGCACATTCCTGCGCTAGTGCGATTATGATTTCTGCAACTTAGTTTTTCGGTTCATCACAATAATATTGTTTCATTTCTTTCCTTAGTAATAATTTAATTCATCTCTGTAAATGAATGTTCATTAGCAAATAGAAGTCTTTTTAATACCAAGAGTTAAAATCTTAAGGAATTAAAGATGCTTTGTTAAATGATGAACGAACGTTGTTACGAAACATCGATCTCTACCTGCACTTCATATTTTTAAAAGGAAAGAATTAAAACGTAAATATGAATAGTTGAAGTGAACCTTTCTTAGTTAACAAAGATTAAAGGCAGATCTGGTTTATGTGAGTAACTATCACAGGGATAAGAGCCTGTTGTCATGCTTGAGCTATTTCTTTTACTGCATTGAAGAAAGTGTGCTTTGACTTTTGAAGTTTGTTTTATTTCAAATCTTATTTGCATTATGAGATTTAGTTTGGTTGAAGCATTATTTTGACGTGTGCTAGTTATTTCAGAATTCCGATTCTCTCTTTGCAAAATTATTTCATAGATTAACATGCTCTTTCTTTTCCAGAAAGTAATTGGAAAACTTGGTGTAGGAAGCGCTGCTCTGGTACAAGAACTAGTGTCTTGCTACAGAAACAGAGCGCTCCAAGCCTTGAGGCTTAGAGCCCCTACATGAAGACATAAGTCTCCAGTATAAGTGTAAAATATACTTCTCACACATAAGTTTTGTACCTATACTAGTGCAAGTAGATTGAAGGAGTACAGGAACAACCACTTAGTGTGAGAAGGAAAATCATTAAGAAGGCATCTCTTCAAGGGCTCAATTGTTAATCTGTCAACAACTATGCTGGAGATAAACATATAATTTCATTTCAGAAATCAAGATTGTTTACAACAAGTGTGAAAGTTGGTTTATTTGATTTCTTTGCAAAGTACTTTCTTTTTATTCCAATTTCCAGAATGGTATGGTGTCATTGTATTAACTAGTTCAAGTTGATGAAGTCCTTCTCTGGCATTTCCAGTGTTGTGCCTCTAAGTTTATGAACTCTCGGATTGACAATTAAATGTTAGGTTGTTTATTATGCCTGACAATTGTCAGTATCATAGTTGATCACAAGAATTACAGGGTACTTCTATCCTTGGATCTTTGTTCATCATGGTTATGGGTTAACCACACAAAGCCCTTCTCTTCAGTGGCTCTTCATCTTTAACAAAGGCTTCTCAGGAGGTAACTTCATGCAATGGGGACCATTCCTTCTTAAGGAGGAAGGAATGATCCGAATGGAAAGTGACATCTACCCATGGTATTCATTCACCCATGCTATTCATCCACCTATGGTATTCATTAACCCATGGTATTTACCCACCCATGGAATTTACACGTGGTATTGTAACTAAAAAATACTATAAGTAATAATTCACATTTTGTACAAAGAAGTATTGTCCACCACAATGTAGCTTTTATAGTTATTCTATGTTTTAATAAAAAAAAACATATCCTTGTGGTTTTTTTTATTGTGTGTTATCTCCTCTTTTCTTCTGACATTTCAATTTTTTTTAGATCGTGTTCTCTCCTCTTTTCTTCTAACATTTAAATTTTTTTTAGATCTTGGGGGCCTACCCCCAAGATCCAGATCAGGTAGGCTTGTACATAATCTGGAATCAGTGATGAATTGGCATGTACCTCACATATAATTTTCCAACATGGTATCAATATTTGTTTTGTAAAAAGAAACAATGGAAAGAAAAGTGCCTTGGAGTACCTATTTCTACCTCACCCTTTTACCTTCCTCTCTAGCTCCATTGTTGGTTTTACGATTGATGTTTATTTTCATTTACAATCATTTAATTACCTTATGTGCATATAGATGAAACAAAAGTAATCATTGCTATCTCATCCCCCCTCAACCTTCAGGGGCGGGATTCTTTATCCAAATAAGAAATTTATAATGGATTGACTCTCTTTGAGGCCACCAAAATATCCTCTTTCCGAGTCATGAATTTAGTAAGTTTTGATTAAGGGATCACATTTTTTTCTATAATTGATTTGCATGGGATATTCTAGATCCTCGGTATTTTGAATTCTCATATCCTTCATCTTGGGAAGGGGTGAAAATGAAAAAATGGGATCCTAATAATTTTGAATACTCCTATCCTCCTAGTTGGGAGGGGGTGAAAATACGAAAATGGGAAATACTTTTTGGAAATAGAATTTTATGGATAATAAGTGTTGGGAGAACTAATACTAATAGAAAAATTTATGAAAAGAAAGTATGCAATTCGTGTAATAGTATAATTTTCTGTCTAATTTTTTTTTAGAGAAAAATTATTGCTAACTATTAAAATGTCGACGAAGACCTAAAAAATGAAAATGTCAAAAAATAAGGAAAAGTATTACACTGATTCACATTCTCACCTGAGACTCATTCATGGTTTCCACATTTTATGTTATCTTAGATGCTAGATTGAAGGGTTGCCATCCATTTTCCATATATATATATATATATATATATATACCTTGAAGATCTATGACTGTTACATCCACAAAATCATCCACACAATATTGTACTAGGAAAATCCACTTCAAGGGATCACTTTCTGTTGGTCAATCATAGAGCATAACCTCAAGGGTGTCAAGAGAATTCAACCCATTACCTATCAATAACAAAGATGCTTTAATGGCATGGACTCGAAAAATTGAGCTAAACCTTGGAGCTTATATATATATATATGGCATGTTAATTTTTAAAGTACAAATGATTTCAAATGTGTGTCTATTTTATATTTATAGAAACAAATAATAAAATAATGTATCATTTTCTATATTTTTTTTCTTTTACTTGTTTTTGCCTAAGTGTGAGCACATTGAGTTGTTTATTTAGCCCAAAATTGGATGAGACAAAAGGTAGGATGGAATCATTGGCATTTCACTAATTTTATTCCATTAATATGGGTCAAAACCTTGATCCAATTCCAAACCCTAGAAACTAATCAATGTTTAGATGAACTCGGAAACCTATTTGGTGAGCTTACAAACATTAGAGAGACATCTCATACTTCATTGACTACTTTACTTCATAACATTTTTGCTTTCATTAGTCATTTTTTTGGCCAATTATTCGATATATTTAACTATAGGGCTAGGATGAGAGTACTGTTGCACATATATGAGTAAGGAAGAAGTTAAAATTGTAAAAGAGTCCATTAGATGGATAAGTAGTTTATGGTACTTGATAAACCTCTCTATAATAATAGGGAGGTTCCATGCTATTTACTTCATAAATTATGGATCAAGTTTATTTTGGGTCAACATGTCAATTATTTTAACAGTGATGAATTCCAAAGGTTTAGCCTTAACTCTAATCAATATTGATCAAGGGCCAAGAATAACCCATTAAGAGGGTCACCCACCACTAGGCACATTCCTAATCCACCTAAATACCTTCACCCTATAGGATTCATGCCAATAGTAATTCCATTATATATTGCGGAATGGGAATTTTGATCCTTCTCCTATGTGAGTATGAATCACATAATTACTATA
The DNA here is from genome assembly GCA_034641835.2 of Pinus albicaulis. NCBI lineage: Eukaryota > Viridiplantae > Streptophyta > Pinopsida > Pinales > Pinaceae > Pinus > Pinus albicaulis. The sequence goes on from CM076577.1 coordinate 1,476,830,340, forward strand.
TTCAATATCAATTTTAGTGGGAATGATGAACTTACCTCTTGAAAAATTTTATTCACATTCACTTATGGAAATTATACACCTTAAGAGCCCTAGATATGTTTGTTTCCCTAACACTTAATAGGGTGAATTTCCCCACTTTTCTCCGTTTATAGATGCACATTCAAACTTAATTTGAGAACATTATTCCTAAAATAATCTCAATATGTGGTAATGATTCCAACTGAAATCAATTGTTCGACTTATTTTTCTGAGAATTACCATCTAATTGTTTCATGTTTAAAGGATAAATCATAACATACTTTTAAAATAAAAAAGGTCACAAAAGTTTAAGATCATTAAATAAAATCATTTTTTTATTAAACAAACAATGGAAATCTTGATCCACTGAATACTCTTTAACCACATATTTGTGTCATTCCTTTCATTACCAATAAAGTGAAACAAATAACATTGTTGAAGATACATTCTATTACTAGTTACTAATATTTCCATATGGTAATAAATGGAGATATGTTGAATAATAGATCAAAAGGAAGGGAATTAGTCTATCCATATGGTAATAATTGGAGATAGGTTGGATAAGACATAAAAAAGCAAGGGAATTAGTCCATTATAGTAAGATGAAATATGAATGTAGAATGTTTTATCTTTTAATGAATATTTAAAAGTGACTAAACTTGCAATTTTTGTAATTTTTTACTAAAACTAGTTTATGGTTATTTCATTCCAATGTTTTATATCAATATGCTTTGGTCACCACCTTATATATTATGTTTCTTGAATAATATTTTGAATAAAAATATACTTTTCTCATGTGAATAATAGTTCCCATAATTTTCATATCCATCCTTCTAATTGACATGGCCACTCCATTCTTCGAAACCACAACATGCCCAAGAAATTGATGTAACTGCTACTTGACTATAATTCTTGAAAACTTGTAGTAATAGCTATTCGATCTTGAGAATCCTCTAATATTCTTAAATATTTTCATGATTGAACTTACCATGAGTGTCTTTATTTTGTTAAGGTCAGCTTTCACAACTTTATAAAATAAAATATGACCCAAATATTCCACTTGTTAAACCCTAAAGGTGAGCTTGGAAGGCTTTCCATATACTTGTTGCTCTTCTTGAATAGTTTTAAGACCATGTGTATATGTTGGACTTTCTTTTTCCAAGATTTTTTTTAGATTAATATATCATGAAGAAAACAATAACACAAATTTTCCAAGGAAGGGTTTGAAAATAGAACACATCATGCTTTGAATGGTTGAAGGGGAATTAGTAATTCCAAATGTCGGTACCCAAAACTCATAATGGTCTTCATTTATTATAAATGTTATATAGGAGATATCTTCTTTCTTTGTTTTGATTTCATGATATCCAAAATGGAGATCCAATTGAGTAAAGAAAATTCTATGCATTTCATTTAATAAATCATCAATGATAGGAATATGAAACTTATCCTTAATGGTAATTTTTTTGGGTTGTTTATAATTTAGACTCTACACCATGAACCTTCCTTTGTTTTAGTCATCACACTAGTGACTAGAAAGAACTTTTTATATGTTGAATATATCTACCTCTAACATTTCTTGAATCATACACTCAATCTTACTCTTTTGTTCATATGAAACCTTCAATGCCTAATGTTAGGTGGTACAATTCCTAGTTGGAAATGAATAACATGGTCATGATCTTGAGTCGGTGAATGACCCTTATGCATCTCTCCAATCACCTTGGAATAACTATCGATAACTTTTTGGGGATTCAATGGAGTAAAGGGTATACATGTTTGAACATCTAGAGATCATAATTCTGTAATTACACCACGGTTTTCCTTTTTGAGTAATTACACCAAGTTGATAGGAAAATAACACTGCTACCGATGAAACGGGAACTATTACCTCAAAACGGGAACTATTACTTCAAAACGGGAACTCCAGCCCAAAAACACTCAAAAAACATGAAAAAACACCCCAAAAACAAAAAGTGTGTATTCCAGAATGCATTTGGTTTTTTCTCAAGGTCAAATTTCAACATTTTATAAAATTATGCTAAAAACGAAATTGTTTCTTGAAAAAAGGATTGAAAAAACACCCTCAAAACAAAACCTATTGATGCTGGAATAACAAAAATAAAATTGTTTCACACTTTTGACACATTGTAACAATGGAATTAAAGACAAGATATTAGGACATTGAAACATCGTAAAATTCTAAAAATTTTGATAGATGATGTTAAAGATAAACAAAAACATGTCTGAAGGGCTTATAATTTCGAACAATTTTCATCCATGTTATTAAACATAAAATATCTTGACTCTAAACAACCCTAAAATTGTGATTATTGTCAACCATAACATTAAAGATAAAATTTTGTAGCGCATAAAAACCTTAATGGCAAGTTGTAAATCTCAAGTTTTTCAATCTTAAGTTTTCAACATACTTAAACAATGAAATTATGGAGAAATTATATGACTTAATCAATTTTTAAAAATGAACAAGTAAATGAAAAATTATTATTCCAAGAGTAATTTTAATTTTAAAGAATAAAAAATTATCTCTTTTCAAATCTTAGCATAAGACAAATTTAAATCTAATTGTAACCAAACCCTAAAAATCAAGCATCAAAAGAAAGTGTCCCCTTTCAATGACGCATATAATTATTAAAAATTTTAAAATTATCTTATACCAAATGGTAACAATACATAATATCATGGTAATATCACTGCATAATCTAAAAATTCAACATTAATTTCTATTTTCTATTTTACTTTTAATCAAAATATCAACATTGGTACATTGAATATAACATAAATTATTTTTGTAATTCATTGTTCCGTTGTCGATATTCTAAAGAGATGAATTCTTCATTTTTAAAACATGTAATCCAACAAACATAGAAATGTCTCATAACTTCATGAAAAATCAGATGGAACTCAAAATTTTTATTTCAAGTTACCATGCAAACATCAATTACATAAAAGTGTCTTTGACAGATATTCAAAATCAACCATAGGTTCTGACACACCATAAGAACCTACATCTTCGGATGAATGACTCGATGCAGATGAAGATGATCCATATTCTTCTCTTTCATCAACTAGTGCTCCATCTGAGTCAACATGCATGCCCACCATTTCAGAGTTCAAATGTCTTGTATATCCACGGCTACATTCTGCAGAGTCCCATCTCAACAGTAATTTTTCTAGTAGCAATTTCTTCAAAATATTTATGGTCTTCAACCAAAGAGTTCCTCTCTTTGTCAAATTGAAGTCATACAAAAGTATGTCAACATCCTCCAATTTTAAGACATTTGTGCGGTGACAATTTATATTTGTGCCCTTTCTTTTTCTCTTTCTACCAATTTTCTTTTCAACTACCATCACTGGCTTGTACACACCATTGAAAGGGTGGGTACTTGTGGCATACCAATGTACTTCAACAGCTGTAATATCTTCATTTTCATTAATGAACTTTATAATCTTCACAATCCAGAATGGATAACCAAGTGGATCTTCATCTGCTAACACTTATATCATGCAACCCTCCTTAACATCCTACACAAAACCCTTGTAAAGGTCTTCCATGGCTTCACATTGTGCACGTGATCTTCTAGAACCAATATAGATTTCTCTTTCCTCTACTTGTGAGGAATTAATAAAAGCTTGAGGTTGTTGTTGTTCAACAATGTGTGTTTCCTGATGTTCATTTGGCATATTTTGTGGCCAAAAAAAAGGAGTCTTTAAAATCGTATTCAAATTTATTGATATTGAAATCATATCACTTTGATTACTAAAAAAAGACTCCCACCAAACTCAATTAGCAACATCGAAGTACTCATATGTATCTCTAATACATATTTTAATTTCCTCCAGACATTCAAAATAATTTATGTCTCTCTTATGCTTTCGTGTATTATGGAATTCAACAACTGACTGTAATAACAATATCTTTGATGAAAATATTGGACGCACTGGAATGAACTTCAAAAATGCTAAACCTGATGATGGCCCCCATTCTGCAACAGTTGAATACTTCTTGCCCCATATAATTGTTATCCCATCAATTTTTTTGATACAAAATTGATGTTGGAAGCTAATTTCGTTAAGTTGTTCAATGCATTTCTCCTCACCATGCGATCCCAAAATAAACCTTCACATGTCAATAGTTTCTTCCAACACATGAAAAATAGGCTCTAGAATGTACAATTTCTTAATACATTCAATTAATGATGGCAGACTTCCAACACCGTTCATCCTCAATGTTACTAGAAAACGACTAAACATTTGATCAATATGATCATGAGTATGCCCAACAAGAAGGAAACCAACCTTTATCTTTTTAAAAATTCCCAATTCAACGAGCATATTTAGATACCCAAAAATAACTTGATTTTTGTTTTCACGACTTGTGTTGTCTAATTGTAAATACAAAACTTCAAGAAGAATACCAGACCAATGAGTAACCACATCATGGATTATAGTTATGGTCATATTTGCATCATTGTGAATATTTGGAGTTGTGAAGAAAACTCTTGGAAACATCTTCTCATTAAATACCATACAACCAACCAAGTGAAACTGAATGAAATTTTCCTCCTGTAATTTTTTTGGCGTGCGGACGAAATGTGGAAGAAGTGTTTTCTTTTGGTCCATACCATCAATTATCAATCCCAGATATTTATTTGGATGATCATAAAACTTATTTCGATGTTTATACAACTTTTGCCTTTCACTTGTTTGTTGATTGCGATGGTCTTGAAGTTCTTTGACAACATAATCTGTACATAAAATAAAAGAAACATATGAATAAATACATTTTCATAGTTGATAAGTATCCAATTTTAAAAAACAATGTTTTGAACGCATACCTCTTTCTGCCTCTTGACATTTATCTCTTTTTGTTTTAAGAGAAGCACATGTGCTGCAAACCCCCATCCTTGTCTTCTTAGGAATACGAACATTGTTGAATTCAGTTTTCCATAACCTTGTAAAATAAGAATATGTAATAAAATTACCAATTCCTTCAACAACTTCTGCATAATCTTTGTATAACATGAATATTTCTCGTCTCGAGAAATTATCTGGAATATGTATTGTGTCTTTATTTGGCATACACTCTCCATGATTTGAAAAGAATTCTTTCATCCATGTCTTAGCAGTATTTGCAAACGGCCCCACCTCCCGTTTATGACGTGCTTCTGAATAATATGTGGGATCCTTTTCCAATCTATCCTAGATTCTTGACAAACGACAATTACCAATTGAATACAACATTTTGAACGCCTTTCTGCAAAGCAATACATTCCCAATATGATAATCATAACCTGCTAGTGTAGATTGCATGCAACCCACTAAATATGAATTTTGCATGTTTTTATTCATTGACATATATGTTTTCCTTTTCTCCAAAACAAAGTTGAAATCCATATGTCTCAAGCAATCCCTTCGACAACATTCACTTGAAATCAAATGAACGACAGAACTTTTTTTTGTGAGATATTTTGTCCTCACCCTTGTATAACTGGAATGTTTTGGATTGATATGAAAAGGTCTACTCCTACTCCTAGTTGCAATATTTGCTTGCAACGGCTTCATCATTCCATCATCCTTTGTAAAAGCAATTTCATCACCATTAGGAGGAATATTATCCTCACTATCATCATCGTCAACATAGTTAAGAAATTCATTAACATCATTGCATGTTTTTCTTTACCATCGTCACTTGAAGAAAACATTTCACAAGAATCATCGACGCTTTTGTAACCCCAATTCAGATGAAATTCTTCACCATCTTGATCCATGCTTTCAAATTCTTCCCTGGGAGGATTCAATTCTTCATCACGATGAGTGTCTTTGAAATGATCACTTAGAGAAAATGCAATATTCAGATTTGTGCCTCTAAAATTATCATCTAAAAGAAACTCTTCATCCTCCCCTTCCTCAGTGGTGCTCTCATAATCCTTGGGATTAGGCATAAGTGGAAGCTTTGAATTTGTATTCACTAGAATTTCTTCATCCTGCCCCTCCCCTTCCTCACTAGTGCTCTCATAATCCTTCAGATTAGGAATAAGTGAATGCCTTGAATCTATATTTATTGGAAATTCTTCATCCCCCCCTTCATCAGTGGTGAACTTATAATCGTTACGATTAGGATGAAGTGAAAATTTTGGTTTTGGAAATTCATCCCCCTCTTCATCAGTGGTGCTGGCATAATCCTTAGGATTAGGAAAAAGTGGATATTTTGATGCTGCAAATTCTTCATTCCCCTCTTCATCAATGGTGATGGCATAATGCTTAGGATTAGGACAAAGTGCATATTTTGACTCTGCAAATTATTCATTCCCCTCTTCATCTGTGGTGCTCGCATAATCCTTAGGATTAGGACGAAGTGGATATTTTGACTCTGAAATTTTTCATCCCCCTCTTCATCAGTGGTGCTCGCATAATCCTTAGGATTAAAATGGAGGGATGTTTTGACGATGTAAATTTTTCATTTCCCTCTTCATCAATGGTGTTGGCATAATACTTAGGATTGAGACAAGTCACTACCATAACTTGGCCTCCTAACGCATGCAAGCATTAGTAGTCATTACCATTGTTGAAGAATCAAATTCAGGAAACCAAATTGAGATGAAGAGTCTGATGCTATCCCAAAACCATGGCCCATCCCTAAGTACTTTCTCTACATCCTCATGACACGCAAATAGTACCATGAAAAATCATTTGTAACAAAGATATATGTCACAATTTTTTGGTCGAGGTTGAGAAAACCCATTATATTCTTATTTGGGCCAAAATTATTAAATCTACAGAGAATGGCAGATGATTGGAGTTGAGAGAAAATAAAATTGACCTCTTCACTATTGATATCTAATGTTGGTGTTTGATTTGTATTTTCAACAATATAGGGGTCTGGAATGGATGAAGTTTGTTCAACTGCATTAGATTTTCGTTGATCCCCATCCTTATATGAGACAAATGAAACTGACTTTCGAGACCCCATAACACCCCCACACAGTCTTGAAGCATAATTGTATTTGAATTTCTAGAGATCCCATAATCAGAAAAAAAATAAAAATAAAATAAAAATAATAATAATAATAATAAATAATAAATAAATAAATAAAATAAAATAAAATTATATATATATATATATATATATATATATATATATATATATATATATATATATCATGAATTTATTTACCCCCATAAATTAAAAAAATTGCACCACTGAAGGTATTCCCAAGTAGTTCTCTAAGGTCTTCTTTAGATACGTCACTATGTTAGAAAACCCCACCTAGATCGAGATCGAATTTCCTTGTAGTGATTTAATGAATACCTGAAACCTTTCCACAGAGGCATGATCTTCAAACATATTTTTTGATCTTGAAGGAGGAGTGTTAGGGGGGTATTTCTTCCCAATCTACTCCATTCTAATTTCTGTTGTGAAATTTTGGGAGGCGGATTTCCAGAGAAAACCCCATACCCTCGAAAACTTTCCATGTGTAGAGATGAGGGTAAAAAGTTTTAAGTTTCACTCAAAACATAATCCTAGATGTTGATTTTGTATAGCTTGGGAGGTAATCCAAGCCCTAGGGTCCAGTGTTTGGAGGTTGGAGCACCACAATGGGTCATTGTGGGCTTTGAACCTAAGGTTGGGGTTTTTCACCCATTAACGTTTGGGCCAAAACCATGGATATTTTTAGACATGTTATGGATTAATATTATATAGGACGATGAGAAGAATCCAACACATCGATAATAAGCGAAATTCAAGTTTTCCTTGATGAAATGTGAATTTTTGAAGAGAATGTTAGGTTTTTGAACATACAAGTCATGTATGCTTGAGGTAGTTATGTCCAAAAGAAATGTCTCTTGGAGAATTAATGGAGCCCACCTTTAGTGTATAAATAGGAGGTGATGGAGATTCATTTTACTCATCCCAAGTGCAACATTCATAGAAGATTAACCTTTGAGGCAGCCGAGTTATAGAAGAAGGCAACTAGGCCGAGGAGCTATAGGAGGATAGTCACGACACTAAAGGTCAAATCTGGGCTTGAAGTGTGGGGTAATTCGATCCTAACATGTTATATTTCTAAGCGGGAAGAATCCGCATAAGTTTGGGCATGATTATGAGAGTTTTTTGTGTGGTTTAGGAGACATATTTCCATTGTTACTTAGGTCACAGCCTAGGAAGGTAATAAAAAATAGGTCACAAGCCTAATGACCCTAGAAAATGGTGTCGTAAGGGAGTTTTGGGGCTATTAATTGGCCATGAACAATAGCAAGGAGGAACATATTTAATAATAGCTAAGTTGCAGTTGTTAGGAGACGGACAATAGGTATTGAAATGGGTTGATGTGGACTATAGTCAAGCCCTAACCATTCAATCTAACCTACAGCAATGTTGAACCGACTTGAGGTATCTTTGTGTTAATTTTATGTTGAATTGTTGCTATTTGGATGGTCCTAGTGTGGACAATTTGTGTAACCTTTGGAAGCCAAAGAGGAGGGACAGACTTAGTGGTTAGATTCCCTAACTAATGGGCAGATTTCATATTGGATTTTTTGGCAATTGTATTGGGTACCTTTGCAATAGTGTAGGGAAGCTTGTTGGTGACCCGAGAGTATCCCTAGAATAGAAGACTTGGATAGTTGTGATCTGGGTGAAGTGTTGAGCCTATGTGTAGCTCTTTGATGGACAAAACAAGCTACTAGAAGGAGGAAGTTTGAGAGCTCAAGGATTGGACAACCTACAGGAGCAGATTGGATCATCCCATGTTCATTGTTGGATAAGATACTTGCAGCAATAATATGTGGAAGCCTTCATGCCCTATGTTATCCTTCATATTGCAGCAGTGGAAGGGTATAGTGGGAAGAAGACCCTTGGTAGTTGAGGAGCTACAGTGGGAAGAGGAAGTTGTTCACAAACGAAGTTGTGAACAACTCAAACAGAATCTCGATGTGTTGATGTGTATATGGACTTACGATCAGCGTGAGAGCAAGTGGAGCCATGTTCAGTGGGAATATGGACTTGTTTCATTGATAGAGATAGAGTTGTGTCGTTGTAGATTGGAAGCGTAGGACTGGCATGATGAGATACAACATATAGGTTGTGATTATGCACTAGAGCAGTGAGATTGTCATTGTATCTTGTATTATTATACCATTGGATATTTGAGGGCCATTATCCCTTATATGCGAGCCCTAGATAGTTGTATTATATGTTGATTAATATAATGAATTTGGGTTGAAAAAAATTGTAAATTTTTTTCTTTATTTATGCATGTTTGATTTACCATTGTTTATATTCCTCTGTACAAAGTAGTTTTTTTGAGATTCTTGATTTGGTAGCATCAGTGATCTAAGATTCTATCCTATACACCAGGGTCATGGAAATTCAAAATGGTATCAGAGTGTGTCTAAACTACTTGGGGATACATTGATTCAAAAGAGTGCACAATGAAGTACTTATTAAGATGGATTTGGTCACATTGTAGGTGAAGGGATCACTACAATGTCAAAGTTGTAGGTTGGTCTTTGGTATGAGGAAAGTTTGGAAGGGTTGTCCAACTATAGTCCTTGGAAGTAAAGGATCAAGTTGGTGTTGCAGGTCAATAGGATCTGCGAGTTTGGTGAGAAAGAGATCAAGAAGCCAACTGACCCTAAGGAGCTGGAAGTGTACAGGGAATTGGATACAAGGGCAAGATTGATCATCCTAGATAGTGTGAAGGATCCCCTAATAACTCATTTTTTCGAGAATAACACTGTACATGAGATGTGGATGGCTCTGCAAGATTTTTTCCACAATAAGAATGAGAACTAGGTACGTGGTATTGGAGTATAAGTTGAAGTCCACCAATATGTTGCAGGGTGAAGGAGTGACTTCGTATTTGATGAGGTTGTCTGAGGTCAAAGCTGAGCTTGCACCCGTCGATGTGACTATTTCAGATTCTAATATGGTGAGGATTGCTTTGAAACGATTCACCGAGGAATGGAAGCCCTTCATCAAGGGGATCATTGTCAAGGGAAAGTTTCCATACTGGAATAGGTTGTGGGATGACTTCATTCAAGAGGAGTTGTGAGATGATTATATTCATCCAAAGAAGATGGATTCAAATGATGATGTGGCAAGTGTTTGTGCTCAACCTAGTGTTCCTAAATTGAGTTCATTAATTGTCAACCAAGTTGGTAAACTGCTGAAGTGTGGTGCACTATATGTGCCTAGGTATTTGTTTCTCACTATGTTGTGTTTAGTGTTTTCTGATGTTTTTGGTTTTATGGTTTTATGTTTGAATAGGGAAATAACTAAATGCTGGTGAAAAGAAGCTATTGGTTATATTAAAGTAGAACAAGGCCTAAACTATGGATGGCAAACAACAATTACAAATACTAAAACAGAACAAAGCGTAAACTATGGCTAGCAAACAACAAATGCAAAGCTTGATAATGACTTCATTGCAAAGAAATAAATCACAACATGAGCTTGAACTTATCCAATTCATTCATTAAAGATGTGTTGGAAGAGCTTGAGAAATGGACAAGTTAAGTGTAAATGAAGTTCTCTTAAATAAACAATCAATCTTACAATGTTACAACATCTCATCCATGGTTAAAGGTTTATTGGAACATATTTGGAAAAGAACATTTGTAGCACAATAAAATTTCTACTCTAAAATAACTTCTAATTCTGTTCTGCAACTCAATTTAGCACCACTAGGCCTCACTCAAAAGTTATAGATTTCTTTTTAGAATAGTCCTTGAGAAAAGGCTTATTTGTGAAATGGTAAAAAGGTTGCAAAATACTCCAGGCCTTAGACTGATACTAGCTTTTGTCCAGATGATTATGTATTAATAATGAAGACTGTGGTATCTAAATTTAACAACTAATACAATTTAGAATGCAATAGATAACAACTAAACTGTAATGCTAATACAGTGAGCTAAGACTAAACTAGAGTGCTACTAATCTACTTGAAGTACAGTGAACAGAGTTAAACTAAAATGCCATTATCAAAGCTTGAAATGTAGTGACAGAGATGAACTAAATGCAATCAACCTCCGGAGTGTTATGACTAAATTAACATGCAGCTAATCTATTGGAATTCTACAGCCCATCTTGTTCAATGTGAATGATATTTTGGAAGAGTTTGTAAAAACAATTTTGGTTGTATTATTCAATGCAATTGAACATAAGAATAATATTTGAAAGAAAATACAATTAAAATCTAAGATACCACAGTTGTTTCTTATTCATTGTTAATGATGTTTTGGAAGAGTTTGTAGGAGTAAGACCGGCTATGACACTTAGTGTAAACAAGCATAAATCATAAAATTCGAAAAGAAATGCAACTAAAACCTACAACACCACAGCTATGCCTTATTCATCATGATGATATTTTGGAAGAGTTTATAAGAGTAAGTCTAGCTGTGATGATCAATGTAAACAAGCATGAAACATAAACTTCAGAAACGTGCTTAAGATAGAAATGAAAAACGAGACTAAAATACTTATCTAAACCGTATAAACAAGGCTGCTCAGGAGGCAAGGGCCCTCTACCACCGGAGTAGCACGCAAAATATACTTCAAGATTGACTTAGTGCTTTCAATAAAGTGATACTTCTTGCATTAGAGAGAAATTACTTCAAAACAGAGTGTTTTCGTACTTCTGAAATCTAGCAGTCAAATACAAAATCTAACCTTGTCCCTCGGTTTCCCGAGCCATATTTATAATCAACATTACATAACTATCTTGAGATAACCTAGGGATAATTGTCTTTCCAAATAAAGACCAAACTAGGACTCTGATGGTGGTCACGTAATAGAATTAAGGACATCTGGACTGTCCTTGTCCTATTAGGAGTTTGTCTCCTAGTTTGATTTCCCACATACATAACCGCCTACAGAATTCTGTTCAAACTTCATGGAGAGCAATAAATTATGAGTGAATGATGTGGAATACACCCATATGTGTTTTTCTCCAAGATGACACCTGGAACCTGCGTAGACATGAAGACAGCTGCAGAATCGGCAACTAGCTACAGAATGTCTGCATTCTGTAGCTAGATCTAGTTCAAAAAGTACTACAATGACAAAATCATAAAAACATAGCAAGTTAGTCATGATATACATTCTTAAAGCAATTTTAATTAATTCTATTGATCATTTGAGCTTGTAATTAATAATGGACAAAGGAAATGGAGTGGAATGTGGTGGAAGAAAGAACATCTTTGGAGCTCAACATACCCCCACTGCTAGGTTCTTGCATGTCCTCATGCAACTATTCCATGAACTCTGAGACCTCTGCAAGGACATCCAACCCTCTTCTCCTGCTTTGTCTGGTAGTCAAAGGCCTTCTGGGCTTTCTTATGACTAACTTGAACCTCAAATTTGTGAGTGCCCTGGTTAACTTTTTATTTCTCTTCTTCAATTTTTCACTGGCCTTGTACAACTTTTGCATTTGTAGAGACAGAGTTGAATTCATATCAGTTTTCAGTTTAACCTGCTCTCTCAGAATTTCATTCTCATTCTTGATATGCCTATTGAGTACTTCTAACTCATACCTATCTCTTCTTAGCATATCAATTTCAGACTTTGGTGGGCTAGGAGTTCTGTCTCTAGATTCTGAAGCTCTCCTTTCTAATGTTTCAACATAGTTGTAAATTTCTTGTTGTGCTTGGTCAATTTCTGGAACTTCTTCATCAAAATCCTCCTCAGTAGGTGTTTCTTCATTCTCTATGTTTATGACTCCAGTTTGTTTAACATTTTTTTTCTTTAGTATCCCTCTAAGTCTGTGGCTCCTTCTCGGTTGAGAAACCCACTGAATTTTTCAAAGAATTGCAACCACCCTGCTTGTTGTAACATTTCTCTGACTTGAGGATAACCTTCCAAGTACTTAGTTTCAACCGGTTCAGTCCTCACTATAAGACCCATAACTCCGCTTTCCAACCTTTAAATTGTTTCTTCTCTGTTCACGGTGACAACGGTTGTTACAAAGATTTTTTTGCCCCACGGATGTTTCCTCTATTTTACAGACTGAAATGGTTAAGAGTTGGCTATGGGAAATAATGATATGGAGTGATTGCGGAATGAATATAATGAGGTGAGGATGATGTATATGAGTTGAAATATATCACGGAAGAAGAGACCGCGGATATATTTTGTAACAAATTCAAAATCATCATTAAATTCTTTGGCCTAGTGACATGACTAATACAATCACTTCAGCACTTTAACCGTTTATATTAAATGATGATCGAATATGGGATTTGAAATGGTAAAATAGAAGGAGTTTTATCCAAAGTTTTGCGGGAGGTTGGTTAGGCATGATCAACAAAATTAGTTAAAACAACTTTTTGAATTATTCATAACTTAACTATACTAAAATTTTACATGATATGTCATTATAATCAGAACTTTTACCTTTGTCTTTCCTCTGATTTTTTTTTTTCTTCATATGCTTTGTTCTCTCCTGAAAATCATTAATTTTTGAGTCTTCATAACCTTCTTGATTTTTCTTGTTGTCATGGATATGCAGGATCATTTTATTGCAGATTAGGTGATTACTAGATAGTGCTTTCAGAATCTCTGGCTACAGAATGTTTGTCTGGTTGCAGAATGTCTAACTGGCTGCAGAATGTACCTGTAAAAGACTTGAAACATGAAATGGAATGGTTTGGAGCATGAATGGAATGTTGTATGGAATGAGTGAAGATAGATAATAAAATATGGTGTAATGGAATATGAATGAAGTGAGTAATGGAGTGGAATGGATCACATCTTATGAAATGGAGTGAAGTATGAGAAGTGGCCTGCAATTCATGATATGTATTATTCAATTGTAGAAAAACATCAGACTTAAAAATCTGGAATGGAAATGAGGCTGGAATGGAAATGAGGTGGACCATGGGGTGAAATGAATGAAGTGTGGATGAATGAATGAAATGGAAAAATGAGATGGACCATAAGTGAAATGGATCTGCACTTATGATTTTATAATAACTGCTTGCAAAGAGAAAAACAAACTTTGAAAAGATAAAGTGTCAGAAAGATTCTGATTTTCACTCCACCTTTTCTATATAAACATGCCAATCAGTGATTGGTTTTCATGTTTATACTTTATTTTATTTCATTTCATTTTATTTTATTTTTTATTTTTATTTTATTTTTTATTTTTTCAATATCTGACTTCAGAAAATTCACTTAAGTTGATGAAGAAGAAAAATTCTTCTTCATTAACTTCATATCACTGCTTTCCTGGAATTTCTTGAAAAATTCTTCTCTTGAGAGTGGCTTATGATACAGCTTCAATCTATGACCATTCACAAGAAAAGTGACCTTCTCTTCATCTATTGTCCTGATTTTTATTGCTCCATTGTCAAAAATTATTATAATTTCATATGGCCCAAGCCAATGTGTTTGGAATTTACCTTGAAAATCCTTGAACTTTGAATCAAACAAGAGAGCCCAGTCACCTTCCTTGAACTTCTTTTCCTTGATGTACTTGTCATGCCATCTAGTCCTTTGCTGTTGGACTAGACTTGTTTTCTGAACTGCATCTTGTCTGATCTCATCCAATTCATTAATCTGCTCCAGTCTATGCTTTTGTGCCTCCGTTAAATCAAGTCCTAGCTGAACTGCCATTTTGAAAGTTTGGATCTAGAACTCTATGGGGAACAAAACTTTCTTTCCATAAACAAGTTCATAAGGAGTATGGCCTGTTGTGTTTCTCCATGTAGTTCTATAGGCCCACAAGGCTTCAGGAAGCCTATCTACCCAATCTCTTCTATGTAAATGAACAGTCTTTGTTAGGATTCCTTCAATGACCTTATTAGTAGATTCCACTTAACCATTTTCTTGTGGATGATAAGGAGTAGATTTTCTGTGTCTGATTTTGTACCTCTCCATCATTTGTTCCACTAGCCTTGATGTGAATTGAGCTCCTTAATCTGTAACAATTTCCCTTGGGACACCAAAACGAGTAAAAATATCCTCAAAAAGAAAATTAACTACAGATGTTTCAGTAGAAAAAAGTAATGGCTTGGCCTCTACCCATTTGGTAACATAATCAGTGCAAACTAATATATATCTCTTTTGTCTTGAGGGAGGACTAGTAGGTCCTTCAGGTGAGATGCCATTGCAGCCTCAGGTACATATTGAACCTTTTGAAAAATGGGTACCCTTTGGCAACTGTCACACCTTTTGACATACTCTTTAGCATCTTTAAACAAGGATGGCCAATAATATCCTAAATAAAGGCCCTTATAAGCTATCCTCCTATCAGCAAAGTGTCCGCCACAAGGTTCATCATGACATGCTTTGAGAATCTCAGGCATCTCATCTTCCCAACACATCTCCTAATGATAAAATTTGGACCTGTCTTGTACAATTCATTAGCAACCCATGAATATTTTGCACTGTCATAAATGATTTTTCTTTTGTCTCTTGCATTCATTATTGAAGGAAATTTTCCTGAAACTAAATAATTAGCAATGTCAGCAAACCAAGGAGTTTGGGTAGAAATTGCAAAAAGATATTCATCAGGAAATTGATCTTCAACTGGAGTGTTATCTTTGATGTTTTGGAGTCTAGATAGGAAATCAGCTACTGTGTTTTGTTTTCCAGGCCTATCTAGAATGGTAATATTGAATTCTTGTAAAAGCAATAACCATCTTATAACTCTGCCATTAGTAATTGATTTGTTCATTAAGTATCTAATTGCGGAATGATCTGTGTGAAAAAAAGTTTCATAGCCTGTTATATAGTGTCTGAATTTGTTTATGGCATGAACAACAGCTAAAAACTCTTTTTCAGTTACAGTATAGTTTAACTCTGCAGGAGTCAAATTTTTACTGGTATAGTAGATGGCATAAGGAATCAGGTCTTTTTGTCCCAATATTGCTCCTAGAGCTATATCTGAGGCATCTGTTGAAATTAGAAAAGGTAACTTCTAGTTAGGTCCCCTTAAAATAGGTGCTTCAGAATTTTTTGTTTTTAGGGTCTCAAAGGCTAACTGGCAATCAGAATTCCATTTGAAATCACAGTCTTTGGTAAGTAATTTGAAGAGTGGAGATGTTATCTTGGTGAAGCTTTCTATAAATCTTCGATAATATCCTGTAAATCCAAGAAAACTCCTAACATCTTTTTGACAACTTGGAATAGATAAGTTAGAGATGACTTCAACTTTTGACTCATCAACTCTAATCCCATCCCCTGAAATGTGATGTCCTAAAACAATTCCTTCAGTAAACATCATAAAACACTTCTCATGACTAAGTGAAATATTTGCTTTTTTACATCTTTTTAAAACTTTTTCCAAGTTTTCTAAGGCTTCTTCAAATGTGTTTCCATAAACTGTGAAATCATCCATATATACCTCTACACAATCATGTATTAGATCTGAAAAAAATCCTAGTATTGCCCTTTGAAATGTTGCAGGTGCATTGCATAATGCAAATGGCAATACTTGGTAAGCATAAGTACCCCAAGGATAGGTAAATGTGGTTTTGTCTTGGTCCTCAAGTGCTACTTGAATTTGATTATAACCACTAAACCCATCTAGAAATGAGAAGTACTTTTTTCCAGCTAAGGTATCTAACACCTAATCTATGAAAGGTAGGGGAAAATGATCTTTAAGAGTAGCTTTGTTTAATTCTCGGTAGTCAATACATACCCTCCATTTACCATTTTTATTTGGCACAATTACCAAAGGATAAACCCACTGACTATCTGAAATAGGATAGATAAAGTTGACATTCAACAATTTCTGCAATTCTTCTTTAACAATCTCCCTAAGATTTGGATTCATCCGTCTTTGAGGTTGTCTGATTGGTTTACAATTTTCGTCTATGTAGATGTGATGAGTGCAAGTCTTCAGGCTTATCCCTTTCACATCAATGTACTCCCATGCATATGCAGAAGAATGTCTCTGTAAAATCTTGACTAGCTCTTCTTGTTGAGATTTTTCTAGGTTCTTGTTTATGTTTAAATTTTTGCCTAGAAATATCTCACTTGTATAGCTGCCAAATTTATCCATAGAATGAAGAGACATCTGTCTTGATGACAAAAACTCAATGTTGGATTCTTCTTGAAATTTCTCATGTTTATGTTCCGAAGAGGATTCAAATTTTTCTAAAGTATTCAGAATTTGACTATCTTCATGTTGATGGGAAAATTTGTCCGGCCAACAGTAGGGGATCTCCCCAGTAGAAAGTCCCAATTAGACCTTGAACCGTTTGGAGTAGGGATCCCGTCCGGGGTGTGGGTCCGGCTACCGCTTAAGACGCCATCTAAATCTGTAATTGTCTTTGCTGGAGGATACAAAGTGAATTTCTTAGTTGAAATACCATCAGAGATGTACATATCTCCAGATCTACAACTAATGAAAGCATCAGCTGTGGCCAGCCAAGGTCTTCCTAAGATAATTGGATGTCCTCCTAGATTACTTTTGGGAGTCAAAATCATAAAGTCTACTGGATATTCCCAAGAATCTAAGGAGACTGAAATATCTTCTAATACACCATCTGGTTTAATAACCGATCGATCTGCAAGTTGCAGTAAAGTAGGTGTAAAGAGAATATTAGGAAGTTTTAACTGTTCCATAGTCTGTCTACTCATAATGTTGATAGCAGCCCCTAAGTCAATCAATGTGTTTGGAATTTCTATCCCATTGAGTGTGAATTTTAACAATCGGATCTGGATTTCCGGGTCAAGATACTTTGGAATAGCAATCTTGTCCATCATAATGTCTCATTTTTCCTGCTGAATTTTCTTGTTTCTCTTATTCTTTTTTCTTGTTTTCTTCATGCTCAACTCTTATTGTTTTGGCTAAAATTGGAATTTCCGATGGCTTGTAATAATGGAATTTTAATGCAAACATTTCTCAGCTCATCTAGGAAATCATAATTAGGCACCATAATTTGTTTTTCTACACCTCTATCAATTTGTAATCTTTTTGGAAAGGGAGGTATAGAAGTAGATGTGGATGGTTGCTCTAATATAGGAGTTGAAATTATTGGATCTTTTTTCTTTAATTTTTCAGTGTTTGGGTCTTGAAAAGAAGTGTCTTCCTCAAGACTTTTATTCACTCGTAGAGAGTCTTCCTCAGATTTATCTTGTTCTTGTATGATCACAGAAGGTTTCATCTTTTCAAGTATTCTTCCAGACCTAAGTTGAACATCACTAAGGTCTAAAGGAGTAATTAAATAAGCTGGAAACTGTTGGCCTTCTATCATGTATGTATTCTGAGGATTTTTATTATTGGGGTTTGGTATGGGTTGAGCAGTAATTGATTTGATGTTTGAGGGAATGGTAATGGAAGTGGTTGATTTTGATGTGGTAGGTTCTGAGCAGATGTTGTTGAGGATTTGTTGAAAATTTGCTGAGGATTTTGAGTGATAAAAATGTGGATAGGGTGGATAGGATGGTGGAAACTGATAGTACTGAGAGTATCTTCCATAGGGATTTTGTGCCCATTGTGCCCAAGCTTGAGATTGATTTTGGAATTGGGGCCAAGGTCGCTGCCAAGAATTCCAATTTGGTGGAGATTGATTATACATTTGATCATGAAATCCTTGTGTTTGGGGTCCTTGCCAAGGCCTTATAGAGACAAAATTGAGAGATTCTGTGGCACTTGTAGGAATTTCTTCTTGAAAGACAGCTTTAAGACCAGGAAGTGAAGGACAACTCTTGGTCTCATGTTTTTCTGAACAAATGACACAAGTCTCTACAACTTTTACATCCAAAGGACACTTTCTCAAGGCATGTTTCTTTCTACATTTGGGACAAAAGATTGCCAAGGCATCAGATTCAGCTTTTTGCTTGTTTTGTATCTTAAGGGTGTCTATTTGTTCACTAAGACTCCCTAAGATGTCAGATTTGAAATCATCAAGCATATGTCCTATTTCTGATCTACTTACTGTCCCAGAAGAAGACTTACTTGCCCTTGCAAGAGCAGGATCTCTTGGACCTTTTACAGTTTTAGATTTCCCTCTTTAAAGGTTGATACATAACTCAGATATTTCAGGTAATGTGAGCTGTGATATATCCCCTTTTCCCATCATGTTAAGGATATCCAACCATTCATCCCTAATTGTTTTCAACAAAAGAGCTTTTAAGGTGTCTTGATCTAGGTTTTCCATTTTTGCTCTTTTGATGTTGCAATGAAATCTCTCCAACAAATCTTCCAAGTTTTCATCTTCTTTTTGTAACATCTTAAACACTTCTTCCTTATGATTGACCGGCATACAATAATCCAGATACCTCTCTAGAAATTCTTGTTTCATGTCTTCCCATGTCCTAATAGAACTGTTAATCAAACTCATAAACCACTTCAATGCTGCTCCTTTCAAGGTTGAAGGGAATAATTTCAGTTTTTGAGCATCTTGTAAGTAGTCATAAGTTCTACACAGAACTTCAAATTCAAATAAGAAGGTTTCAGGATATTCAGTTTTAAGTCCATAGAAGTTTGGAAGGACAGAGGGTGAAATGTTTTTCATGGTTGTATTGGTTTCTTCATCAATTATAGGGAACCCAAAAGAGCTTCCTATTTCTCTTCTATCTCTTCCTCCATCTGCACCTCTACCTCCTTCTCCTCTACCTCTACCTCTACCTCCAAATAATGTGTGTTCTCCATTAAAGACTCCTCCTCCCCCTTCTTCTGCCATGATTGACTCTCCTATGGAAGTGGAAAGGTTTGTGTCCCTAACAGGAGTCTTTAGATCTTCTTCTAAGGCAGGTTCAGTGGATGAAGTGGAAGGTTTCTCTAATGGAATATCTGACCTTAGATCTTCTAGAAGTCCAGGATCAGTAAAGGATGGAATGTGGGTCCGAGTTGAAGGTGTACTAGCTCTTGGTCTAGGTGAAACAAGTGGTGTTCTAGGAATCAAATTTCTGCTTCTGCTGCTTATAAATCTACCCCTTGAATCTCTCTCTCTACACATATAATTGTTTTTGGGGGTTAAGAAACAAAGGTTACCTAGTTTTCACTTCCCCGGCAACGGCGCCAAAATGTTTGTGCTCAACCTAGTCTCCTAAATTGAGTTCATTTAATTGTCAACCAGGGTTGGTAAACTGCTGAAGTGAAGTGCACCGTATGTGCCTAGGTGTTTGTCTCTTAATGTGTTGTGTTTAGTGTTTTATGATGTTTTTGGTCTTTTGTGATGATTTATGATGTTTTTGGTCTTTTGATGGTTTTTATGTTCACAAGGAAAATGACTAAAAAGCTAGTGGAAAGAAGCTACTGGTTAAAAACAGAGTGAAGCCTAATTGGTTGATGACAAATGACAAATGCAAATGCAAATACTGAAACAGAATCAAACCTAAACTATGACTAAGCAGAATACCAAGTTTGATAATGACTTCAAGAAAATGAATCAAAACATAAACTTAACTTGTCCAATTCTTTCATCAAAGGTATTTTGGGAGAGCTTGAGAAATGGTCAGCTAAGTATACAAATTCTCCTAACTAAACAATTAAACAATTAGCTTATAATGATACAACATTTTATCCATGATTAAAGATTTGTTGAAACATATTTGGAGAAAAATATTGTTAACATCATAAGATCTCTACTCTAAGACTAGCTCCTAATTCTATTTTGCAACTTAGTTTAACATCACTAAACCTTACTCAAGAGTTATAGATTTATTTTTAAAGTAGTCTTTTGAGGAAAGGCTTTGTTTATGAATAAGTTGCAAAAGTGCTTCAGGCCTTGAGATGATACTGTCTTCTGTTCAGATGGTTATGAGTAAATTATGGATTTGGAACAAAAGAGATTTTGTAAATAATGAAGGCCGTATTGTTTAAGTTTAACAACTAATGTAATCTAATATGCAATGGATGACAACTAAATGTGGAATGAAAATACAATGAGCTAAGCTAAAACTGAACTAAGATGTCACTAGTCTAAAACAATGCTGAACTAACAAGCCATTATCAAACTTAAAACAAAATAACAGAGCATGAATTGAATGCAATTTGACTCCGGAGTACCCTAACTAAGTTATCATGCATTAATCTATGGGATTCTATAGCCTGTTTTGTCCATCATGAATGGTATTTTGGAAGAGCTTGCTAGAACAATCTTGGTTGTACAATTCAGTGCAAATGCAAACATAAAGACTGAAAGAAATTTAAAAACTAAGACATCACAGCTATCTCCTACCCATCATTATGATATTTTGGAAATCCCGTTCAGTATGAATGATGTTTTGGAAGAGTTTGTGAGAATGAGTATGGCTGTATCATTCAAAGCAATTGAACATAAACACAAGACTGAAAGCAAATACAACTAAAGTCCAAGACACCACAGTTACTTCTTACTCATTGTTATGATATTTTGGAAGATCTTTGTAAGAGTAAGATTGGCTTATGCCACTTGGTGTAAACTAACGATTAAAACCTACGGTATCACGATTATACCTTATTCATCATAATGATATTTTTGGAAAAGTTTATTAGAGTAAGTTTTAAGTTTGTGATAACTAACAATAAATGCAACTAAAATCTACACTATCACGAGTTGTGCCTCATTCTTCATAATGATATTTTTGGAGAGTTGATTATAGTAGAAGTTTGAGAATTGCGATAGTAAATATAAACGGATATGAACATAAGCCGAAATCTACTTAAACTAGAAATAAAAGCGAAATAAAAACACTTATCTACTATATAAACAAGGCAGGCTGCTCGGGAGGCGAGGGCCCTCTTGCCACCCCGAGTAGCACGAAATCTAGCTCAAAATCGACTCAACGCGTTCAAGGAAATGTTGCTTCTTTCATTAAAGAGGAATCACCTCAAAACAGAGTATCCACGGACTTCAAAGATCTAACAGTCAAACATAAAATCTAACCAAAATCTAACTCCTATCTCTCGGTTTCCCGAACATATTTATAGAAAATTTACATAACATAACTTGAGATAATACGGGGATTATTGTCTTTCCTAATAGAAAATAAACTAGGACTCTGATCATGATCACGTAACAGAATGCGAATTTGTCCTTGATACATTTAGGAGTCTACCTCGTAGTTTAGGTTTCCACGAACTTAACCACGTACAGAATTCCATTCAATCTCCATGGAGGGAAACAAATGATGAGCACATGACGTGGAATACACCCATGTGTGCTTTTCTCCAAGACAACATCTAGAACCTGTATAAACATGAAGTTGGGCTGCCCAGAGGTGGCAGCTAGCTACGGAATGTTCTGCGTGCAGCAGCTAGTTTTCGATTCAAAAGTACTACAATGACACAACCATAAAAACATAGCAAGTTATTTATCATATTCATTCTTAAAGCAATTTTAACTAATTTCAACGATCATTTGAGCACGGGATTAATAATGGATGAAAAGTAGGTGAATGTGGTGGAAGAAAGAACATTCTTTGAGCTCAACACATGCTACTGAAGATTCCAGTGGGAGATCTGATAACCTGCTTAAGTTTATTTATTTATGCTTATATTCAACAGGGAGTTTGTATCAAATGAATTATAAGGCATCCCAGCACTGGATGGCCTTATTTTCACATAAGCTTCCTTATACAATGTCCTCATGGGTAGCTGGTGCAGAAATTCCTTGAAGGAAATTATTAGCTTTTGACAAGTTCTATTATCAGAGTTTGTTAGAGGTCCAGGTAGCCTCTAGATCTCATTCTTCCTTGTGAAGATGAAATATCTAGTAAATTCCCTTGCAGTCAATCTTTGAGATAGTTCAATGTTGATTGTTAATACTCCCAGAGATGGAAATCAGGAATATCTTAAGATATTCCCAGCAGGAAATAAACTTCCCCATTTGGGATATTACAACCAGATTTTATCAGATGCCAAAGCCATAAAAATTTTACAATTTTAAATATAAAGACTGGATTTTTTTTTTGGTAAGTTGTGCTAATCTATTAATTTCGAGAACATAAAAAAGCATATGCTACAGGCAGGGTTGGGAAGTTGCGCTTAACCAATCCCTACCTTTGTAATGTTTTTTAAAATTATACCGTGAGGAGTAGAGGCTATTTGAGAAAAAAAATACAATATTTTGTGCAAATAGTGTGGATGCATCTAAAGGTTTGGAGAGTAGAAAATTACAAAAAGCCTGTGAATACATATGACAAAAACGAGTAAAAGCGGAATAGCTACACGGACATTATTCCTCATATTCATCAATCTGATGGGGTTTCTCCTCATTGATGGGATAAGAGTTAGGGCTTGCGCAATGGACGCTTCCACGACAACTTCCACTTAGGTAGCCGGTGCGCTTGGGGAGATTTGCGAAGCACGGAGAATTTTACAGATGCAGGTCATGCCAAAGACATTAATCAGGATCATGAACAAAGTCCACATAATCCATATATCCATGTCCTCATAAACGCTCGGGGCCCCGCTCGGGGGGAAGCCGGCGTTCGGTGCGGTGAGGGTGCTCTAGGAGAGGAGGTGGACCTCCTTGCACCTTGACTTCCTGTGCGCAAAATTCCTGGATGATTTTGCTCGCTACTCGGGAGCGGGTTTATGGCTAGCAAGGGTGGCGGATGGGGAGACTTCAATCCATTCAAGGTGGTTATCCTTGCCATGATGGTAACAACACAGGAGGGCTCCTCTCTAACCTCCACGAATAGTGCGTTGGCACATTCGCGGGGTCATTCGCACTTGGAAGAGGAGGTGGGAGAGACAACGGGGGTACATAGAGGCTACGAATGATGGTGGGCGATTGCGCGAGTGTAGAGCGATAGGCGAAGGGATTGTGTGCATCTTCACTTTGGGACTAAGACTTTGATTGGAATAAGTTGGAATCTAGATCAAAAGGAGGAGAGTTGAATGCACGAGAATAGATGATGGAGAAAATGGGTAGGGGTATTGAGGATAAATAGATGTGCGGATGAAGATTGTAAGTGTGGCCATGAATTAAATTTACATGGTCTTGCGTGTGGAGCTCAAGAAAGTGAAGACGAGTGCGGAGGGGTAGCATGGGCATGTATCCTTGTTTATACATCATGGAAATTAATGGAAGTATGGGCGAGGTGATCGAGTTCGGATGACACCATGCCCTGCTCAAGTCTACGTTATGTCTTGGTTTCGCGAGGAGCGTGCATGGGTTAACGATGGTGGATCCCCTTGCGGGTGGGGAATTTCGTTGGAGATTGCTGCAATCCACATGAATTGAGATTTGATGTTCACTCATGTTAGGCATGTCACACGGATGCGGGAGAGTTTGGTCTTTCTAAATGAGGGTGAGATAGTTTTGTCTAAGTACCTCATCTTCATTACGCTCGAGGGTGGAATGGTGCGATACATAGATTCTTTCCACCCCATTTTAGTGAGTAGGTCCACGACAACATTGGCTTTCTTTGCGCACATGACGAACGTGATGTCTACATTGATCGTGAAACGAAGTTCCGGAATCTTGAGCTTGTGGGAAAGTCTCAGTGTTGGAAACTTTTGAGGAAGTCGTGCCTTAAATAATACGGGTGGCTACCATAGTTATTATTTGCAAGTATCCTTCCACTTCCGGGGGGTAATGAAATTAGCCAAATTTGGATACCTGTGTATCATTACTTCTAGCTCGGCGAGTTGTTGTTGTCCCAATCACTTGTTCCCATAGTAGATTCGAGAGAGGATCTCCACTAGTGTTCACGATGACACCTCTGAGCTTGCTATTCACAGGTTACCTTTGAATTCACCATCAAAATTTCATTTGAAGAAGCCCATGATGGGGTGGCATCCGGGTTTTAAGGCCCAAGAGATCTACCCCCACTTGGGAGTGATTTCCATGGGAGTATGGAGACTCATTTTGTGAGTTGTTCCATATGTGACATTCACTATAATGATGGGTAGGTCCTTCTTCCTCCATGCATTGAAAGACGAATTTTCGGTGATCTTCTTTGTGAATTATGTCCCAAAGTTGTTCGGGTGTAGAGGCCTTATCCTTGAATATGTGATTGTTTCGCTCCCTCCGGATATTCCCAAATGAGGATACTGAAGTGATTTTCCATAATCTATTCGGCGGATTCTTGGTAAAAGGATTTTTTTCCTTCAATTCGCCGATGGTTTGAATGATGTTACCTCAAGCATGGTTGGACTATCGGTATATGAAATTTTTTTTGTCCCGAACGGTGTTGGCATGAGGACGTTGGTCCAACGGGTGGTCGATGATTTCCAAGTTGGCCTAATAAAGAGGGCATCTAGAGGGCCCTACAAACTTGTGTTTCAAGAGATTCTCCCATGTGAGGATGCATCGTTCTTGAGAAACCATAGGAAGGTGGCTATTTTGGGCCATAAATTGGCCTTCAGATCTTGCCTGGATATTGTCGATTGGTCC
The DNA here is from genome assembly GCA_034641835.2 of Pinus albicaulis. Classification (NCBI taxonomy): domain Eukaryota; kingdom Viridiplantae; phylum Streptophyta; class Pinopsida; order Pinales; family Pinaceae; genus Pinus; species Pinus albicaulis. The sequence goes on from CM076577.1 coordinate 1,476,855,663, forward strand.
TAGATGTTTCGATGGAGGATCTTGTAGGCTTCCTGGTTGAGTAAGTACCGGTGGGCATGTCTCCCAGTGCGGGATATCGGGCCTAGTTTTGGTCTTGGATTTTTCTTTTCATGCATATCTCCTCCCGGATCTTAGTATGGATTTCATTGTTCTAGTTAGCTTGCCATGTTGCTTGTGTGGATCCATTTCCTATAGCCTTGTGAGGTGTCTTATGTCTAAGTCTTGAACCTTATTTCGTTGCCTACTTTGGAGTGTGGCAGGTCAAAGGGGTACGAAGATGGAGGAGGAGCTTGGCATCTTTTGCGAAAAAATTCTCCACGAGAATTTGGTTTGATTGTCATCTTGCGGCTCACAGAAGGCATGGTTGTGGATAATATTTTTGATGACTAGCTACTTTCCATATTTGGGATCCTAGAAGATCCAAGTTGCTCTAATGAGATATTCCTTACACCAATCTTGCGCATACTTGGCCACCCTTAGGTTGGCCCGAGGGGGCGTATTGGGGTTGGAGACCATTTCCACCGATTTGGCTCCCATTATGGTGTTGTTGTTTTCGGGATCTCGAACTTGACCCTCCCCGATTTTTGGGGTGCATACCTCCAGCACTTCCAATTGACTAAAAGCCCATTTTTTCTTATCTTTTGTACCTTCAGGAGGAATCTCCATTGCGGGTTGCGAATTGTGTTAAGGACCCATTTGGGAGTATGGCGAGAAAGAGATAAATGGGGAGTGATTGCAGATGGATTTGATGAGGACGGACAATTGTATGTTAAGGGTGTGGTGAGTCTAGTTGGAGAGATGAGTTTCAATTTTGTCAAACGATGCTCTCACAGGAGAGGAGTGATTAATGCAAGTCGGTTAACGGAGCTCTAGGTATTTGGAGGGAAGGGTGGCAATGGAGAAGCTAGGATGCGGGTGATATTGCATTGGGTTTGAGGGGGTGTGGAAGAAAAATATGTAAGCACTACTGGTTGATCTTTGTACCAGACATGGATAAGGGAGTCATTAATGGCTTTAGGGGTGTGGGATTCCTAGGCGAGGGGTAGCCCCGCAGTCGAGTTGTCATCCAAAAATTGTTGATGAGAGGAAGGTGGGACGTTATGGAGAGGTAAACCAAGAAATTCCCCGTCTCGATAAAGCTTTTGATCAAGCGGCCCAAGCCTTTGGCCATGATGATGAAGATCAAGGGAGAAAGACAATCCCCTTGACTTATTCCTTTCGAGGGGTTGAAAGTAGCGGAGAGGATTCCATTGACTAGGATGGAGTAAAAAGGAGGTGATGAAGGCTCATAATCCATCTTATCCGGGTATGAATAAATAGAAAGATGCAAGGATGTTTTGATGTAGTCTAAGCTTAGTTTTCAAAGGCTTTGGAAAGGTCAATTTCAAGAAGCATGCTGGTTTTTGTGGTTTTGAGGAGTGAATGACTTCATGTGTTAAGATGATGCCATCTAGGATCTATCTTCCTTCCACATACCCCGGTTGTTTGGGGAGATGATGAGAGGAGGGCTTCTTTAGCCTGTTAGCAATGACTTTAGAGATGATTTTATAAATGACATTGTAGAGACGAATAGGTCTATACTTACTAGGAGAGGCAACCTTTGTCATATTTGGGAACTAGAGTGATGAAGGTGGCATTTAGCGGTAGTAGCCGGTGGTGGACCCTATTCTCACAGCACCGGACTTTGTTTTGGATGATTTCCCGAGAAAAAGTGGAAGAAGTTGGTGGTGAATCCATAAGACCCTAGAGCTTTACTTGCTTTCGGTTGAAAGACTACTTGTTCCACCTCTTCTAAGGTGGTTGCGGCGAAGTAGCATGCTATTGTGATATTCTATTATCGGCTTGGGGATATGTTGGGTAATTTATCCAATGGCTTCTTACCTCTGTTGGTTGGGTTCCTGGAGGATATCACACGAAGTGAGTGCGTAGCTCCTCCATAATGGCTTCTTACATTTCCATCCTTTCCCCTGTTTGGTTCTTGATGAAAATGATTACGTTTGTGCATCTGGTGTTGTATGGTGGAGCGGTGGAAGAATTTGGTGTTTCTTTCTCCCTCTTTGATCGAGTTGATTCTAGATTTTTCTCCAAAGGGATTCTTCTTGGTTCCTTCTTTCCTCGGTGAGATGTTAGGCATTGCTCACGGTGAGTTTTCTCATATGCATCCCGGTTAGATGATGTTCTATTCTGGAGAGTCTTCATTTCTTTCTATCTAGGTACTTCATCTCTGTGAATATGTTGTTGAAGGTTTTTTTTTCTAGACTTTCGAGATGTCTTTTGAGAAGTTTCGAGTTTTTTGGAACGGGAGCATTTTGGTGCCTTGGGGGATTCTATGGAAGACCACTAGTTGGACACTAATTCCTTGAACCCCGACTACCTAAACCAACAATGTTCAAAGTGGAAAGGTTTGGGAGCGTGCTTCTGGTTGGATCCATTGGAGTTGTATCGACCGTGAGGTCGGATCCCGGCACGGCGATGATGGTAGTGTCTAGATTTCCTCCAAGGCGAGATGAGATCATCGATGATGAGTAATACGCTAGTCACCTCCTCTTTTGTTGTTCCATGGAAGATTCCATTGGAGGTCGAAGATCAATGAGGTTGTTTCTTTGGATGAATTATTTGAATCCAATTACGTCGGATTCAGGATGTAGCCTTCCACCCTTATTTTCTGAAGGTTGGTTATCATGTTGAAATCACCTCCCGGAAAGAATAGGGGATAGGATCTACGTAGATTTATTTCCTCTAGATTTCTCGGTAGCATCAATTTTTGTTGCGTATTTTGAGGTGTGTAGACATTGGTAATTATTTCATGGATGTCCATACCTATCAATTGAAAATTTCTGAATGAAATTTCTGTATGAATATTCTCTAATGTGATGATTTGAGGTTCCACATGATGGTGAGTCCTCCAAAGCCCTATTTTCATCTATAGTATTGCTACCTTTCCATATATTTTTGAATATGGTTTCTAGAGTTAATTTGGTACATTTTGTTTCTTGCATGTAGAAGTTTGTTGGATGTTCCTCCTAGATCATTTTTTTTTAAGATCTCGCACTTCATGGGGCATTGAGCCTACGATATTCCATGTAATGAGCTTCATGGGATATATTTTGAGTGAGGGCATAGAATCTCTTTAGCTTGGGAAACGTCTAGAATCAAACTTTCTTTCCCCACTTCTATAGTTAGTTGCGGGGATGTTTCCTTCCTCTTTTTCACGACCTTTTTGCAAAATGTTTGGGTATTGATTAAGCGTTCATCCCTGTGCTCGGGGAGGGGAGTTGTTGTGCCCCTAGGCAAGTTTCCTCCATTTTTTGGATTTATTTCTTTGGGATTAAAGTGTAATCTTTGTTGGTATAGGCTTCTTGTCTGCACAATCCCGGAGTCCTTCCAAATCTATGCTTTTGGTTCTTCCTCCATTGCCTCTCGAGATCCTTCCATTGTGGTTCACACCCCTTTTGTCTATTGTTGTCACTCTTCAATATTATTGTTGAGGGGATTTAGAGAAGGTTTTCAATGGCCTTGTTCGGAAACCACGAGAGGAAGGGACTTACACTTGCTTGTGGAGGGTGCTCCTACCTCATTGGTAAGTATTGTTTCATTTTCACTTAGTTGATTAAGGGCTACAAAGTTGTTCCTGGTTGTAGGTCCTTTTTTGTACTGTTGTGGGAGTAGATCTCTTGTTGTGTCTTTTTTACCTTCTACCTTTGTGAATCTTTGATTCTTACTGTAGTATCCTTTTGATTTGTTTCTTTCTTGTTTGGGGGTGGTCTCTAAAAAGATGCCCATGTTGATGAAATTTCCTACATCTAAAAGGAATATGTTCATAATCAACAATTTAGTCAATTTGAGTCCATTTCGACACTTTGGCCTAGCTATCGAACGGTTAGTAGAAATTTTGTAAAAGTTTTCTGCCGTTATTGTAGGAAAAATGACTTTTAACGTGATTCTCACAAAAGTGTAACTCGCCTTTGCATTTTCTCCAAACATTGTGAAAAACAAACCTCTATCGGTATGCTGCGATGTTTCATAGCTTCTTCTTTTTTCGAGAGTCTTGATGTTTGGGAAGACATTTTAAGGGTTTCACGATGTAGGTAGATCACTATTATTTAAGAAATATTTCTATTTTTGTTATCAATTTTAAAATGGGACGTACGTATGTTAGGCCATCGTTATTTGTAATAATGGCAAGAAAAATGACAAAGGACAACATCAAACCACTTTCGAGTCAGGGACCTAGCCTTACTAGACTCGAGAGAGGGCTCTCTCTATTTCTATGATTTAACTTGATGATTATAAAAGTGAGTATTAGGCTAGTTACGGTGATGGGGGTATGGATTGTTTTGATTAATAGCATGGTTGGACGAGATAGAGATACAGAAACTTAATCTATTGGGCTATGGAGTCATAAAAGGTTGAATTTTGAATCAAATTTTCAAGGGCATTCACGGGGCAAGCTAACTATGGAGGCTTGGATCTTACTAGAAATGTGAAATGGTAAAGGAGGAGGAGGTATGGTTCAACCTAAATGCGGAAAACGGAGGCGTACAATTACATTTAGGTCTAGGAGGAAAAAAATTGAGATAACAAACACGAGAAAAAAATTAAGGTGCTCTCTTAGAAAATATTAATCTAAATTTTATGTTTTGAAATCGGATAAATTGATGCACAACATGGAAATAAAGAGGAAAAACATTAATATAGAGGAAAAAAATCACCATTAACATATCTCAAGAATCCTATGAATGGTCTCTTATTATTGATGCCCAACTCAAATAGTTACGGTGCTCCAAACTTCTTACAATACAAGTCCTCGATAGGGTCAGAGATTTTAACCTCAACGTCTTGCTAAGGCATGTAGTATTTATTTGAAGATAAGTCAGTTTGCCCTACCTTACTCGACAACCTTTCATTGATTACAATTTAACATAAAATGGACAAGTGTGGCAGTGCAAGGCATAATGATATGTCTCGACAAAGACACCACTGTAGAATTAATTTTCGGCAACTCTTCATGGATCCAAACGCTTTGATGGTTCTTTATAAGATCAGCTTGATAATCTTGGAGGTGGTTGTGATGGTCATGAAGAGGCAACCAATGGTGGCTTTGACATACGCTCTGTTTGCGAGAGAAAACTAGAATTGGGTAATCAAATATGTGAAGTGCGGCACTTTGTTGATTGGTGATGGCGCTAGTGTGTTCTCCTACCTTTTCCATACTGCTACCATAAAATTTACGCATCTACACCCCTTTTCACGACTCGGCCTTCTTCCTTTACCTTTTAGGGCTTATTTCCACCGGATGTTTTTTATGTCGTTATAACATAAATTTTTTGTAAAAAGCCCTTGCTTAAATAACTGTAGTGTATTTTGATACTTGAGCCCTTTCGGTCGTGTTTAACCCTTTTCAAACAAAATAACATAAGAAATCGTATCCCCGATTTGAAATACCGTAAATTTAGTTATGAACACTATCGCATCCACATAAAATAGCATTGCATGCTTTACGGTTTATGATAAGAGAAAAGGAATTAGCGATGCGATGCAAAGAGGAGAATGACGTGGTAGGTAAGGAGGGACAACCACATTGTAAATCGCAAGTCATAAGGTTTTGCTATAAGCGAGCGGAACGTAAACTCTAAAACACGCGAAGTGCGAAATGCGAGACGGGGAGAGAGAAGTGACCTAGCGGGTAAAGTGGAACCAACCTCATTGTAAATCACAAATATTAGGGTTTGTTATGAGTGTGGGGGTTAAATGCTAAATGTTGCGAAGTGCGATTTGAACTATCGAGAGGATGATGTCGCATGGTGGAGGTGGAGGCCCCTACATCGACGAGGTTTATAAAGTGGCAAATGGAATGGGAATGGTAGCGAAAGAAACAACATACGGCGGTGAGTGAAGTATTACGGTCGGGCCAACCACATCAAAGCTTAAACAAAATACATTGCGGATACTTAATGGTAAGTTATAAAATGTGTGATGCAATATATCACAAATCAGCGATCACAAGTTTTAAGGTTTTTACGTGATGTGAAAAGTTATAATTTGAAAAATGCGATGCATGGTGGGGGAAAGGGTTATGTGTCGGGAGAATGGCCCCGATTTAGTCACAATCGAGGAAATGGGAAGGCAAAGATAAAAAAAATGATATAGCGATGAAAAAGGTAAAATAGAAAGATAAAGAGGAAAGGTGGAAAATGATAAAGTTTAATGATTTTAAGGGAAATGGAATGAAAAGGAAGTGTGGTGGGTGAATGGGTCCCACTTCATCACATATAAAATTGAGAGGTTTCTACGGACAACTGATGAAATGATTTTGGAATTTGGTCGATGTGAAAAGCAATTTTGAAATTGCGTGATTGTAATGAAATGTATGGAAATATATGGAAATATACGAGTGGGGGAATGAAATGTAAATAAAGGGAAATGAATGAGCGGGAAAATATAATATTTGATAGTTTACTTTAGGATATGAATTTATAATCGGGATTTAAGCCATATAAATAACTTTTTCTATAGGCGCATTTAGATTAGTAGCCAATCAAATCCTTTAAAATAGAGTGAAGCTTTCTTTTTCTTTCTTGCTTTGTTTCTCTTTATCTTTTCCTTAATGATAGTTACGGTGTTGTTGCTTTGTGTTCCTTTTTCCATCCATGAAAATATTTCCAACACATTGTTATGAGTTTCCCTTTAAGATTCCAAATATTAAATAGTATAAAACATAAGTAGCGAGTCTAGGTATAGGGGCACTAGTTGGTGACCGAAATGGAATGAAGGAAGAAATGAAGTTTGATCACCACCACACCTTATCGGCTTAACCATTTCCCATTCCAGCGAAATGAAAGGCACATAGATTCTTTGAAGCTCTTGACAGTCAAGATTTCCCACTTTTCACCGAAAATAAATGATAGCCATGGAATATTTTCGATGTCATCTGTATGTCAGTCACTTGGTGATATTGTGAATTATAGAGTCTAACAATGGCTCCAACTAGGGATAGCGGCCTCCTTTAGGAGGTATCAAGAACACCATGAGACTATTGTCCTGGTCCATTCGGATGATCCCAACCTATAGCTTTGATATGATACAATATTTGTGGGTTTGAGAAACTTCAAGCCAAGGTGTACTCTCTACAAAATGAAGTATGGAGCATACTTGAACTAAAAAATAGGAAATCAAGCGAAACCAAAGCTGGAAAAATGCTCAAAATATTAAGCTTATTTTCTAAACTACTAATATCTTTTGAAATGATTGCCCTTCTAAAAAACACAATAATGCCGATTACAGCTTCGATCAACAATTGTTCTACCATATTTTTCTTCCATTGCTTTTCACCATGTTTGAAGACAAACCACGAAAGATGAATTATTTTGATAGAATTCAGCTGATCTTTTTTACATGGATCTTGGTATCTTTGAAAAACAACGGACATGCCGGAAATATGTGTTGGATTTGTAAAGAATAATTCCTCCATATAGACAGCCAACTGGATCAAGGTATTCTTGATTTATTTTTGGGTATTGACTTAGCCATGACTTCATATCTTGATGCTATGAGATGTGTTCTCTTGGTCTTCATTCAACTCGGAACATGTGTGCATGCTATATGATAGATGTTGCTTCCACTACTTCTACTAAATCGAGTCAATGGGGAAGACTTTATGATCCTGTCTATCATAGCTACCGCACCGATAGCAACGTTTGGCAGTTCTGGCACCCAAAAGCGAAACCATCAACGTGCCTACTATTAGGTCATGTGGTGTTTTATATGGTAGTGTTAGTTCTTCTAAGAACTCATGTTTTCTCTTATAACTATTAAGCGAATGTGATCCCCGATTCGTGTTTTATAATCTGAAATGCATTAAACCACAAAGGTAGAGAATCGGACTTGATCAATCCATCATGTTTTTTCGGACTACGTGGTTTCATACGCTGCTTACATTCAAAAGAACTCAAAGGGCCGAACCCCTGGATCTAAAAGATATTTTCTATAATCCATGATTTCCTCATCTAATTGGTTAGAGAGTTCTATTCTCCTATGATTATCAATTAGAGTGTGATCCAGATTCCCTTTCACAATATGAAATGAATTGAAATGTAAGGGTAAATACTCAACATGTATTGGTTCCTACTCTATTTTAGATTCTTGTGATTTCAATATGACTCGGGGGAGAACATGGATCTGAAAAAGGTTTTATATCATCCCTCTTTTCCTCATTGACTCATCGAGATAATTCCTCCTATTTGCAACTTTCTTGTAGTGCTCTCTTAAGAGTGAGGAAAAAGATAGAGAGAGGCATTTTGTACTTAATTGAAAACTTCTTGCATTTTCCTCTTTGAAAACTTGATCAACATGTAGAGTTTGATTGTATGTTACATTATTATAAACTGAGTTTTTTCTCCCCAAGAAAATAGTGTTGGCTACTTTGAATAATCAACCTCAACGTCAACCTTATAGTCTTCCTCTTGATAATCATATTTGAGATGGCTACCTCGATGTACAAGGTCATTTATCATGTACATTGTTGTGAGGATTTCCCTGCCTCCTTCTAATTTTGGACTTCATCTTTGGGTATGTTGTGGATAGAGCACATGAAACCATCATTTTCAGGTCTCGGGATGGGTTGTAAACTACTTTGGTACATTGATGTTTTCCTTTTCCGAACTAATGGAACGGGGAGGTATCTACGAACATCAAGCTCCTCTTTGCTAATCATATGCATCATTTCGTTAGCGTTTTTGGAAACATATCTAGCTTTTTCTTTGAAGACATTAATCACTCTCTTTCTATTTTTTGTTCTTCATTGCTTTTAACTTTGCCTCTTTGTTTAGCGGGTTGGCTTCCACACCATCAAGCTTGCCACATTTTTCATTTCTTCCCGAGTTGCAAGGTCCTTTTCTCTTAGCGGAATGCCATCTGCGGATCAAAGGCATCTAAGTAGTGCAAGTGTTACACCATTTTTTGGGTCATCTAACCTATTATTATTAGATGAACCCGGGTACACATGTAAGACCAATTTTACCTAAGTAAATTGCTTTCACCATATAAAATAACTTATTTGGTCATATTTAACCCAAAACAAGGAAATTAAATAAATAAATCCTTATTTATTTAATTATTTCCTAAGAATAAGTTATTTAAATCATTATTTAAATAATATTCTTAGTTAAATTTGACTAAATCATTCATAAATAATTAAATAAATCATTATTTATTTAATTATATTCCCATCATTCCCCTAAAATGATAAATAAATCATTTATTTATTTATTATTTATAAATAAAGGGATTGACCCAAGTGAAGAATCCTTTTCCCTCCAACAAATATAATAAAATATTCCTAAAAGGTACTAGAATTCGATTAATAATATTTTATTCATGCAGAGTTCTAGACCACCCCAATATTTTGTTATAAATAGGGGGGTTTCCCATTCATAAGTCACCTTCATTGCATTAGATCACTCTGGATCTTCTCTTGGTCACCATTTTCCATTTTGTTTTGTGAACTCCCCTTGAGTTCCATGTTTTCTTTCCACATCCATAAGAGAGAGAAATCTTAGATACGAAACACTAAGGACTTCCAAAAGAACCCATCCCGAGGAGAACCGGAAAACACCTTTTCTTGTTTTCCTCTCGGGTGCCCCATTCTTTAATATAATATAAGATTCTTTTTAAATATATTGTTCTTGTCTTGTCCATTGGATGCATGGAGCCATTTTATATTTTATGCACTTAATGTATTTTGTGCTTAGATCTAGCTTTATGCGGCAAACTTAAAGATATTTTTCAACCATTATTTATGTTAGGAGCTACTTGGTATGCATAGCTAAAGTGATCTTTTACGACGAAAGAATCATACTAACAATTGGCGACTCCACGGGTTTTCTTTTGCGACCTTGTCGTTTATATATTCTTTTGCATATCCGGCTATTTCGGACCCTAGGGTTTCTCTTCCATTTAAATTTGTTTTTCCTATTTTTATGGTGTTTTTCACCCTAAAACCCTCGAACAATCAATTTTTTAACTTTCGTGTGTTTACGACGCTTATTGCGCGGGCGACGGACATGAGGCTATGATTGAGACGACAAAATTTTACGAAATCTGTTTTGTCGAGGTGATAGGATCTATGGTGGCACTTATTGGCCCAAAAAGTGTGACTGAGACTCGAGATGCCTTTGCGCTGAACTTTGTGACACAGATGAAAACAGGTCAAAACCCTGTGACACACTTTTTACGCAAATTTTCGGCCACTTTTTATGGGTTTGTACGAAGCTTAAATCGGGGGTTTTCCGTATAGTCTCTGCTCGTTTGGACACAGGCCGATCCGCTTCACTCATCTAAGAGGAATCTTGCCCCTTAGGGCTCTAGTACCCTCCACCTTTTGTGGACGAGTCTTTGCTATTTCGGACGTACGAGATTTACGGAGTTTCAGCCTTTGTTTTCTCGGATGCGATACCTCTTTTTCGGATCCCTTTAGATCTGACTCTTTCCCCTCTCAAAACACCTCATATTGTTTTGTTTTGGATCATTTCTAAGGCCCTTTGCCCAGCACACCTTCTATTTATAACTCATCTCCTATTATTTTTGCGGCAACCTTACCTTTGACTCTATCTTGTTTTTACGCACCACTTTTCGACGGAACTTACCCTTTAGATCTTAGTCCCTCCGAGACCTTAGATCTATTGGCCTCTTTTAGCGTGCTTCGCCTAGTTTTCCCTCTTATCCACTATTTTTTTGAGAGACCCACCTCCTTGGGTTAACACTGTTTTTAGTTGTTAATTTGTTCTTTCGGTCTTATTCTTGCAATTTTTCTTTTCCATTACGCGGCTTACATTTTTTCTTTTACTCTCAAAACGTCTAGGTTTAAACAATTAAGACAACGCATACTTACACACTAACCACTAAGTGAAGACGCTACAGTTAACACACTTTGGAAAAGTCTCTAAAATCAATTGTCAACACACCTTTTACGCCTTGACCTCAATTGATTTTGTCCCCTCCTACCCTTGTCGATTTCCTTCTTCCCGTCACCATTGCACCCCCAAGGCGCCTTTCCGGAGACTTCTTGGCCTTCACCCTCGAGTTTTAAAGCTTGGTCGACTTCCTCCTTCCCATAATCATGAAGTAATTCCTCCCCGTGCACTCCTAATCTCCTACGATTGTTCGAGTTCTCCCCCTAGTTACGGCCAACAAGCTCCCCTCGACATTCCCAAGTTTGAAGGACTTGCTAAGCGAGGATCCCTCAACCATATACGATCCTTCCATATGTGGTGTTCCTCCAATTCCATTAACGTGACTCTGTTGTCTTAGGCTTGTTCCAACGTACGCTTACAAACAAGGCTTCTAAATGGTATGTTGAACGAGGCCACCTCCTCCCATACCACCTTTGCGACCATTGCACGAGCCTTTTTATCCTATTTCAAGCTCCCTCTCTGATACGACAACAGTATCGGAAGCTTTTAACCTCCCCTTCGAAATTGATCCTCTTCAACCCACGCCATTCGCTCATGTCCCGGGAATGGCCGCGCGAACGAGCTTTTTGTCGAGCTCCTCCCTTTGAGAAGATACGGTTTTTATATGGACTGGTTCCTTCGCTCTCTTACCACCTATTGGAAAATATATCGCTTCCCATTTCCCTCAAGCGGGAAAAGCCACCCTCCAAATAGCCTTGAAGTATGACCTTACCTACGCCCAATGCGGCTATGTTTATATCATCCTTACGACCTTCCCAAACCCCGTTGGCCCTAATTCCTCGGGGGCATCTCATTACTGTAAACGGTATTGTTGGGCCTCTCCGCCCTCTGGTTCTCTTCAGGCCATGGTTTTCCCCGGGGGCTAGCCCCTCAGGCGCTTTTCCCCTCTAGGTAGCATGTATTCGGGCTATGGCATGCCTCCTCCTTTTTCCCACCCTCCTGCTTACCCCTTCTAGCGCCCACCCTACCACTTATCCATATCCGCAACCTGGTGTCCCAGCCACTCCCGGCATTTGGACCTCCCACTCCTTTTCCTTTTCCACCCCCACAAGCGCACTTACTACCCCCTCCCGGAGCTAAGTATTTGCACATCGGGGGGCCACCCTAATTTTCACTCCTTCTCAAAAAGAAGGAGGCAGAACCCAGCAATCCGCTTTTGGTAATCATGGACCCAATCCTTCCAATATTGACTCTACCACTACCAACCATGCAGGGCCCTCAGCCCAAGCCGGACGAGCCCTTGCACCAATAAGCCTATTCATGTTGTCTTGTCTATGGTCACTACACTCATGATTGTCCCTTATTACCAAAAATGTGGTAGGCATGGGATTCTCGGGCTGCCGTACGGGGACAACACTCCTCCCCTACTACCCCTTGCACCCCGTTACTTCTGTATACGTGTTTACCGATCCTTTCCCTATGAAGGATTCGTGGCCACTCCAACCACCTCACACCCGGTAACCACTCAAACTTCCCCTTACGGTTCCTCGGTGCAGAGTCTGCGGTAACTCTTGACCCTCCCCATCCCCTTGTCCCGGCTGAACCTTCAAACTTCGTCCGTCGGTATTCCACAAGACACGAGCTATCTCTCTGAGTCTCCATCGTCGGGTCCTATAGAGCCTCTATCGACACCCAATGGTCCCTTACAGCTCCTCACCCACAATAGAGGTTCACCCCGAGCCTCCACAGGGCCCATTTGCGAAATGCTACCTTTGGTCGGGTTGCCCATTCATACGGCATAGTAGATGATCGGCCCAATCTCCTGTTGCGCCATTTCAACACGGAACTCCTCGGTGTTTATTCTCAAAAAAAGGCTCTACTATGTGCTTTGTGATTATATAGATCTTGGCGATGACCAATTGATTGTTTTCGACGCCGTCAATCGGACAATCCACCTCTCCCTCCTTCGATTTAACAAATCCTAGTCAAAATCACAAAACGCCAACATTGCTCGGTGTATTATTGATGAGAATACTACGTAATATCCACTTCGGTTTTGAAACATCTTGGCTCTCGATCTGGCCTTCCACGATCACCCTTCACGCGTGGGATGGCCATGTCTCCCCATCCCATTGGCCTCTTCGTCGGCCTTCCTCACGCCAGGTAAAATTTGTCTGTGTCGACGTTGAAGTTATCGACGCCCCTCTTGACTACAACATTCTTTTGGGACGTAGTTACACCTATGCCATGTCTTCCATCCCCTCCATAGTCCACTTCAGATGTTTTTCCCTCATAATGGCAAGATTGTCACCATTGACCAGGCGACTTACACCATGAACCCAAATCTCAAACCTCCCCTAAGTCCACCATCTCTATTGTCATTAACAAGAAAACGATTGATTCTTTGACCGGTGTTTCGCTGGTTCTACAAAGACTCCTCATTGCTTGGCACTTTCCCTGGTCCTCCTCCTCCTCCTGTCTATGATCCCGGCTTGGCAAATGTTTGCATGATGCAATCATCTCGGGTTGCCCTTCGTAGCCTACTTCGACTAGTCGGCAACCTCAACCTTGTCCCAGCCAGTCCTGGCTCATAGCCCTTCACCTCGGCCATTGAACCTCGCATGGACCTTGCCATCCACCTCACACTCGGGAACCTCTCTACCCTCTCGGTCAGTTCTACCCCGGAGTCTCAACCATCTTGGAGCCATCCCTCTTGGCCATTACCACGGTTAGGCTTTGTCGTTCCTAGCTCCCCCACTAGGAGTGTACAAGGTACCTGTCATGGCCACCCCTCTCTCTTCCTAACTTTGACCCTTGGGATTCGTCAGTACCTTGATCCTCAGTAGCTACTCCTGGTCAGCCCAAACCTTATCTTACTTTGGCCCAGTCCAACGGTCCCCATGACTTCTTCGAAATTTGTAACGATTACTTGTAGTCACCTCAACGGGACCCACCCCTGCGGTTGCGGCAAAACCAGTGTAAGCATGGAAAAACTCACGGGGGGGGCATCGAATAGGCAAGCCAGGTCGACCTACCCCTCCTCGACCTCCAAAGCATACCATCCGATGTGCACTTTGTGTGATGTTGTTGGTCATGCCACCCATACTTGTCTGAATTGCCTCATCTCAAACCCATGGCTAATGTCGCATTCCACGAGTCCCCGGTCCCAAAGCCTTTGTTCATACCAACGGCGCGATAATAACCCCAAGACTATTCACACTAACCACCCACGATTTGTATGATCTCCATGGCCATTACACCCACCTTTGTCCCGACCTCGGGACTTCTGTACCTCTCTCGCCTTTCTTCACCAATTTGAGGCCAAGAGTAACGAGTCCACCTCTCCCATATTTGCCGATTTTGCTTCAACCCAGTTACTGAACATGACGAATCCCATTGAAATTCCCCCTCCTGATGTGGTAGCGAAGCCTTCATCCACCATATTCTACCTATCATCCATCGACCCTTGGGGAACATTCCTACGAATCCTACCACCATTTTTCGCTTGACCTTCCCGCTTCGGCGATCTGCAGGCTCAACATCGGCGGATCCATATGCAACACTCTTTTGTCACCCCTCGTGATGATGCGCATGTGAACTTCTCTTCTCATGATGGTAGTTAGGTAGCTTCGCCGCGTCGAGTCGTATTTCTTCCACAGTCAACCCATCTTCTATCACAATGACGACATTATGGAAGAAATCCCCACCCTTGACTTTATATATTCCCCCTTACATAGAACCCATGCGTTTACACCACATACACCTTGTGGCAGCTCCAACTGAAACCCAATGTTTGAGTAAAGGGGCACCCATATTTGAGAGACCCGAGCTTAATTCTTCACAACTCTCCTAGTGTACCTGATGCATATTGACTCTAGTACCATTACTCTTCCACATTTAGAAGAACCTCTAGAGTCCCATTCCACTTCATATCACTCTCGGGATGATACGCACATCGTTCCTTCATTTTTACATTAGTAACCCGATCTCTTAGACATTGTTGATGACCAACCTATAGGTTTTATGAGAGCATCAATTCATTATCTCCAAATCCTCTCTTTGGGATAGTGACACCAAGTATGCCAACCCGAAGGCGAAAGTCCATTTGATTCATATATGCGGTACTAATAAGAGATTAGTAGCCCTCTGTTCCTTTCTCAAGCGCATAACCATAACAAAATCAAATAGGCACACCGGATCATTAAAACGTGTTTAGATTCCCCTTTTTCTAAATAAATTTTTGCATGACCACAACATGCTTGCGGGCACCTATGCCCCTCAACCATACAAAGCCTAGATCTCGGCATTAAAACCCCTTTCTGCGATAGGTCACACTTTTGGTCGTTTCCTAGAATGAGGTCACAATTTTCTGCCCGATGCACACTACTGGGTATGAAACCAAACCCCAAAAAGTGCGGCCTGGCCTATTCATGAGCTCACGGGTACCTATTACTTTTAATTACTTGATACTTCACCAAGACACATTTTGTCCCGAAGGGTCTCTTCACCTCTCTTCCAAATCAGATTTCCTCACTCACAACACTTGTACTTGGAGCACCAACTTGACTCCATGCTTATCCTTGTTCGTGTTGATCTCGATCATGAGACACCATCTTGTACTCATGTTTTTACGATCCCCCATTGGACCTTCTTTGTGTGGTAGCACCACATCGAGTTGCCCTTATTTAGAGCATGCGAGTTGAGCCATCCTCACATGTATAGAGTCTAGCTTGAGTCCCTTTGTATCCTGCTATAGTCCTCCACCCTTCATTGCTTGGTCCTTTCTCATGTCGCACACTATGGCCTTCGATCCCATTTCCCCCTATCCCACATGATATTGTCGATGTTTGCAAGCCATTCATTCCCTTTATGCTCTAACAAGGGAAGTCGTCCAAGCTATCCTCCATATCCCTCATTCCATCATCATCATTAATGTCTATACGTTCGTCGCTCTCTTATTTTCCTCATGCCATAGTTGGGTTTCCCTTATTGCCTCACTTATGGTGGACCTACTTTTTTTGACATCGGCTCATTTACTCCGGATACCGGGTCTAGGGAGCGGTGTACCTTGGTTTGAGCTCTTTTCGTATGATCGTGATCTATACACTTGACGGTCCGGTGATGCAACAACAACTATTGGTGATTCACGAGCGTGTGTGAGATGTCTCAACCCTCATGAGGGGGGTGGCCACCACGGGTAGCCCCCCACATGCCGGCGACTTCTTCATTTGTGCCCTTGATGCGGCTCCTCTCATTTGATGATATCGGCCTCAACGCACAACGCCTCTTCGATTTGCATCGGTCGGATATTTGTGAGCCCTTCCCCACGTGTAGGGGGCATTTGGGTGTATTTGCATCTCATTTACTACCATATAGATCTGATGATTATTCCGGAGCATCACATGTATGTGGGATTCATCATGTTATTTATCTAGCTCATGTTTAGGCCGGCACATGCTTCATTATTGCGTTCGGTGGTTTTCCGAGTGCTTTATTATTTGTACTTTGTCTCGGTGGGCATAGGTATGCCTCCCCCATCTCCTTTAGCATAGTTACCACTTCATAGAGACTTGTTGCACCTGTAAGTCTCGTCTCCTCGAGTCTAGTCCTTTAACATCGAGACAACATTACACTTCTCTCTCTCACTTCCCTTTTAATATCTAGTGATTGAGTTCTTACAACGTACTTCGGTCATATGATTTTCTCCTAACACTCGTACATTGGGGGGCAATATGTTACACCATTTTTTTGGTCATCTAACCTATTATTATTAGATGAACCCAAGTACACCATGTAAGACCAATTTTACCCTAAGTAAAATTGCTTTCACCATATAAAATAACTTATTTGGTCATATTTAACCCAAAACAAGGAAATTAATTAAATGAAATCTTATTATTTAAGTATTTCCTAAGAATAAGTTATTTAAATCATTATTTAAATAATATTATTAGTTAAATTTGACTAAATCATTCATAAATAATTAAATAAATCATTATTTATTTAATTATATTCCCATTCCCCTAAAATGATAATAAATCTATTATTTATTTATTATTTATAAATAAAAGAATTGACCTAAGTCAAGAATCCTTTTCCCTCCAACAAATATAATAAAATATTCTAAAAGGTGCTTCTAGAATTCGATTAATAATATTTTATTCATGCACCGAGGATTTTTAGACCACCTAATATTTTGTTATAAATATAGGGGGGTTTTCCCCATTCATTAGTCACCTTCATTGCATTAGATCACTTTCCTGGATCTTCTCTTGAATACCATTTTCCATTTTGTTTTGTGAACTCCCCTTCAGTTTTCCATGTTTGCTTTTCCACATCCATAAGAGAGAGAGAAATGTTAGATCGAAACACGAGGACTTCCAAGAACCCATCACGAGGACAACAGGAAAAACACCTTTCTTGTTTTCCTCTCAGGTGCCCCATTCTTTAATATAATATAAGATTCTTTTTAAATATATTGTTCTTGTCTTGTCCATTGGATGCATGGAGCCATTTTATATTTTATCTGCTTAATGTATTTTGTGCTTAGATATAACTTTATGCAGCAAACTTAAATATATTTTTCAGCCATTATTGATGTTAGGGCTACTTGGTATGCATAGCTAAAGTGATCTTTTATGACGAAAGAATCATACTAGCAGCAAGAGAGCCCATCCTGGCGGTGGCTTTATCTTAGGAGGTATTGAATGATATACCTTATTTAACCTAGCTGAAAAATGTTGTCTTGTCTCCCTAGGGAATTTGTCTTTTAAAGGGGGTTATACTCTTCTATGATTAGAAAAACATTTCACACGACCACCCATCTATCTAGGAAAACTTGAGTGAATTGATGAAAATTGCTAATGCTTGCGGTGGAAGATCTTTAAACTAATTTTTAACTTTACCTTGCAAGGATATGGTAAAAATTATGATATACCCCATCTTCTTCCCTCAAACATATCGAGGTAATACTCAAGATTTTATGTGCTTTTTGGCGGTGATATTTATTCTCCATCGAATCTAGGTAGATTATTGATAAAATTACGGGGGAGGTCATGGAGGATAGGAGGAAAAACCATAGGCTTGTATGCAGGACTTTTACATGTATAGTCGGTAAAGCGGGAGGCTTATAGCCATTTGGGAATTCGGCAAGAAAAGGAGATGTAGCTTGAGGCTCATGTTTGCTTGGGTTTCCCACGAGTGCATTCGGGATGTGCACATGTGTATAAGTATGTACATGGTCTACAATTTGGGCCTTAGCTTCTTGAGGCTTATTAATTTTCCAATGATCAATGTAAACCTCGGTAGTGTTCTCTTGATCGGGCTTAAAGTAGGATAGAACATAGTTACGGATAAAAAAAAACAAATTCTTGAATCCAATTTTGGCTTGAATACTTTCTCTTTCTAGGGCAGTGGTCATGTTTCGAGGTCCTTCCTCCGATGGAGTCTTTGAATGGAACTAGTCTAAATTAGAGTTGCTAAGTGGATGATTTCAAATTTCTTGTGTACGGGTTGTTGTCCACCATGACAACCGAGATACCAATCTTGGAAAATACTCGAATCATCAATTTTTATTGAGGGTTTTAAGGTTTTGAAGAAATATTAAGCTTTTTCAATAACTCGTTCACCAATATGGTTGCCATTATGTTAGCCCTCTATAATTTGTAATATTGGCAGAAAAAATGATAGAGGACAACATAAAACCACTTTGAAGTCCAAGACCTAGCCTTCCTAGACTCGGAGAGGGCTCTCTCACGTTTTATGATTTAGCAGTGATTATTATAGAAAAGGTGATGTCGGCTCGTCCTAATTGTCGGGGTATGGATTGTTTGATTGATTGTGTGGTTGGATAGATAGAGTTTGTGAAACTTAATCTAGTTGGGCTATGGAGTCATAAAAGGTTGAATTGTGCATCAAATTTTTCAACAAAATTCACGGGGAAAGCTAACTATACGGTACTTGGATCTTACTAGAAGTGTGAAATGGGAAAGGAGGAGGAGATTAAGGTTGAACCTAAATGCGAGAACGAGGCCATCTCTAAATTCTACATTTAGGTCTCGGAAAAACATTGAGATAACAAACACAAACATCTTAGAAAATATTAATCTAAATTTTCTATTTTGAAATCGAGATAAATTGATGCACGGTATGAAAATACGAGAGGAAAAAACATTAACAAAAAGAAAAAAACATCACCATTAACATAGCTCAAAGAATCACATGAACGATATTTTGTGTGATGCCCCGGCTCAAACGATTCTTGTGCTCCCAAAATTCTTACAATGTAAGACTTAAGCGAGGGTCAATTTTACAACCTCCAAACTAATGCGCTAAGACATGCAATATTTATGTAAAGACTAAGTCGGTTTCCCTACCTTACTCATAAACCTTTCATTGATTACAATTTAGCAAAATATGGACAAGTGTGGTCGTACAAGGCACGATATGACATCTCTGACAAAGACACTACCTCTAGAATTAATTTTTAGAGCGGCTCTTCATGGATCCAATGCTTCGATGGCTCTCTGTAAGATCAAATAATAATCTTGGAGGTGGTTGTGATGGTCATGAAGAGAGCTGACCAATGGTGGCTACGACATCTAGCTTAGTTTCATAGAAAATCGGTGTTGGGTAATAAAATATGTGCGGTGCTAGCCACTTTTGGTTGCTTTGTGCTAGTCTTGTGTGTTCTTTGCCTTTTCGGTCTGGCTGGTATACCATAATAGTTTTTTGCATGAATGCCCCTTTGCCCAAACTCGACCTTCTTTGCATGCACACCCTGGTGGGGGCTTATTTCCACCATAAGTCCTTTATGCCGTTATAAAATAACAATTTTGTAAAAATGCCTTGCAGAGCTCAGCCCTTGGTGTCTTTTGCTACACAGACCCTTTCAACGTGTTTAACACTTTTTTGAACAAAACGATGAAGAACTCATATACCTGGATTTGAAATTTTGTATATTTTAGTTATGAATTTTATCGCATCCACATCTTATGTACTTTAATTATAGTAAGAAAAGAATTGGTGATGTGATGTGAAGAGGGAGGTGGTGTGGCGAGTGGAGTTGGACCCAACCGCATTGCGAATCACAAGTAATAGGGTTTTGCTATAAGCGATGAAGAATAATCTAAAAACCAAATGAAGTGCGAAGTACAAAGAGAGAGAAGTGACTTGACGGGTAAGGTGGGACTGAACTCATCACAAATCGCAAACATTCTGCTTTTATGGATGCAGGGTGAAATCTAAATCATTAAGTGTGATTTGCGTATTAGAGGATGATGTGGCATGGTGGAGGTGGAGCCAACTCCATCGGCGGAGTTTATAAAGTGGCGAATGGAATGGGAATGGTAGCAAAGGAACAACACACAACGTTGAGCAAAGTATTACGGTGGGTCTAACCACATCGCAACTTAAAAAATACATTCGTGGGTGCTTAATGGTACGTTATAAAATGTGCGATGGAATATATTGCAAATCAATGATCACAAGTTTTAAGGTTTTTTGCGATGCGAAATGTTATAATTTGTGAAATGCGATAGATAGTGGGGGAAAGGGTGACGTGTCGAGGAAAATGGCTCCATTTTAATCACAATTAGGGAAATGGGAAGGCGGAGGTAAAACAATGATATAGCGATGAAAAAAGGTAAAATAGAAGATAAATCGGAAATGCGAGAAAGGGTAAAGTTTAATGATTTTTAAGGGAAATGGAATGAAAAGGAAGTGTAGCGGGTGAATGGAGTCCACTTCATCGCATATCACATTCGGAAAGGTTTGTTGGAGATGAAAATGAAAGGATTTTGGGAGTTGGTCGATGCGAAAAGAAATTTTAGATATGTAGGATTGTAATGAAATGTATGGAAATATATGGAAATATATGAGCGAGGGAATGAAATGTAAATAAAGGGAAATGAATGGCGAGGGGAATATAATGCTATGCTTTAAAACTTTAGGATATGAATTTATAATCAAGATTTAAACCATATAAATAACTTTTTCCGAGGCACATTTAGACTAGCATCAGAAAATCCTTTAAAACGGAATGAAGGTTTCTTTTTCTTTCTTGTTTTTTTCTCTTTATCTTTTCCTTAATGATAGTTAAAGCCGTTGATGCTTTGTGTTCCTTTTCCATCCATGAAAATATTTCCAACACATGGTTGTGAGTGTCCATAACATTCCGGATATTGAGCCGGTATACAACATAAACTTGAGTCTAGGTGGTGGGGCACTAGTTGCTAAGCTGAAATGGAATGAGGGAAGAAATGAAGTTTGATCACCATCACACCTTATCGGCAACCTTTTCCCCTTTATTAGGCCAGAAAGGCACATAGATTCTTTTGAAGCTCTTGACGATTCGGGATTTCTTATTTTTCATGAAAATAAATGATAGCCATGGAATATTATTTTTCGGTAATGAAAAATCTAGAAATAATTAGTCACCTAGTGATCTTGTGAAATAAAAGAGTCTAACAATATAGTTTATCTTCAATATTAGTTCAAAATATAATGATATTTACGAATTTTGTTCTTTATCTGCAGTCTGAAGATTCAATACTACAGGGCTCCATCTGTTGCTTTTATCCTGCTTCCGCTATCTTTACTTGTCAAAGCATCCGGTGGTCAAGTGGTGCTCTCGGTGTAAACGTTGCGTAGAAGCGGGGAAAAATCAAATCCCTCTGGGCATAATAAGCGTATTGGTCCTTATCACCTCATTTATCCCCTTACGGGTTTAATTCCTTCTCTATAGTTTCACCGGTAAAGAAAACTCTTTATGCCGTCATAGTTAACGTGAGAATAAAAAATAAAATCACTGTGTGTGAGATTACTTATTTAAGATTTACAGTGAGAGAGTCACCTTAATTTATTTCATGTACGGAATTAGATTCTACTATGCGAAAAGGCGGGGGCGATGGGTGGCTGATATTGATGCCAAGGCCACCACTTATCATCACATGCGGCAACCCTATCTTGCCTAGCCATCAATGTCAACGTGAGCGCTAAATAGACAAGATCTCAAATCCAGGCTATCCCTGTGCGCCGTATTGTATTCTTCATTGGTGTGTTACAGAGCGTATTGCCTATTTTTGTTAAGACGTTACAAGAACATAGCAGAAAGGAAGGCACTTTTTGATTTCTATTAATTAAGAACTATAGTTACTATTGTAATTGCCATGATTTTAATCATATATCTATTAGAATCATCGAGTAGCAAAATTTCTTCGAATTTTATGAAATATGTAGGTTTGCCAAGGTACATTGTTTGAGAAGTGCTTATTTTTATAGCATCGTTTATGTTTTCCTTGAATTTGTTTATGTACCATAAATGTTTATATACAATGAAATGGGTATTGATTTCATTGCTTAGAATCTCAATTACATAACTCCACTGAGTATTGGTACTAATTTCTATTCTGATGCATTGTAATTCCCTGGTGATGTAGTTTCTAGTGATATCCAATTTAATTATTATGGTAGTGTTGTAACTTGTAAAGGCCACACAATTTTTTTCTTTACATCAAATATTTTCATTATGTTTAGTACTTTGCATTGTTCTTAAAAAAGCGATTTGCAATGTTTTACACACACACACAACAATATAAATATTTCCAAGGATGGAAAAATGTTAGCATATAACAAACATTCTTGAGGGAAAGAAACTATACCAAAATATTAAATTTAAAAAATACAAAAATATTAAAAAAACAACAAAAAAAATGATTTTATGCCTATTTGGGTTGACTACCATGAAATCATCTGATGTTCACTGAGATTCAAAATGTTACACCATTTTTTTGGTCATCTAACCTATTATCATTAGATGGACCCAAGTACACCATGTAAGACCAATTTTACCTAAGTAAAATTGCCTTCACTATGTTAAATACACTTAATAAACCACATTTTATTAGGTTGTATATGGTCAAACGGGAAACCCCAAAAGGAAATATTGAACAAGCCTATATTTGTTTGATTTTCCTTATGGAATAATTAATTAAACCATAATTTAATTATTAGTCATAATAACCCCTAATCAAAAGGTAATTAATTAAACCTTTATTTTATCTTATTATTTTCTAGGAATAATTATTTAAATATTACGATAATATTCCTTGTTAAATATGACCAAATCACACACAAAATAATTAAATAAATCATTATTTATTTGATTATCTTCCAACCACTTCCTTAAAAAGATAAATAAATCATTTATTTATTATTTTACAATAATAAAGTTGGCCAGTCAAATACCTTTTCCCTCCAACAAATATAATAAAATATTCCATAAAAGGTGGATCTAGATTTGGTTAACATTATTTTAATCATACCAAGATCTAGAATGACCCAATATTTTGTTATAAATAGGAGGAGTTCTTCCATCATTCTTCACCTTTATTGCCTATTGAATCACTGCGGATCCTATCCCATGATACATTTTCCATCATTTGTTGTGTGAGCTCCCATTGAATATTCTTTGCATTGGGTTTTCTACAAGAAGAGAAATCTTAGATGCGAAGTCTTGAGGACTTCAGAGAACCCATCCCGAGGAGAATTGGATACGCCTTCTTGTTTTCCTCCCGGGTGCCCAATTAATACAAAAATTCTTTGCGGTGTTCTTGTCTTGTATTGGTATATGGACGAACCCTTGTTTCTTTAGCAATGTCTTTCCATGCATAGATACGTTTTGCGGCTCTTTTCTTGTTCAACTAGTAGATGCGAAGGTATTGGCGGCCACATTCGTTGTTAGGGCTATTAGTTATGCATAGCTGGTAGATCCTTTTCGTACACTTCGACAAAGGATTCATACTAACGAATGGCGACTCCACATGGGTTTTAAATTACGGCCGGCATCGTTTTCATATTCATGCATATCCGAATACTTCGGACCCTAGGGTTTCTTTTCGAGTGTTTATTTTTCCTATTTTTATGTTGTTTTTCTCACATAAAACCCTAAAACATTAAAATTTTTAACTTCGCATGTTGGCCCTATTGCGCGGGTGAACGACATCGAGCGCAGGCGAGACGACAACTTTCGAAAATACGCGGCGAGACAAGCGGAGCGGGGTCGCACTTCCATTAAAAGCGCAGCCTAGACCTCCGGAGTCACACTTTTCTGTGATTTTTATTGAACCTGCCTTTGAAAACGAGGTCGAACATAGGCACGCGATTTTCGGTTGTTTTTTCTGCACAATTTTTAAGGTTTTCTAAAGCTTGTCGGGGGTTTTCCGGCCCTCTGTCTCGGCCGTTTATTTTGTTCTGATGCTGTTTTCTCATCTAAGTGGGAACTGGCCCCACTGGGAACTGATACCCTCCACTTTTGGTGGAAGAGTTTTAGGCTGCTTGAGGTGTGTTTTTGAGTTGACCTCCCCTTTTCCGGATCCAAGATACCTCCTTTTCGGATCCCTTTAGATGAAACCTTTCTTCCTTTCAAATCACCTCTTGTCATTTTGTTTGGACCTCCCTTTAGGACCTCTCCTATGCGCTCGCTTTTTTCTTATTTCTTCCCTTTTTCTAGCCACCTTGCCTCTATCTCTTGGCTGTGATACGCAACTCTTTTAATGACTTTATCCTTTAGATCCTTTGTCCACACTGGCCTTAGATCTATTGGCCTCTTTCCATGTGTTTCCTATATTTTTCCCCTTTTTTTAGATTCTTTTCGAGACCCGCCTTCTTGGGTTAGATAGATGCACGAAGTAGTTGTTAATTTTGTTATTTCGACGTATCTACTATTCTCTGCAGTTGTTACCGATTCTGTGACACTTTTTCTTGCTCTCAAACGGAAAGTTTAAAAATTAAATTTAACGCACGCCACTGCCCGACCCTAAGTGAAGAGAAGAAACTGGTTCACACACCGCACGGAAAAGACTCTAAAATCAGTATCCTTGCACCTTTTACGCCCTTGACCTCACTTGATTGCGTCCCGCTACGCCCTTGTCGATTTCATTCTTCTCGTCATCATTGCGTCCCAGGCGCCTTTCCGGAGACTTCTTGGCCTTCACCCTGGAGTTTCGGTCGATCGACTTGCTCTACCCCAACGTCGTCGAGCAGTCCTCACTACGAGTCCACACTGCGACTCCTCTCGATTCATTGGGTTCTCCTTCTCCTCTGGTTCTCCCCTTGTCACCTTCACTATGTACGGTCCAAGGCTAACGCTAAGTGGTGCTCGAGCCTAATGCTTGGACCTACTACCGAAACCACCACGAGACTACCTCGGCCCGCCCCACCACTGGCTGCCATTGTTCTAGATAGCCTGGCCTCCCAATTTCAATGGGTTGGTAAATGACCATATCCGCCACGATGTTGGTTGGCTTTGCTATGCCAACCAAGCTCCTACGACATCTAAATTCAGAGGCCTTGTTGAAGATCAGACAATCATCTTAGATCTTTCCATGTGGTGTTCCTCCAATTCCATTACGATGACTCCATCGAGTCTTCGTTTATTCCGCCGCCTGGGTAGCTTCTAAATGGTATGTTGACCAAGCCACCTCTTCCCATACCACCTTTGCGACCATTGCCCGAGCCTTTTTATCTTACTTCCGACTCCCTCTCAGGTACGATCCGGTACGGAGCTCTTGACCTCCTTTAAGCAAACATCTTCGACCGCCTTTCTACCCACGTTCGAAGGTGGCGACGGAGGCCGGCTTATGTCGAGCTCCCCCCTTCAAAGATCGGATCTATATGGAGCGGATTTCCTTCGCTCTCTCTTGGCTCCCATTGGCAAAGATGTCGCCTCCCATTTCCCTCAAAGCCAAGCGCCCTCCAAAATAGCCTTGAAATATGACTGAGCTACGCCCGATCCACAGTTATGTTACTCTCGTCCTTCTGACCTTCCCCGGGCCGGTGGCATTAACGGCCGGGGGCATCTCATTCCGCCGTGTTGGAGCCCTTTCCCATCCCGACATGCTCAACTTCCTATGGGCTACGGTCTCCCTCACGGAGGGGCCAACACCTCTAACACTCTTCTCCCTCCCAGTAGCATGTACCCAGGATACGACATGCCTCCTCCTTTTGCCCAACCTCCTGCTTACCTCAATGTTGCCCAACCTAACCATTATCCTTATCCACAGCCTATTATGCCAGCTCCTCCAGCATATGCGCTTCCACCTTCTTTGCCTCCTCAACCCCGGCTTAACGGCACCTATAGCCCCCTCCGGAGCCAAGTATTTTCACAACGGTGCGACTAATCCCCCTTCTTCCCAAAGAAGGCGGATAGAAATCAACCAATCTGCACAGTACTCGTGACCCAATCGTCAAGGTTTGACCCCTATGCCCCTTAACCGGTAACGGGGCACTCGGCCCAAGGCGGACGAGCCTCTTTACGCCTCGCAAGCCTTGTTCGTGTTGCGGTGTTTACGGTCATTACACCCATGATAGTAACCTTTTACGAGATGCGACATATGTGGGAGTCTCAAACCCATTGCGAGGACAACATGCCTCCCCTCATACTCCCCTAATGTGGCCACTACTCAGCCAAGCTGTGTTTGCGGTCGTTTCCCTCGACGGAAGTTCGTGGCTACCCCGCCACTTGACGGGCGGGTCTCCACTCCCCCTTCCATTTACGGTTCCCTCAGGCCTACCGAGATCCTCATGATAATTCACGATCCATCCCCCACCATTGACCTTCACCTTAAAACTCGGTCTCGCCGATTACCCCAAGCCTCTCGGTCCACAGGTCTTCCCCCGAGCCTCCTTCTTCGAGGTTCTACGAGCCTCTTTCGACATCCGGTGGCCCCTTACATATCCCTCAACCCAAAGTTGAGGTTCATATAAGATTCCTAAGGGACCATTGCGCGAAATGCGCTTCCGATCGAGCTATACCATTAGTATAGCATAGTAGATGATTTGGCGCAATCTCCTTCTTCATTTCCCTGCTGAGACTCCTCCGGTCGTACCCTTCCCAAAAGGCTCTAATATCTGTAGTAGGTGCTATGAGATCTGGCGATGACCAAATGATTATTTTCGACGCCACTCAATCGGACCATCCTCCTCCCCACTCCTTCCCGTGCTTCCAAATCCCGAGTCAAAATCCGGAACGCCAATGTTTCCCGATGTATAATTGATGAGGGAGACATCCACACAACGTGATGTCGCGCTTCGGTTTGAAGCAACTCGGATCCCTCAGTGGCCCCTTCCACGATCACCCTTCGAGCGTGGGACGGCCATGCCTCCCGTGGC
The DNA here is from genome assembly GCA_034641835.2 of Pinus albicaulis. Classification (NCBI taxonomy): domain Eukaryota; kingdom Viridiplantae; phylum Streptophyta; class Pinopsida; order Pinales; family Pinaceae; genus Pinus; species Pinus albicaulis. The sequence goes on from CM076577.1 coordinate 1,476,882,743, forward strand.
CTTGTTTCTTAATTGTCGTATCACCCTCGCCGGTAAGCTTGTTTGCATTGACGTCGAAGTCATAGGCATGCTAGACTACAACATTCTATTGGGCGAAGCTACACTATCTTTAATATCCTGTTGTTCCATCGCGGTTTTCGCAAGATGTCTTTTCCCCCATAATGGAAAGATAGTCACCGTTGACCGATTGACATATCATGAGCCAAAATCTGAGACCTCACCTGAGACGACCATCTCTTCCGTAGCCAACAAGCCAATAGTCGATTCCTTGACCGGTGTCTCCCCGATGTTTACAAAGATTCCTCCCTGCTTGGAAATTTTCCTAGTCTTCCCCCTCCTCCTATCACCGATCCGAGATTATCGGGCTTTGCATGATGCAATCGTCTCGGTGCCCTTAAGTGGCCTACTTCGGCTAGTCGACAACACTCCCCCTCGCCCTCCACGACCCGCTCCTAGCCATTCATCTCGGCCAGTCGGACCTCCTCGCCACGGCCCTCCCCTACCGAGCCCAGTATCTGAATCCCTTTATCCTCTTGGATCGGTTCCCCAGGCCTTAACCATCTCGGAGTCGTCCCTCACAGTCCTTTCCTATTTGGGTAGATACCTTTCTGGCTCCCCCTCCGGAGTATGTGCTGTCCCCGTCATGGCCACCCTCTCTCTCCACTAACGACCTTAGTCATACCGTGCTGAAATACCGTGATCCCTCAGCCGCCACCCCTCCTGGTCACCCCAAACCATACATGGCTTTGACAGTCTGCTTGATCCCCTCGCTTCCTCCATTGCCCTTGTGCCCCCGACACCTCCACGGGACCCTTCTCTTGTCGTGACGGCTCCCGGGGAAGAAAGGAAAAGCGTCGAGCACCCAGGCAGACCACCACGGCCCGGCCGGCCCCTCCTCAGCGCAGCCACCGTGCCTTGTGTGATGTCGTCGGTCATGCCACCCATGCTTGTCCGAGGATTTCCCAAGTATTCGATATGCATTCAAAGTTGCGTTCCACGAGTCACGGTCCCAAGCCTCCGTTCCTTCTTCGTACGTAACCAAGAACCCCAAAGACTCTCCACACCAACAAACCCTGTGCTTTCAATGGGTATTCATGTGTACTCCCTATGTCTCCCCCGGCTGTATCTAGCGTCTCTTTAGAGGTAAATGCGAGAGTATGAGGTTGAGCAAAATCAATACGCCTCTCCCATCCTCGCGTAGTATGCTTCGGGCCAGCGAGGATCCCCGGTCCCATCGACATTCCCCCCCCCGATGTTCGGATGACGGAGTCTACCCGACCATTCTTTACCCATCCTCCTGCGAGACACTTGGAGCCAGTCCCCACACGCCTCCTCCTGTCGTTCGCGACCACCTCTTTTCTACCCATACACGAGATCACTCCGGTCGTATCTGCGGTGACCTCTGTAGCTCGAGTTCTTGCCATACTTCCAATAGCCCTCATATACCACCCTCTAGTTTGTATATGAGTCATAATCATCTGCTCCTTGCACTCCCTCCGCAATTGCCGCTCGATGTCTTTTGTACACTCACGTTGCCGTCATTGTCTCTCCTCCCCTCATTTTTTGTCCTTGTAACACCATTCCACGGGACCCCCATCCACACCCTTTAGTGGTTACGCGATGGTGCAAGTCGTTACTCCCGGAATCTAGCCACGACGGGTTGTTGGCTGCACCCCCCTTGCATGCCCTTGTTCTCTCGAATGAGTCTGCATTGGTTATTACGCCACCAACAATCGGGCCCGAATATGATGCGGTGCGTGGTCTCTTATCCGATGCCCTCTTTCATCGCATCGTCCTCACGTTCGTTTGGATTCCCTACTTCTTGTCATGCAACTAAATGGTGTTTATCGTGTGCATAACCCTGTCTTGTTTAGACGCTATTTGTTGAGTCACAAAAAGTGTTCTCCATATTCATACATATTTCCATTATGTCATAACCATTTTAGCTCTTATTTCATAACCATTTGACCTAAAACCCTACATCAAGTAACCATTTTCATAAATATGGGTTAGGATCCTTGTTTTCCAAAGTTATTTATTTTATGTATTTTAAGTGAATTTATGATTAGAAACTAGAAAATTAACATAGTTTCATATATCTATATATGTGTTATAGGTTTTGTGACATGTGTAGGTCAAAAGGAGACTTCTAGAAGACCCTTATGTGGCACTCTAAGGCCAAATTCGAATTTGGTTGGAGAAGATTATGGGATCAAGAGGATATGTGTCTCACTTCCTTGTTGTATTGAAACTCTAAGAGGATATGTGTCTCATTCCTCAAGTTGTGTATTGAAACTCTAGAAAGACATGTGTCTCATCATTTCCTATTTTGATTGTAACTCTAGAGTTGGAGGGAGAGAATCATGGACTCCCATTAATGAGATGACTCCTCATATTTTGTATAAATAGGAGAAGCTTTCTCCTATCATAGGTAATGAAGAAGTAATGAGAAAGTAATGAGGAAGTAGATTTGTAACAAAGTTCAAGATGGAATGGGATGTAGATTTGTGAGTTCTTTTTAATAGAGAAATTCGAGTTCTTTGATCTTGTTTTGATTACAACTTTAAGAATGCGAAGGACTTCACCAAATTGGTAGTAGAGGGCCTGCTATCGAGGAGGCTTTTACATGTTTTAAGATAAGTTTCTTTCAGTGTTTGTGTTGTCATATTTCCTTACTTAAGGTGCTTTTGAAATCATAGCTTTTAGCATAATTTTTCATGGCGACCCGGGCATTTGCATATCTTTTGACTAATGACATGGAATCAATAATATTCCTAACTGCTAATTTACTTTTGTTTTAATTCCAACACTGCTTTGTTTATTTCGGTCTTGCACATTTGTTTCGGTAGTTAGATTTAGATATATTAAATTGCTCATGTCATTTTCGAGTTACCTCGAAAGCCAGGTGGGTGATGGTGAGGGATTGAAGTATGAGTGTGTAGTTTGATATTAGTTTACTTTAAAGTTAGATATATTAAATTGCTCATGTCATTTTCGATTACCTCCGAAAATACAATTTTGGTGATGGTGAGGATTGAAGTATGAGTGCGTAGTTTGATATTAGTTTCCTTTAAGTTAGATATATTAAATTGCTCATAACATCTTCGAGTTGCCTCGAAAGCCACGAGTTTGGGTGATGAGTGAGGATTGAATTATGGATGTGTAGTTTGATATTAGTTTCCTTTCTTGCAAGTTAGAAATATTAAATTGTGCATGACATCTTGAGTTACCTCACGTATTTGTGATGATGGTGATTGAATTATGAATGTGTGGTTTGATATTAGTTTACTTTACGCAAGTTAGATTATCGATTCACTCAGTTGTTTATGGTTACTTCAAAAATATGTTGGACTAATGATGAGGGATCGGAAGACAAGTTGATGTAATTTGGTTGTTTACTTTATTGCAACTTTTGGATTTCTTTCGGCATAGTTTCTTTTTGTTTAGACGGCAGCAGAATAGTTTGGTTCATGCTCACTAGTTTACTTTGTTTTGATTTATTAGATTAGTAGCACCTTTTTCATTTCGGTAGCACATTTTCATTTTCCTTTCGAGTTTTGTCATTTGTATGTTTCAAATTCCTTTTTCGGTTTCAAGTTGGTAAATCATTATAAAGGACATCATTGCCTTGAATATCCATAACCATACTTGTCTTTTTAGAATTTCATAAAAATCCAAAAACGACAAAAAGTAAGAGATAGGTTATCTTGCACATATAGTGCGCCACTTATCCATTTAGTCTGGTTGATAATTTATGTTAGCAATTTAGGACACACTAAATTGACCAAACATTTTGGCGGCAGATTCAAAGTGTAACTAGTAGCCTTCTTCTTACATCTAAAAAAAAAAATTAATAATTCTTGAGTATGCTCTCCTCACACTTTGTGTGATGCGGGAGGATCGAGAAGAAGGATTGTTATGTAAAAAAAATTAATAATTATTGAGTATGCTCTCCTCTTGCACTTTGTGTGATGCGGAGAGATCAGAAAAATTGTTATGTGAAAAAAAAAAAGAGACAAAATAAACTTCATCATTTCAATTGATTCAATTAAAAAAAAAAAAATTCGAATACATTGTTTTGTTTAATGAAATATATGCGTATTTTTAAAATTTTTGAAATATAACATACATAATTTATTAACAAATCAATTAAAAAAAAAATCTCATGGAAATAAGACCCACGCATATGCATGAGGCCATTCTTGGCTTGGCTTTACACATATATGCGGACCTTCGATCCACACAAAGACCCATGCACTACAGAGATTTAAAAAAAAAAAACCTTCTCTTTTTCACTATCATCGTTCTCAAATAGCAGTTATTAGAAATCATTTTAAAAAATTTGCACACAAATGAATGTATATCACATGAAGAAACTGTTGAGGAGGAAAAGATTACAAATTTTTATGAGAAGAAGATTACTTGATTCTTTGATGAAGAGAAGATTACAAATTCAATTGTAGGGACATATAATGGAAGTGTATCATATGAAGAAATTCTTGATGAAGATAAGATTTCAGATTGTTGATGAAGAGAAGATTGTAGATTCCATTGCAAGTAATTGGAATGAGGAAGATCAATCGAACTTCTACAATGAATACGGCCATTACACTTCAAAACTTGCAAAATAAAATAAATCAAAACCTAAGTAATTGCCGAGAAAACGAAATGCGTCATTGTCAAAAACACCCGATTTTTAAAACGTATTTTCTGAGCAAACCAGGATAGATGAAAACAATAAAACATGGGTTTTTCGGGAACGGGAGTGAATTAGGTAATCTTATAAGAACTTTCTGAAATTCGTAGCCATTTGGGAGAAATCAGTTCTTGGAGGCACCTAATTCAGTGTGCGTAGGAAAATGTTTTTTTTATGAAAACGAGTCACGGTTTGAGAAATAATCAAGGAACTAATTTCCTTACTTGAGGGAAAATGTGGCGGAAATTCATGTGTGGTGGCATATGATGAATGACAAATGGATTATTTGAAAGCGAAGCACATTATCACATGTGCATCAAATGTCCTGAGATTGTATAAATTGAAAAGGACTACCTTCATTTCCTTCATAGTTAGGAATTTGACTTTAGAAATTTCAAGCTTTTTATTTTTTATTTTGCATGAAAGAGGTGGCATCTGACTGTTTCCATCTTCATAAAGACAATTATTTCATCCATGCTTTATTTCATTTAAAAAATAAAAAATAAAATAAAAAAAAAAATTTAAAAAAAAAAAAAAATTCAAAAAAAAAAAAAAATTGAATCAATGAAATGAATAAGTTATTTTCTCACTTTTATGAAGGTATTGATTAATTTTTGACTGATGATGAGAGATGAATGACTAACTTTTTATTAAAAGATTTTTAGCATTTGAAAAAATCTCATTGTTGAATATTTAACTTTCTCATACAAAATCAGATTTTGATGATTTAAGTATCATTGGAAAGGTCTCAACAAGATCTACAAAATGAGAAATCCATCATTAGAGTTTGAAATGACAAATAATGAAATAAATTGCTGAAAAGAAACTACATTCAACTTGAGGCACTAATTCCAAAACAGGGATAAATTCTTTTGATTTTTCCTTTGAGAACTTGTTTCATTAACTGAAATTCTTAATTTTGTGTGTAAATATCATAACTAGAGAAATTGATCACCTCTCTATTTGGTAATCTTCATTCCATTGCGAGAAGAAGTATTAGTTTTTTTGCAAGTTCAGGAGGAAGGACAATGGCTACAAAGAATGAATTGTCTCTTTAAGAGATCAATTTGTTTCATAAGAGGATGATCGGCAACAAAGAGGAGGAAATATGCTGATGCAAAATCAGATCCAAACATTTGAAAAACTTTCGAGATACTATTGTCTCCATCACATCCATACCTCATAATAAACCATTCACCTCATTTCACTTCATGTTTTCCATTTACATTCACATCCACTTTCCATTTCTTTTTGTCCATTCATAACCACAAATAAAAGCAAGAGGCTCATTCACATGCTTATTGCCCATTTCCATTTCTCTATTCCACTTCTTATTGCCCATTTTCCATTTCTACTCTCCATTGCCATCTTCCATTTTCATTTTCCATTTCTTGTCATTTTCATTCCATGGAAATAAGCCTTGCTTGATACAAATTATTGAGTCCATAGTCCTTTGAGTCTGAATTCTTTAAAAACACCTTGAGGCTTGCATGCCTTAATGGCAAGTTCTCATCATCGACAAACAATCGGAATACATTAATGTCTCTTGGTCGTGGATCTTCTAGGTGACTCGACATCAGCAAAATCATTCGTACCTAGCAAGATGTGTTTAGGCATCTTGATTCTCATTGTCATCGATGGTGAGAGTTCTCGTGTTGACTAGTGGCATCCATTAGCCCACTAATTCAACAATTTCCTACTATGTTCGACATCGAGAACATCTTTTCACATCATTAGGAATTGTGCAATGAGTTTTGAAGACATGAAGACTATTATTTTCGGCATTTTGGAGCGAGATTTGTGGTTTAGTAGAAGCAATAAAAAGTCATCTCATCTCTTTATCCATGACTCCTCTTGTTTAATAACGAAGAAAATATGATGAAATTTTGCGGCACCACCACACATACAAAACTCATCCACATTTAAGGTAAGTGAAGGTATGTTGTTTTCTAATTTTTAGTCATGATTCATTAGAATGCTAAATTATACTTTGGAAAAATTCCTCACTCCCTTTCACATTGTCATATCTTTAGTTGGGGGAAGGAACATCATTTCATATCCACATGTCATACACCATCATACATTTTCATTTCATTTCCCACATATACTTCCCAACCAACTATTGTTGCAACATGATCAAAGATTATATGCTTGCAAATGATCAATTCATTGATGAAGAAATTGATTCTAAATGTTTTCATGAACTTTGATGCAACAAAGAAAATAAAGCATTGTTACACAAGAACCAATGCTTCAAAAAAAAAAAATGGTTGTCACACAGAACCAACCATTGAAAAAAAATAAAAATGTGTTGCAATTAAATGTATTATACTTTGCGAAAAAAGAAAATCGAGAAACGAGGATTTGGAACGAATCTATATGAGTCAAATATCAACTCATGGACAAATGAATCATTGCAGTAGTTGCATGAGGACATGCAACAACTTCGGTTGGGGGTATGTTGAGTCTCAAAAGTGTTCTCCATATTCATATATTTTCCATTATGTCATAACCATTTAGCTCTTATTTCATAGCCATTTGACCTAAAACCCTACATCAAATAACCATTTACATAAATATATGGGTTAGGATCCTTATTTTCCAAAGTTATTTATTTTATGTATTTTAAGTGAATTTATGATTAGAAACTAGAAAATTAACATAGTTTCATATATCTATATATGTGCTATGAGTTTTGTGACATGTGTAGGTCAAAAGGAGACTTCTAGAAGACCCTTATGTGGCACTCTAAAGCCAAATTCGAATTTGGTTGGAGAAGATTATGGGATCAAGAGGATATGTGTCTCACTTCCTTGTTGTATTGAAACTCTAAGAGGATATGTGTCTCATTTCTCAAGTTGTGTTGAAACTCTAGAAAGACATGTGTCTTATCATTTCCTATTTTGATTGTAACTCTAGAGATGGAGGGAGAGATTCATGGACTCCCATTAATGAGATGACTCCTCATATTTTGTATAAATAGGAGAAGCTTTCCCCTATCATAGGTAATGAGAAAGTAGTGAGGAAGTAATAAGGAAGTAGATTTGTAACAAAGCTCAAGATGGTATGGGATGTAAATTTGTGAAGTTTTTCAATAAAGAAGTTCCTTGATGGTGTTTTGATTACAATTTCAAGGAGCTAAGGACTACACCAAATTGGTAGCAGAGGGCCCCTGCTATCCAAGGAGGATTTTACATGTTTTCTAGATAAGTTGCTTTCAATTCTGTTTTGTCATATTTCCTTACTTAGATTGCTTTCTGAAATCATAGCTTTTAGCATAATTTTTAGCTTTTAGATTACAGTAGGCAGCCCGGGCATTTGCACATCTTTTTATGACTAATGACATGGAATCCATCTTGTCCTTCTGCTAATTTACTTTTCTTAGTTTTTGTTTAATTCCAACACTATTTGTTTATTTCAGTCTTGCACATTTGCTTTAGTAGTTAGATTTAGATATTAAGCTGCTCATGTCATTTTCAAGCACTTTTAAAAGCAATGTACTGGATCGATGGCAGAGGATTGAAGTATGAGTGTGTAGTTTGATATTAGTTTCTTCGTTAAATTTAGATATTAAAATCGTTCATAACATCTTCAACAGCCATCGAAAGCCACAGCTTGACCGATGGTGAGGGATTGTATTGCTGAAATGTGTAGTTTGATATTAGTTTCTTCTCGCAAATTTAGATATTAAACTGTCATATGATTCTGGCTGTTTCCGAAAGCCAATGAGCTGGATCGATGGTGAGGGATTGTATTATGAAATGTGTAGTTTGATATTAGTTTCCTTTCTGTAAGTTAGATATATTAAATTACTCATAACATCTTCAGTTGCCTCCGAAAGCCACAGCTGGACTGATGGTGAGGGATTGAATTATGATGTGTAGTTTGATATTAGTTTCCTTTCTGCAAGTTAGAAATATTAAATTGTGCATGACATCTTCAGTTACCTCCGAAAGCCACAGCTGGACTGATGGTGAGGGATTGAATTATGAATGTGGGGTTTGATATTAGTTTACTTTCTGCAAGTTAGATATCAGTTACTCAAGTTGTTTATGGTTACTTCCGAAAATCATAGCTGGACTAATGATGAGGGATCAGAAGACAAGTTGATGTAATTTGATTTAGATTTACTTTATTGCAACTTTTGGATTTCTTTCAGTATAGTTTCTTTTGTGCTTAGACAACAGCAAGAAAGTTTGGTTTCATGCTCACTAGTTCACTGTTTTGATTTATTAGATTAGCAGCACCTTTTTCATTTCAGTAGCACATTTTCATTTCCTTTCAAGTTTTGTCATTGTATGTTTCAAATTCCTTTTTCAGTTTCAAGTTGGTAAATAATTATAAAGGACATCATTGCCTTGAATATCCATAACCATACTTGTCTTTTAGAATTTCATAAAAATCCAAAAACGACAAAAAGTAAGAGATAGGTTATCTTGCACATATAGTGCTCCACACTTCACAACATAATCTTCTAATGGCGCTAAATGTTTGGTCAATTTAGTGTGTCCAAATTGCTACAATAAAGTCAGCTACTACTTTGCGTTTTTCTTCTGGTTCTCATTTCAAGAACAAAAATCGTTTTCTGATCGATTGAGATGAATTTAGAAAAAATAAAACATGGGTTTTTTCGCCAACATGGTCAATTAGATAACCCAGAAATCGTTTTAAGAAATTCGTGGCGATCTGGGAGAAATTCTCGGTTCTTTGAAGGCCATTTTTGCTTGCCGCGTGAGGAAAAACGATTTTTTCTGAGTGAAGAATTTGAAAACGGCACTCTGCATTGATAATTCGGTTTCCTGATTTCTAGGAAGAGGAATTCTAATCAAAATCAAATTCTTATCATGACATTCAATGCACATTCCTCTCATTTTTGAATTTAATTCAATTTCGTTTTTTTGAATGTTGGATTTCACTTCTCCTTTATCATCTGCCCATCAATTTTTGGTGCTTCAATGACATTATTAAACACCAACCATTATGATGTTTGTTTCAAAGGGATGCCACATCACTATGGAAAGACATTAAGAGGGCATGGGGATGAATTGAGCAAACTACAAGAGGATATTATCAAGCACATGGTCGTGCAGATGGCACAATGAACCTTAGTAGCATAAAGGTAAACTCAATTGAGATTGAACGTGTCTGTAATGGCAACTGCTGCAATTGGAATTCCAACTGAGGGGGGTGGTTTGAACAGTTACTGATTGTGATAGCCCTCAAGGATCAAACAGATACAAAAATAAATTTTGAAGAGATGAAAGATTATATTTTGAAATAGCAATCATGCCTTTTATGTTCTTCAATGCTTACCGAGTATATTATTTTTCATCTTATATGATCTCCACTTACCATTCTATGGTCATTGCAAGGTCACGATTGGTCAATGTATCTGAGGTTGCTTTATTTAGCATCATTTGTTGAAATTTAAAAAAAATTGCATTTCTCTTTTGTTGTTAAAAAAAAGAAAAAAAAAATCAATAATTTTGAATCAATGAAATGAATAAGTTATTTGCTTATTTTTTCTGAAGGTATTGATTAATTTTGGACTGATGATGAAGGATGAATGGCTAACTTTTTATTCAAGATTTTTAGCTACAGAAACCGTCGACATTCCGCAGCTGAAGTCCAATTCCGCAGCTGAAGTCCAATTCCGCAGCTGTTCTGCAATTCCGCAGCTGAAAAACCTCATTGTTCAAATCAGCGTAACTTTCTCATACAAAATCAGATTTTGATGATTCAAGTATCGTTGGAAAGGTCTCAACAAGATCTATACAATGAGAAATCCATCATTAGAGTTTGAAATGTCAAATAATGAAATAAATTGCTGAAAAGAAGCTACATTCAATTTGAGGCACTAATTCCAAAACAGGTATAAATTCTTTTGATTTTTCCTTTGAGAACTTGTTTCATTAATACAAATTCTTAGTTTTGTGTGTAAATATCATAACTAGAGAGATTGATCACCTCTTTCCTTTGATAATCTTACATTCCATTGCAGAAGAAGTATTAGTTTTTTTGCAGGTTCCAGGAGGAAGGACAAATGACTACAAGAGAATGGTGTCTCTTTAAGAGACCAATTTGTTTCATAAGAGGATGATCAGCAACAAAGAGGAGGAAATATGCTGATGCAAAATCAGATCCAAACACTTGAAAAACTTTCAGATACTATTGTCTCCATCACATCCATATCTCATAATAAACCATTCACCTCATTTCACCTCATGTTTTCCATTTACATTCACATCCACTTTCCATTTCTTTTTGTCCATTCATAACCACAAATAAAAGCAAGAGGCTCATTCACATGCTTATTGCCCATTGTCATTTCTCATTCACATGCTTATTGTCCATTTCCATTTTCATCTTCCATTTTCATTTTCCATTTCATGTAATTTTCATTCCGCAAATAAGCCCTGCTGCAATGCAAATTATTGAGTCCATAGTCCTTTGAGTCTAAGTTCTTTGTAAAAACACCTTGAGGCTTGCATGCCTTAATGGCAAGTTCTCATGCTGACAAACAATGGGAATACATTAATGTCTCTTGTTCATCAGATCTTCTAAGTGACTCGACATCAGCAAAATCATTCGTACCTAGCAAGATGTGTTTAGGCATCTTGACTCTCATTGTCATCAATGGTGAGAGTTCTCGTGTTGACTAGTGACATCCATTAATGGCCACTAAGTCAACAATTTCCTACTATGTTCGACATCAGAACATCTTTTCACATAGTAGGAATTATGCCAATGAGTTTTGAAGACATAAAGACTATTATTTTCAGCATTTTGGAGCAGATTCAGCAAGTTTTAGTAGAAGCAATAAAAAGTCATCTCATCTCTTTATCCATGACTCCTCTTGTTCAGCCACTTGAAGAAGAATATGATCAGAATTTTACAGCCACCACACATACACAACTCATCCACATTTAAGGTAAGTAAAGGTATGTTGTTTTCTAATTTTTATTCATGTAATTCATTAGAATGCTAAAATTGTAACTTTGGAAAAATTCCTCACTCCCTTTTCCACATTGTCATATCTTTAGTTGGGGGGGGAAGGGACATCATTTCATATCCACATGTCATACACTATCACACATTTTCATTTCATTTCCACCCCCATATACTTCCCAACCAACTATTGTTGCAACATGATCCAAAAGATTATATGCCTTGCAAATGATCAATTCATTGATGAAGTAATTGATTCTAAATGTTTTCATGAACTTTGATGCAACAAAGAAAATAAAGCATTGTTACACAAGAACCAATGCTTCAAAAAAAAAAAAAAAAAAATGGTTGTCACGCAAGAACCAACCATCGAAAAAAATAAAATAAAAAAAAATGCTGCAATCAAATGTATTATACTTTTCCAAAAAGGAAAATATCAAGAAGCAAAGTTTGGAATGAATCTATATGAGTCAAAACTCATAAAAGATCAACTCATGTACAAATGAATCATTGCAATAGTTGCATGAGGACATGCAACAACTTCAGTTGGGGGGTATGTTGAGTCTCAAAAGTGTTCTCCATATTCATACATATTTCCATTATGTCATAACCATTTAGCTCTTATTTCATAACCATTTGACCTAAAACCCTACATCGAGTAACCATTTTCATAAATATATGGGTTAGGATCCTTGTTTTCCAAAGTTATTTATTTTATGTATTTTAAGTGAATTTATGATTAGAAATTAGAAAATTAACATAGTTTCATATATCTATATATGTGTTATGAGTTTTGTGACATGTGTAGGTCAAAAGGAGACTTCTAGAAGACCCTTATGTGGCACTCTAAGACCAAATTCGAATTTGGTTGGAGAAGATTATGGGATCAAGAAGATATGTGTCTCACTTCCTTGTTGTATTGAAACTCTAAGAGGATATGTGTCTCATTCCTCAAGTTGTGTTAAAACTCTAGAAAGACATGTGTCTTATCATTTCCTATTTTGATTGTAACTCTAGAGATGGAGGGAGAGATTCATGGACTCCCAATAATGAGATGTCTCCTCATATTTTGTATAAATAGGAGAAGCTTTCTCCTATCATAGGTAATGAGGAAGTAATGAGAAAGTAGTAGAGAAGTCTTTTGTAACAAAGTTCAAGATGGAATGGGATGTAGATTTGTGAGTTCTTTTTAATAGAAAAATTCAGTTCTTTGATGCTGTTTTGATTACAACTTTAAGGAGCTGAAGGACTTCACCAAATTGGTAGCAGAGGGCCCCTGCTATCCAAGGAGGCTTTTACATGTTTTCTAGATAAGTTGCTTTCAATTCTGTTTTGTCATATTTTCTTACTTAGATTGCTTTTTGAAATCATAGCTTTTAGCATAATTTTTCATGGCAGCCCGGGCATTTGCATATCTTTTGACTAATGACATGGAATCAATATTGTTCTGCTGCTAATTTACTTTTTGTTTAATTCCAACACTGCTTTGTTTATTTCAGTCTTGCACATTTGCTTTAGTAATTAGATTAGATATTAAGCTACTCATGTCATTTTCAGTTACCTCTGAAAGCCACAGCTGGACTGATGGTGAGGGATTGTATTATGAAATGTGTAGTTTGATATTAGTTTCCTTTCTACAAATTTAGATATATTAAACTGCTAATAACATCTTCAGTTGCCTCCGAAAGCCACAGCTGGACTGATGGTGAGGGATTGTATTATGAAATGTGTAGTTTGATATTAGTTTCCTTTCTGCAAGTTAGATATATTAAACTGCTCATAACATCTTCAGTTGCCTCCGAAAGCCACAGCTGGACTGATGGTGAGAGATTGTATTATGAAATGTGTAGTTTGATATTAGTTTCCTTTCTGCAAGCTAGATATATTAAATTGCTCATAACATCTTCAGTTGCCTCCGAAAGCCACAGCTGGACTGATGGTGAGGGATTGAATTATGGATGTGTAGTTTGATATTAGTTTCCTTTCTGCAAGTTAGAAATATTAAATTGTGCATGGCATCTTCAGTTACCTCCGAAAGCCACAGCTGGACTGATGGTGAGGGATTGAATTATGAATGTGTGGTTTGATATTAGTTTACTTTCTGCAAGTTAGATATCAGTTACTCAAGTTGTTTATAGTTACTTCCGAAAATCATAGCTGGACTAATGATGAGGGATCAGAAGACAAGTTGATGTAATTTGATTTAGATTTACTTTATTGCAACTTTTGGATTTCTTTCAGCATAGTTTCTTTTGTGTTTAGACAGCAGCAAGAATAGTTTGGTTTCATGCTCACTAGTTCATTGTTTTGATTTATCAGATTAGCAGCACCTTTTTCATTTCAGTAGCACATTTTCATTTCCTTTCAAGTTTTGTCATTGTATGTTTCAAATTCTTTTTTCAGTTTCAAGTTGGTAAATCATTATAAAGGATATCATTGCCTTGAATATCCATAACCATACTTGTCTTTTAGAATTTCATAAAAATCCAAAAGCGACAAAAAGTAAGAGATAGGTTATCTTGCACATATAGTGCGCCACACTGTCGACTTAGAATCCTAGATACTTGGCGCCAAAATGTTTGGTGATTTAGTGTGTCTAAATTGCTAACATAAAGTCAATAATAGTTTGTTTTTAAGGTTACGCACTACGTGACAAAAATCTTTTACGATCGATTGGAGATGAATTTAGAAAAAATAAAACATGGGTTTTTTCGCCAACATGGTCAATTAGATAACCCAGAAACCGTTTTAAGAAATTCGTGGCGATCTGGGAGAAATTCTCGGTTCTTTGAAGGCCATTTTTGCCTGCCGCGTGAGGAAAAACGATTTTTTTCTGAGTGAAGAATTTGAAAACGGCACTCTGCGTTGATAATTCGGTTTCCTGATTTCTAGGAAGAGGAATTCTAATCAAAATCAAACTCTTATCATGGCATTCAATGCACATTCCACTCATTTTTGAATTTAATTCAATTTCGTTTTCTGAATGTTGGATTTCACATCTCCTTTATCATTTGCTCATCAATTTTTGGTGCTTCAATGACATTATTAAACACCAACCATTATGATGTTTATTTCAAAGGGATGCCACATCACTATGGAAAGACATTAAGAAGGCATGGGGATGAATTGAGCGAACTACAGGGGGATATTATCAAGCACATGGTCATGCAGATGGCACAATGAACCTTAGTAGCATAAAGGTAAGCTCAATTGAGATTGAACGTGTCTGTAATGGTAACTACTGCAATTGGAATTCCAACTGAGGGGGGTGGTCCTGAACAGTTACTGATTGTGATAGTCCTCAAGGATCAAACAGATACAAAAATAAATTTTGAAGAGATGAAAGATTATATTTTGAAATAGCAATCATGCCTTTTATATTCTTCAATGCTCACCAGTATATTATTTTTCATCTTATGTGATCTCCACTTACCATTCTATGGTCATTGCAAGGTCGCGATTGGTCAATGTATCTGAGTTTGCTTTATTTAGCATCATTTGTTGAAATTTAAAAAAATTGCATTTCTCTTTTGTTGTTAAAAAAAAAAAAAAAAAAAAAAAATCAATAATTTTGAATCAATGAAATGAATAAGTTATTTGCTCACTTTTTCTGAAGGTATTGATTAATTTTGGACTGATGATGAAGGATGAATGGCTAACTTTTTATTCAAGATTTTTAGCTACAGAAACCGTCGACATTCTGCAGCTGAAGTCCAATTCCGCAGTTGTTCTCCAATTCCGCAGCTGAAGTCCAATTCCGTAGCTGTTCTCCAATTCCGCAGCTGAAAAACCTCATTGTTCAAATCAGCCTAACTTTCTCATACAAAATCAGATTTTGATGATTCAAGTATCGTTGGAAAGGTCTCAACAAGATCTATACAATGAGAAATCCATCATTAGAGTTTGAAATGGCAAATAATGAAATAAATTGCTGAAAAGAAGCTACATTCAATTTGAGGCACTAATTCCAAAACAGGTATAAATTCTTTTGATTTTTCCTTTGAGAACTTGTTTCATTAATACAAATTCTTAGTTTTGTGTGTAAATATCATAACTAGAGAGATTGATCACCTCTCTCCTTTGATAATCTTACATTCCATTGCAGAAGAAGTATTCGTTTTTTTTTTGCAGGTTCTAGGAGGAAGGACAAATGACTACAAGAGAATGGTGTCTCTCTAAGAGACCAATTTGTTTTATAAGAGGATGATCAGCAACAAAGAGGAGGAAATATGCTGATGTAAAATCAGATCCAAACATTTGAAAAACTTTTAGATACTATTGTCTCCATCACATCCATACCTCATAATAAACCATTCACCTCATTTCACTTCATATTTTCCATTTACATTCACATCCACTTTCCATTTCTTTTTTTCCATTCATAACCACAAATAAAAGCAAGAGGCTCATTCACATGCTTATTGCCCATTGTCATTTCTACTCTCCATTGCCATCTTCCATTTTCATCTTCCATTTCTTGTCATTTTCATTCCGCAAATAAGCCCTGCTTCAATGCAAATTATTGAGTCCATAGTCCTTTGAGTCTAAGTTCTTTGTAAAAACATCTTGAGGCTTGCATGCCTTAATGGCAAGTTCTCATGCTGACAAACAATGGGAATACATTAATGTCTCTTGTTAGTCAGATCTTCTAGGTGACTCGACATCGACAAAATCATTCGTACCTAGCAAGATGTGTTTAGGCATCTTGACTCTCATTGTCATTGATGGTGAAAGTTCTCGTGTTGACTAGTGGCATCCCTTAATAGCCACTAAGTCAACAATTTCCTACTATATTCAACATCAGAACATCTTTTCACATAGTAGGAATTATACCAATGAGTTTTGAAGACATAAAGACTATTATTTTCAGCGTTTTGGAGTAGATTCAGCGAGTTTTCGTAGGAGAAATAAAAATTCATCTTATCTCTTTATCTATGACTCCTTTTGTTC
Organism: Pinus albicaulis; assembly: GCA_034641835.2. NCBI lineage: Eukaryota > Viridiplantae > Streptophyta > Pinopsida > Pinales > Pinaceae > Pinus > Pinus albicaulis. Next base: position 1,476,899,337 of record CM076577.1, read on the forward strand.
AGCCACTTGAAGAAGAATATGATCAGAGTTTTGCAGCCACCACACATACACAACTCATCCACATTTAAGGTAAGTGAAGGTATGTTGTTTTCTAATTTTTAGTCATGTAATTCATTAGAATACTAAAATTGTAACTTTGGAAAAATTCCTCACTCCCTTTTCCACATTGTCATATCTTTAGTTGGGGGGGAAGGGACATCATTTCATATCCACATGTCATACACCATCACACATTTTCATTTCATTTCCACCCACATATACTTCCCAACCAACTATTGTTGCAACATGATCCAAAAGATTATATGCCTTGCAAATGATCAATTCATTGATGAAGAAATTGATTCTAAATGTTTTCATGAACTTTGATGCAACAAATAAAATAAAGCATTGTTACACAATAACCAATGCTTCAAAAAAAAAAAAAAAAGGAAAAAAAATGGTTGTCACACAAGAACCAACCAATGAAAAAGAAGAAGAAGAAGAAGAAGAAGAAGAAGAAGTTGCAATCAAATGTATTATACTTTTCCAAAAAGGAAAAATCAAGAAGCAAAGTTTGGAATGAATCTATATGAGTCAAAACTCATAAAAGATCAACTCATGGACAAATGAATCATTGCAATGGTTGCATGAGGACATGCAACAACTTCAGTTGGGGGGTATGTTGAGTCTCAAAAGTGTTCTCCATATTCATACATATTTCTATTATGTCATAACCATTTAGCTCTTATTTCATAGCCATTTGACCTAAAACCCTACATCAAGTAACCATTTTCATAAATATATGGGTTAGGATCCTTGTTTTCCAAAGTTATTTATTTTATGTATTTTAAGTGAATTTATGATTAGAAACTAGAAAATTAACATAGTTTCATATATCTATATATGTGTTATAAGTTTTGTGACATGTGTAGGTCAAAAGGAGACTTCTAGAAGACCCTTATGTGGCACTCTAAGGCCAAATTCGAATTTGGTTGGAGAAGATTATGGGATCGAGAGGATATGTGTCTCACTTCCTTGTTGTATTGAAACTCTAAGAGGATATGTGTCTCATTCCTCAAGTTGTGTTGAAACTCTAGAAAGACATGTGTCTTATCATTTCCTATTTTGATTATAACTCTAGAGATGGAAGGAGAGATTCATGGACTCCCATTAATGAGATGACTCCTCATATTTTGTATAAATAGGAGAAGCTTTCTCCTATCATAGGTAATGAGGAAGTAATAAAAAAAGTAGGAATAGAGAAGTCTTTTGTAACAAAGTTCAAGATGGAATGGGATGTAGATTTGTGAAGTTTTTCAATAAAGAATTTCCTTGATGGTGTTTTGATTACAATTTCAAGGAGCTAAGGACTACACCAAATTGGTAGCAGAGGGCCCCTGCTATCCAAGGAGGCTTTTACATGTTTTCTAGATAATTTGCTTTCAATTCTGTTTTGTCATATTTCCTTACTTAGATTGCTTTCTGAAATCATAGCTTTTAGCATAATTTTTCATGGCAGCCCGGGCATTTGCACATCTTTTTATGACTAATGACATGGAATCAATATTGTCCTTTTGCTGATTTCTTTTTCTTAGTTTTTGTTTAATTCCAGTACTGCTTTGTTTATTTCAGTCTTGCACATTTGTTTCAGTAGTTAGATTTAGATATATTAAATTGCTCATGTCATTTTCAGTTACCTCCGAAAGCCACAGCTGGACTGATGGTGAGGGATTGTATTATGAAATGTGTAGTTTGATATTAGTTTCCTTTATGCAAATTTAGATATATTAAACTGCTCATAACATCTTCAGTTGCCTCCGAAAGCCACAGCTGGACTGATGGTGAGGGATTGTATTATGAAATATGTAGTTTGATATTAGTTTCCTTTCTGCAAGTTAGATATATTAAATTGCTCATAACATCTTCAGTTGCCTCCGAAAGCCACAGCTGGACTGATGGTGAGGGATTGAATTATGGATGTGTAGTTTGATATTAGTTTCCTTTCCGCAAGTTAGATATATTAAATTGCTCATAACATCTTCAGTTGCCTCCGAAAGCCACAGCTGGACTGATGGTGAGGGATTGAATTATGGATGTGTAGTTTGATATTAGTTTCCTTTTTGCAAGTTAGAAATATTAAATTGTGCATGACATCTTCAGTTACCTCCGAAAGCCACAGCTGGACTGATGGTGAGGGATTGAATTATGAATGTGTGGTTTGATATTAGTTTACTTTATGCAAGTTAGATATCAGTTACTCAAGTTGTTTATGGTTACTTCCGAAAATCATAGTTGGACTAATGATGAGGGATCAGAAGACAAGTTGATGTAATTTGATTTAGATTTACTTTATTGCAACTTTTGGATTTCTTTCAGCATAGTTTCTTTTGTGTTTAGACAACAGCAAGAATAATTTGGTTTCATGCTCACTAGTTCACTGTTTTGATTTATTAGATTAGCAGCACCTTTTTCATTTCAGTAGCACATTTTCATTTCCTTTCAAGTTTTGTCATTGTATGTTTCAAATTCCTTTTTTTTAGTTTCAAGTTGGTAAATCATTATAAAGGACATCATTACCTTGAATATCCATAACCATACTTGTCTTTTAGAATTTCATAAAAATCCAAAAACGACAAAAAGTAAGAAATAGGTTATCTTGCACATATAGTGCGCCACACTTCGTCAGCTTACGAATCCCGGCAACGGCGCCAAAATGTTTGGTCAATTTAGTGTGTCCTAAATTGGCAACATAAAGTCAATAACGATTTGCGTTTTTAAGGTTACGCCTCAACAACAAAAATCGTTTTACGATCGATTGGAGATGAATTTAGAAAAAAATAAAACATGGGTTTTTTTCGCCAACATGAGTCGATTAGATAACCCCGAAGCTTAGTTTTAAGAAATTGATGCAGGAGAATTGCTCGGTTCTTTGAAGGCCATTTTTGCGTGCCGCGTGAGGAAAAACGGTTTTTTCTGAGTGAAGAATTTGAAAACGGCACTCTGCATTGATAATTCGATTTCCTGATTTCTAGGAAGAAGAATTCTGATCAAAATCAAACTCTTATCATGACATTCAATCCACATTCCACTCATTTTTGAATTCAACTCAATTTCGTTTTCTGAATGTTGGATTTCACATCTCCTTTATCATCTGCCCAGCAATTTTTGGTGCTTCAATGACATTATTAAACACCAACCATTATGATGTTTATTTCAAAGGGATGTCAAATCACTATGGAAAGACATTAATAGAGCATGGGGATGAATTAAGCAAACTACAGGAGGATATTATCAAGCAGATGGTCGTGCAGATGGCATAATGAACCTTAGTAGCATAAAGGTAAGCTCAATTGAGATTGAATGTGTCTGTAATGGCAACTGCTGCAATTGGAATTCCAACTAAGGGGGGTGGTCCTGAACGGTTACTGATTGTGATAGTCCTCAAGGATCAAACAGATACAAAAATAAATTTTGAAGAGATGAAAGATTATATTTTGAAATAGCAATCATGCCTTTTATGTTCTTCAATGCTCACCAGTATATTATTTTTCATCTTATGTGATCTCCACTTACCATTCTATGGTCATTGCAAGGTCGCGATTGGTCAATGTATCTGAGTTTGCTTTATTTAGCATCATTTGTTGAAATTTAAAAAAAATTGCATTTCTCTTTTGTTGTTTAAAAAAAAAAAAATCAATAATTTTGAATCAATGAAATGAATAAGTTATTTGCTCACTTTTTCTGAATGTATTGATTAATTTTGGACTGATGATGAAGGATGAATGGCTAAATTTTTATTCAAGATTTTTAGCTACAGAAATCATCGACATTCCGCAGCTGAAGTCCAATTCTGCAGTTGTTCTGCAATTCCGCAGCTGTTCTGCAATTCCGCAGCTGAAAAACCTCATTGTTCAAATCAGCCTAACTTTCTCATACAAAATCAGATTTTGATGATTTAAGTATCGTTGGAAAGGTCTCAATAAGATATATACAGTGAGAAATCCATCATTAAAGTTTGAAATGGAAAATAATGAAATAAATTGCTGAAAAAAAGCTACATTCAACTTGAGGCACTAATTCCAAAACATGTTTAAATTCTTTTGATTTTTCCTTTGAGAACTTGTTTCATTAATACAAATTCTTAGTTTTGTGTGTAAATATCATAACTAGAGAGATTGATCACCTCTCTCCTTTGATAATCTTACATTCCATTGCAGAAGAAGTATTAGTTTTTTTTGCAGGTTCCAAGAGGAAGGACAAATGACTACAAGAGAATGGTGTCTCTTTAAGAGACCAATTTGTTTCATAAGAGGATGATCAGCAACAAAGAGGAGGAAATATGCTGATGCAAAATCAGATCCAAACACTTGAAAAACTTTCAGATACCATTGTCTCCATCACATCCATGCCTCATAATAAACCATTCACCTCATTTCACTTCATATTTTCCATTTACATTCACGTCCACTTTCCATTTCTTTTTGTCCATTCATAACCACAAATAAAAGCAAGAGGCTCATTCACATGCTTATTGCCCATTGTCATTTCTCATTCACATGCTTATTGCCCATTTTCCATTTATACTCTCCATTGCCATCTTCCATTTTCATTTTCCATTTCTTGTCATTTTCATTCCGCAAATAAGCCCTGCTTCAATGCAAATTATTGAGTCCATAGTCCTTTGAGTCTAAGTTCTTTGTAAAAACACCTTGAGGCTTGCATGCCTTAATGGAAAGTTCTCATGTTGACAAACAATGGGAATACATTAATGTCCCTTGTTCGTCAGATCTTCTAGGTGACTCGACATCGGCAAAATCATTCGTACCTAGCAAGATGTGTTTGGGCATCTTGACTCTCATTGTCATCAATGGTGAGAGTTCTCGTGTTGACTAGTGGCATCCATTAATGGTCACTAAGTCAACAATTTCCTACTATGTTCGACATCAGAACATCTTTTCACATAGTAGGAATTGTGCCAATGAGTTTTGAAGACATGAAGACTTATTTTCAGCATTTTGGAGCAGATTCAACAAGTTTTAGTAGGAGCAATAAAAAGTCATCTCATCTCTTTATCCGTGACTCCTCTTGTTTAGCCACTTGAAGAAGAATATGATCAGAATTTTGCAGCCACCACACATACACAACTCATCCACATTTAAGGTAAGTGAAGGTATGTTGTTTTCTAATTTTTAGTCATGTAATTCATTAGAATGCTAAAATTGTAACTTTGGAAAAATTCCTCACTTCCTTTTCCACATTGTCATATCTTTAGTTGGGGAGGGAAGGGAAACCATTTCATATCCACATGTTATACACTATCACACATTTTCATTTCATTTCCACCCACATATACTTCCCAACCAACTATTGTTGCAACATGATTCAAAAGATTATATGCCTTGCAAATGATCAATTCATTGATGAAGTAGTTGATTCTAAATGTTTTCATGAACTTTGATGCAACAAAGAAAATAAAGCATTGTTACACAAGAACCAATGCTAAAAAAAAATGGTTGTCACACAAGAACCAACCATTGAAAAAAAAAAAAAAAAATGTGTTGCAATCAAATGTATTATACTTTGCCAAAAAGGAAAATATCAAAAAGCAAAGTTTGGAATGAATCTATATGAGTCAAAACTCATAAAAGATCAACTCATGGACAAATGAATCATTGCAATAGTTGCATGAGGACATGCAACAACTTCAGTTGGGGAGTATGTTGAGTCTCAAAAGTGTTTTCCATATTCATACATATTTCCATTATGTCATAACCATTTAGCTCTTATTTCATAGCCATCTGACCTAAAACCCTACATCAAGTAACCATTTTCATAAATATATGGGTTAGGATCCTTGTTTTCCAAAGTTATTTATTTTATGTATTTAAAGTGAATTTATGATTAGAAAATAGAAAATTAACATAGTTTCATATATCTATATATGTGTTATGAGTTTTGTGACATGTGTAGGTCAAAAGGAGACTTCTAGAAGACCCTTATGTGGCACTCTAAGGCCAAATTCGAATTTGGTTGGAGAAGATTATGGAATCAAGAGGATATGTGTCTCACTTCCTTGTTGTATTGAAACTCTAAGAGGATATGTGTCTCACTTCCTTGTTGTATTGAAACTCTAAGAGGATATGTGTCTCATTCCTCAAGTTGTGTTAAAACTCTAGAAAGACATGTGTCTTATCATTTCCTATTTTGATTGTAACTCTAAAGATGGAGGGAGAGATTCATGGACTCCCATTAATGAGATGTCTCCTCATATTTTGTATAAATAGGAGAAGCTTTCTCCTATCATAGGTAATGAGAAAGTAATGAAGAAGTAATAAGGAAGTAGATTTGTAACAAAGCTCAAGATGGAATGGGATGTAGATTTGTGAAGTTTTTTCAATAAAGAAGTTCCTTGATGGTATTTTGATTACAATTTCAAAGAGATAAGGACTACACCAAATTGGTAGCAGAGGGCCCCTGCTATCCAAGGAGGCTTTTACATGTTTTCTAGATAAGTTGCTTTCAATTCTGTTTTGTCATATTTCCTTACTTAGATTGCTTTCTGAAATCATAGTTTTTAGCATAATTTTTCATGGCAGCCCGGGCATTTGCATATCTTTTGACTAATGACATGGAATCAATATTGTTCTGCTGTTAATTTATTTTTTCTTAGTTTTTGTTTAATTTCGGTATTGCTTTGTTTATTTCAGTCTTGCACATTTGCTTCAGTAGTTATATTTAGATATATTAAATTGCTCATGTCATTTTCAGTTACCTCCGAAAGCCACAGCTGGACTGATGGTGAGGGATTGTATTATGAAATGTGTAGTTTGATATTAGTTTCCTTTCTGCAAATTTAGATATATTAATCTGCTCATAACATCTTCAGTTGCCTCCGAAAGCCACAGCTGGACTGATGGTGAGGGATTGTATTATGAAATGTGTAGTTTGATATTAGTTTCCTTCCTGCAAGTTAGATATATTAAATTGCTCATAACATCTTCAGTTGCCTCCGAAAGCCACAGCTGGACTGATGGTGAGGGATTGAATTATGGATGTGTAGTTTGATATTAGTTTCCTTTCTGCAAGTTAGAAATATTAAATTGTACATGACATCTTCAGTTACCTCCGAAAGCCACAACTGGACTGATGGTGAGGGATTGAATTATGAATGTGTGGTTTGATATTAGTTTACTTTCTGCAAGTTAGATATCAGTTACTCAAGTTGTTTATGGTTACTTCCGAAAATCATAGCTGGACTAATGATGAGGGATCAGAAGACAAGTTGATGTAATTTGGTTTAGATTTACTTTATTGCAACTTTTGGATTTCTTTCAGCATAGTTTCTTTTGTGTTTAGACAGCAGCAAGAATAGTTTGGTTTTCATTTTAGTAGCACATTTTCATTTCCTTTCAAGTTTTGTCATTGTATGTTTCAAATTCCTTTTTCAGTTTCAAGTTGGTAAATCATTATAAAGGACATCATTGCCTTGAATATCCATAACCATACTTGTCTTTTAGAATTTCATAAAAATCCAAAAATGACAAAAAGTAAGAGATAGGTTATCTTGCACATATAGTGCGCCACACTTCATCAGCTTACGAATCCCTGGTTGATAATTTATGTTAGCAATTTAGGACACACTAAATTGACCAAACATTTTGGCGCTGTTGCCGGGGAAGTGTAACTAGGTAGCCTTATTTCTTACATAAAAAAAAATTAATAATTCTTGAGTATGCTCTCCTCTTGCACTTTGTGTGATCTGGAGGATCAGAAAAAGGATTGTTATGTAAAAAAAAATTTAATAATTCTTGAGTATGCTCTCCTCTTGCACTTTGTGTGATCTGGAGGATCAGAAAAAGAATTGTTATGTGAAAAAAGAAAAAAAAAAGGAGACAAAATAAAACTTCATCATTTCAATTGATTCAACAATTTAAAAAAAAAAAAAATGTTTTCATGAAAAACTTTGATTTCAATAAATTGTTTTTGTTTAATGAATATATATGTGTATTTTTAAATTTTTGAAAATATAACATACATAATTTTATTAAACAAATCAATTAAAATAAAAATGAAAATTAAAAAAAAAATGAAAAAAAAAAAAATTTAAATTGTTTTGTTACTAAGATATATATGTATATTTTTATTTTTGAAAATATATATATATAATTTTAATAACAAATCATTTAAAAAAAAAAAAATCAATAAATTGTTTTTGTTTAGTAAATTACATATGTATATTTTTAATTTTCCAAAATTTAACATGTGTAATTTTATTAACAAAACAATTTAAAAAAAAAAAATCATTTTGTTTAGTAAAACATATATGTATATTTTTAATTCTTGAAATATAACATATATAGTTTTATTAACAAAACAAATAAAAAAAAAAACAACAAAAACAAAACAACAACAAATCAAATCAATAAACAAAAATCCATGAAATAGCCATGGCACTTTTTTTTTTCAATAAAACAAAACACCAAAGTTTCTCCACGTTGAGAACCTTTGCACAGGCTCATAACTCCATCTATTCAAAAAGGCAAATCAGATATGACAATTCAAATGCATGCAAAACAATTCAATTCAAACCTAGAGCCCCATTTCAAAACAATTCAAATGCATGCACAGTCCAGTTTTCTGAGAATAACAAGTTTTGCAGAAATCGTGCTCTTGTGAGTTCTGTAGTCACAATCATTCAGAGATGAGCAATTTGATGCCTGCTGCTTATGGCACTGCTGTAAATTTTGAACCAGCAATCCAGGTGAATATTTTGATTCTGATCATAGCAGCAGATCTGCGATTGTACAAATGAAAGAGCGGCCTTCTTGGTATACTGTTCACTGTAATACGCTGTCAAATAGCAATGACAGAGCATTTTTCTGTCCATTCCTGTAGATGAAAAGGGAGATTGTGATTTTGAACAGTCCAGGGATGAAAACAAGATGCACATGAAACGCAATTTTGAACCACGTTCTGAAGAAAACGATTTTTGTTGCTGAGACAGAACCCAGAAAAACGCAAACTGTTATTGACACGTCATTTTAAAACACGTTTTCTGATCGATTGGAGATGAATTTAGAAAAAATAAAACACTAATTTTTTCGCCAACGTGGTCAATTAGATAACCCAGAAATAGTTGTACGAAATTCGTGGCGGTCTGGGAGAATTTCTCGGTTCTTTGAAGGCTATTTTTGCCTGCCGCGTGAGGAAAAACGGTTTTTTCTGAGTGAAGAATTTGAAAACGGCACTCTGCATTGATAATTCGATTTCCTGATTTCTAGGAAGAAGAATTCTGATCAAAATCAAACTCTTATCATGACATTCAATCCACATTCCACTCATTTTTGAATTCAACTCAATTTCGTTTTCTGAATGTTGGATTTCACATCTCCTTTATCATCTGCCCAGCAATTTTTGGTGCTTCAATGACATTATTAAACACCAACCATTATGATGTTTATTTCAAAGGGATGTCAAATCACTATGGAAAGACATTAATAGAGCATGGGGATGAATTAAGCAAACTACAGGAGGATATTATCAAGCAGATGGTCGTGCAGATGGCATAATGAACCTTAGTAGCATAAAGGTAAGCTCAATTGAGATTGAATGTGTCTGTAATGGCAACTGCTGCAATTGGAATTCCAACTAAGGGGGGTGGTCCTGAACGGTTACTGATTGTGATAGTCCTCAAGGATCAAACAGATACAAAAATAAATTTTGAAGAGATGAAAGATTATATTTTGAAATAGCAATCATGCCTTTTATGTTCTTCAATGCTCACCAGTATATTATTTTTCATCTTATGTGATCTCCACTTACCATTCTATGGTCATTGCAAGGTCGCGATTGGTCAATGTATCTGAGTTTGCTTTATTTAGCATCATTTGTTGAAATTTAAAAAAAATTGCATTTCTCTTTTGTTGTTTAAAAAAAAAAAAATCAATAATTTTGAATCAATGAAATGAATAAGTTATTTGCTCACTTTTTCTGAATGTATTGATTAATTTTGGACTGATGATGAAGGATGAATGGCTAAATTTTTATTCAAGATTTTTAGCTACAGAAATCATCGACATTCCGCAGCTGAAGTCCAATTCTGCAGTTGTTCTGCAATTCCGCAGCTGTTCTGCAATTCCGCAGCTGAAAAACCTCATTGTTCAAATCAGCCTAACTTTCTCATACAAAATCAGATTTTGATGATTTAAGTATCGTTGGAAAGGTCTCAATAAGATATATACAGTGAGAAATCCATCATTAAAGTTTGAAATGGAAAATAATGAAATAAATTGCTGAAAAAAAGCTACATTCAACTTGAGGCACTAATTCCAAAACATGTTTAAATTCTTTTGATTTTTCCTTTGAGAACTTGTTTCATTAATACAAATTCTTAGTTTTGTGTGTAAATATCATAACTAGAGAGATTGATCACCTCTCTCCTTTGATAATCTTACATTCCATTGCAGAAGAAGTATTAGTTTTTTTTGCAGGTTCCAAGAGGAAGGACAAATGACTACAAGAGAATGGTGTCTCTTTAAGAGACCAATTTGTTTCATAAGAGGATGATCAGCAACAAAGAGGAGGAAATATGCTGATGCAAAATCAGATCCAAACACTTGAAAAACTTTCAGATACCATTGTCTCCATCACATCCATGCCTCATAATAAACCATTCACCTCATTTCACTTCATATTTTCCATTTACATTCACGTCCACTTTCCATTTCTTTTTGTCCATTCATAACCACAAATAAAAGCAAGAGGCTCATTCACATGCTTATTGCCCATTGTCATTTCTCATTCACATGCTTATTGCCCATTTTCCATTTATACTCTCCATTGCCATCTTCCATTTTCATTTTCCATTTCTTGTCATTTTCATTCCGCAAATAAGCCCTGCTTCAATGCAAATTATTGAGTCCATAGTCCTTTGAGTCTAAGTTCTTTGTAAAAACACCTTGAGGCTTGCATGCCTTAATGGAAAGTTCTCATGTTGACAAACAATGGGAATACATTAATGTCCCTTGTTCGTCAGATCTTCTAGGTGACTCGACATCGGCAAAATCATTCGTACCTAGCAAGATGTGTTTGGGCATCTTGACTCTCATTGTCATCAATGGTGAGAGTTCTCGTGTTGACTAGTGGCATCCATTAATGGTCACTAAGTCAACAATTTCCTACTATGTTCGACATCAGAACATCTTTTCACATAGTAGGAATTGTGCCAATGAGTTTTGAAGACATGAAGACTTATTTTCAGCATTTTGGAGCAGATTCAACAAGTTTTAGTAGGAGCAATAAAAAGTCATCTCATCTCTTTATCCGTGACTCCTCTTGTTTAGCCACTTGAAGAAGAATATGATCAGAATTTTGCAGCCACCACACATACACAACTCATCCACATTTAAGGTAAGTGAAGGTATGTTGTTTTCTAATTTTTAGTCATGTAATTCATTAGAATGCTAAAATTGTAACTTTGGAAAAATTCCTCACTTCCTTTTCCACATTGTCATATCTTTAGTTGGGGAGGGAAGGGAAACCATTTCATATCCACATGTTATACACTATCACACATTTTCATTTCATTTCCACCCACATATACTTCCCAACCAACTATTGTTGCAACATGATTCAAAAGATTATATGCCTTGCAAATGATCAATTCATTGATGAAGTAGTTGATTCTAAATGTTTTCATGAACTTTGATGCAACAAAGAAAATAAAGCATTGTTACACAAGAACCAATGCTAAAAAAAAATGGTTGTCACACAAGAACCAACCATTGAAAAAAAAAAAAAAAAATGTGTTGCAATCAAATGTATTATACTTTGCCAAAAAGGAAAATATCAAAAAGCAAAGTTTGGAATGAATCTATATGAGTCAAAACTCATAAAAGATCAACTCATGGACAAATGAATCATTGCAATAGTTGCATGAGGACATGCAACAACTTCAGTTGGGGAGTATGTTGAGTCTCAAAAGTGTTTTCCATATTCATACATATTTCCATTATGTCATAACCATTTAGCTCTTATTTCATAGCCATCTGACCTAAAACCCTACATCAAGTAACCATTTTCATAAATATATGGGTTAGGATCCTTGTTTTCCAAAGTTATTTATTTTATGTATTTAAAGTGAATTTATGATTAGAAAATAGAAAATTAACATAGTTTCATATATCTATATATGTGTTATGAGTTTTGTGACATGTGTAGGTCAAAAGGAGACTTCTAGAAGACCCTTATGTGGCACTCTAAGGCCAAATTCGAATTTGGTTGGAGAAGATTATGGAATCAAGAGGATATGTGTCTCACTTCCTTGTTGTATTGAAACTCTAAGAGGATATGTGTCTCACTTCCTTGTTGTATTGAAACTCTAAGAGGATATGTGTCTCATTCCTCAAGTTGTGTTAAAACTCTAGAAAGACATGTGTCTTATCATTTCCTATTTTGATTGTAACTCTAAAGATGGAGGGAGAGATTCATGGACTCCCATTAATGAGATGTCTCCTCATATTTTGTATAAATAGGAGAAGCTTTCTCCTATCATAGGTAATGAGAAAGTAATGAAGAAGTAATAAGGAAGTAGATTTGTAACAAAGCTCAAGATGGAATGGGATGTAGATTTGTGAAGTTTTTTCAATAAAGAAGTTCCTTGATGGTATTTTGATTACAATTTCAAAGAGATAAGGACTACACCAAATTGGTAGCAGAGGGCCCCTGCTATCCAAGGAGGCTTTTACATGTTTTCTAGATAAGTTGCTTTCAATTCTGTTTTGTCATATTTCCTTACTTAGATTGCTTTCTGAAATCATAGTTTTTAGCATAATTTTTCATGGCAGCCCGGGCATTTGCATATCTTTTGACTAATGACATGGAATCAATATTGTTCTGCTGTTAATTTATTTTTTCTTAGTTTTTGTTTAATTTCGGTATTGCTTTGTTTATTTCAGTCTTGCACATTTGCTTCAGTAGTTATATTTAGATATATTAAATTGCTCATGTCATTTTCAGTTACCTCCGAAAGCCACAGCTGGACTGATGGTGAGGGATTGTATTATGAAATGTGTAGTTTGATATTAGTTTCCTTTCTGCAAATTTAGATATATTAATCTGCTCATAACATCTTCAGTTGCCTCCGAAAGCCACAGCTGGACTGATGGTGAGGGATTGTATTATGAAATGTGTAGTTTGATATTAGTTTCCTTCCTGCAAGTTAGATATATTAAATTGCTCATAACATCTTCAGTTGCCTCCGAAAGCCACAGCTGGACTGATGGTGAGGGATTGAATTATGGATGTGTAGTTTGATATTAGTTTCCTTTCTGCAAGTTAGAAATATTAAATTGTACATGACATCTTCAGTTACCTCCGAAAGCCACAACTGGACTGATGGTGAGGGATTGAATTATGAATGTGTGGTTTGATATTAGTTTACTTTCTGCAAGTTAGATATCAGTTACTCAAGTTGTTTATGGTTACTTCCGAAAATCATAGCTGGACTAATGATGAGGGATCAGAAGACAAGTTGATGTAATTTGGTTTAGATTTACTTTATTGCAACTTTTGGATTTCTTTCAGCATAGTTTCTTTTGTGTTTAGACAGCAGCAAGAATAGTTTGGTTTTCATTTTAGTAGCACATTTTCATTTCCTTTCAAGTTTTGTCATTGTATGTTTCAAATTCCTTTTTCAGTTTCAAGTTGGTAAATCATTATAAAGGACATCAATGCCTTGAATATCCATAACCATACTTGTCTTTTAGAATTTCATAAAAATCCAAAAATGACAAAAAGTAAGAGATAGGTTATCTTGCACATATAGTGCGCCACACTTCATCAGCTTACGAATCCCTGGTTGATAATTTATGTTAGCAATTTAGGACACACTAAATTGACCAAACATTTTGGCGCTGTTGCCGGGGAAGTGTAACTAGGTAGCCTTATTTCTTACATAAAAAAAAATTAATAATTCTTGAGTATGCTCTCCTCTTGCACTTTGTGTGATCTGGAGGATCAGAAAAAGGATTGTTATGTAAAAAAAAATTTAATAATTCTTGAGTATGCTCTCCTCTTGCACTTTGTGTGATCTGGAGGATCAGAAAAAGAATTGTTATGTGAAAAAAGAAAAAAAAAAGGAGACAAAATAAAACTTCATCATTTCAATTGATTCAACAATTTAAAAAAAAAAAAAATGTTTTCATGAAAAACTTTGATTTCAATAAATTGTTTTTGTTTAATGAATATATATGTGTATTTTTAAATTTTTGAAAATATAACATACATAATTTTATTAAACAAATCAATTAAAATAAAAATGAAAATTAAAAAAAAAATGAAAAAAAAAAAAATTTAAATTGTTTTGTTACTAAGATATATATGTATATTTTTATTTTTGAAAATATATATATATAATTTTAATAACAAATCATTTAAAAAAAAAAAAATCAATAAATTGTTTTTGTTTAGTAAATTACATATGTATATTTTTAATTTTCCAAAATTTAACATGTGTAATTTTATTAACAAAACAATTTAAAAAAAAAAAATCATTTTGTTTAGTAAAACATATATGTATATTTTTAATTCTTGAAATATAACATATATAGTTTTATTAACAAAACAAATAAAAAAAAAAACAACAAAAACAAAACAACAACAAATCAAATCAATAAACAAAAATCCATGAAATAGCCATGGCATTTTTTTTTTTCAATAAAACAAAACACCAAAGTTTCTCCACGTTGAGAACCTTTGCACAGGCTCGTAACTCCATCTATTCAAAAAGGCAAATCAGATATGACAATTCAAATGCATGCAAAACAATTCAATTCAAACCTAGAGCCCCATTTCAAAACAATTCAAATGCATGCACAGTCCAGTTTTCTGAGAATAACAAGTTTTGCAGAAATCGTGCTCTTGTGAGTTCTGTAGTCACAATCATTCAGAGATGAGCAATTTGATGCCTGCTGCTTATGGCACTGCTGTAAATTTTGAACCAGCAATCCAGGTGAATATTTTGATTCTGATCATAGCAGCAGATCTGCGATTGTACAAATGAAAGAGCGGCCTTCTTGGTATACTGTTCACTGTAATACGCTGTCAAATAGCAATGACAGAGCATTTTTCTGTCCATTCCTGTAGATTAAAAGGGAGATTGTGATTTTGAACAGTCCAGGGATGAAAACAAGATGCACATGAAACGCAATTTTGAACCACGCTCTGAAGAAAACGATTTTTGTTGCTGAGGCAGAACCCAGAAAAACGCAAACTGTTATTGACACGTCATTTTCAAACACGTTTTCTGATCGATTGGAGATGAATTTAGAAAAAATAAAACATGAATTTTTTCGCCAATATGGTCAATTAGATAACCCAGAAACCGTTTTAAGAAATTCGTGGCGGTCTGGGAGAAATTATCGGTTCTTTGAAGGCCATTTTTGCCTGCCGCGTGAGGAAAAACGATTTTTTCTGAGTGAAGAATTTGAAAACGGCACTCTGCATTGATAATTCGGTTTCCTGATTTCTAGGAAGAGGAATTCTAATCAAAATCAAACTCTTATCATGACATTCAATGCACATTCCACTCATTTTTGAATTTAATTCAATTTCGTTTTTTTGAATGTTGGATTTCACTTCTCCTTTATCATCTGCCTAGCAATTTTTGGTGCTTCAATGACATTATTAAACACCAACCATTATGATGTTTATTTCAAAGGGATGCCACATCACTATGGAAAGACATTAAGAGGGCATGGGGATGAATTGAGCAAACTACAGGAGGATATTATCAAGCACATGGTCGTGCAGATGGCACAATGAACATTAGTAGCATAAAGGTAAACTCAATTGAGATTGAACGTGTCTGTAATGGCAACTGCTGCAATTGGAATTCCAACCGAGGGGGGTGGTCTAAACAGTTACTGATTGTGATAGCCCTCAAGGATCAAACAGATACAAAAATAAATTTTGAAGAGATGAAAGATTATATTTTGAAATAGCAATCATGCCTTTTATGTTCTTCAATGCTCACCAGTATATTATTTTTCATCTTATGTGATATCCACTTACCATTCTATGGTCATTGCAAGGTCGCGATTGGTCAATGTATCTGAGTTTGCTTTATTTAGCATCATTTGTTGAAAATTAAAAAAAATTGCATTTCTCTTTTGTTGTTTAAAAAAAAAAAAAATCAATAATTTTGAATCAATGAAATGAATAAGTTATTTGCTCACTTTTTCTGAAGGTATTGATTAATTTTGGACTGATGATGAAGGATGAATGGCTAACTTTTTATTCAAGATTTTTAGCTACAGAAATCGTCGACATTCCGCAGCTGAAGTCCAATTCTGCAGCTGTTCTCTAATTCCGCAGCTGAAGTCCAATTCCGCAGCTGTTCTGCAATTCCGCAGCTAAAAAACCTCATTGTTCAAATCAGCCTAACTTTCTCATACAAAATCAGATTTTGATGATTTAAGTATCGTTGGAAAGGTCTCAATACGATCTATACAATGAGAAATCCATCATTAAAGTTTGAAATGGAAAACAATGAAATAAATTGCTGAAAAGAAGCTACATTCAACTTGAGGCACTAATTCCAAAACAGGTATAAATTCTTTTGATTTTTCCTTTGAGAACTTGTTTCATTAATACAAATTCTTAGTTTTGTGTATAAATATCATAACTAGAGAGATTGATCACCTCTCTCCTTTGATAATCTTACATTCCATTGCAGAAGAAGTATTAGTTTTTTTTGCAGGTTCCAAGAGGAAGGACAAATGACTACAAGAGAATGGTGTCTCTTTAAGAGACCAATTTGTTTCATAAGAGAATGATCGACAACAAAGAGGAGGAAATATGCTGATGCAAAATCAGATCCAAACACTTGAAAAACTTTCAGATACTATTGTCTCCATCACATCCATACCTCATAATAAACCATTCACCTCATTTCACTTTATATTTTCCATTTACATTCACATCCACTTTCCATTTCTTTTTGTCCATTCATAACCACAAATAAAAGCAAGAGGCTCATTCACATGCTTATTGCCCATTGTCATTTCTCATTCACATGCTTATTGCCCATTTTCCATTTCTACTCTCCATTGCCATCTTCCATTTTCATTTTCCATTTCTTGTCATTTTCATTCCGCAAATAAGCCCTGCTTCAATGCAAATTATTGAGTCCATAGTCTTTTGAGTCTAAGTTCTTTGTAAAAACACCTTGAGGCTTGCATGCCTTAATGGAAAGTTCTCATGCTGAAAAACAATGGGAATATATTAATGTCTCTTGTTCGTCAGATCTTCTAGGTGACTCGACATCAGCAAAATCATTCGTACCTAGCAAGATGTGTTTGGGCATCTTGACTCTCATTGTCATCAATGGTGAGAGTTCTCGTGTTGACTAGTGGCATCCATTAATAGCCACTAAGTCAACAATTTCCTACTATGTTCGACATCAGAACATCTTTTCACATAGTAGGAATTGTGCCAATGAGTTTTGAAGACATGAAGACTATTATTTTCAGCATTTTGGAGCAGATTCAGCAAGTTTTAGTAGGAGAAATAAAAAGTCATCTCATCTCTTTATCCATGACTCCTCTTGTTCAGCCACTTGAAGAAGAATATGATCAGAATTTTGCAGCCACCACACATACACAACTCATCCACATTTAAGGTAAGTGAAGGTATGTTGTTTTCTAATTTTTTGTCATGTAATTCATTAGAATGCTAAAATTGTAACTTTGGAAAAATTCCTCACTCCCTTTTCCACATTGTCATATCTTTAGTTGGGGGGGAAGGGACATCATTTCATATCCACATGTCATACACTATCACACATTTTCATTTCATTTCCATCCACATATACTTCCCAACCAACTATTGTTGCAACATGATTCAAATGATTATATGCCTTGCAAATGATTAATTCATTGATGAAGTAGTTGATTCTAAATGTTTTCATAAACTTTGATGCAACAAAGAAAATAAAGCATTGTTACACAAGAACCAATGCTCAAAAAAAAAAAATAAAAAAAAAATTGGTTGTCACACAAGAACCAACCATTGAAAAAAAAAAAATGTGTAGCAATCAAATGTATTATACTTTGCCAAAAAAAGAAAATATCAAGAAGCAAAGTTTGGAACGAATCTATATGAGTCAAAGATCAACTCATGGACAAATGAATCATTGCAATAGTTGCATGAGGACATGTAACAACTTCAGTTGGGGGGTATGTTGAGTCTCAAAAGTGTTCTCCATATTTGTACATATTTCCATTATGTCATAACCATTTAGCTCTTATTTCATAACCATTTGATCTAAAACCCTACATCAAGTAACCATTTTCATAAATATATGGGTTAGGATCCTTGTTTTCCAAAGTTATTTATTTTATGTATTTTAAGTGAATTTATGATTAGAAACTAGAAAATTAACATAGTTTCATATATCTATATGTGTTATGAGTTTTGTGACATGTGTAGGTCAAAAGGAGACTTCTAGAAGACCCTTATGTGGCACTCTAAGGCCAAATTCGAATTTGGTTGGAGAAGATTATGGGATCAAGAGGATATGTGTCTCACTTCCTTGTTGTATTGAAACTCTAAGAGGATATGTGTCTCACTTCCTTGTTGTGTTGAAACTCTAAGAGGATATGTGTCTCATTCCTCAAAGTTGTGTTGAAACTCTAGAAAGACATGTGTCTTATCATTTCCTATTTTGATTGTAACTCTAGAGATGGAGGGAGAGATTCATGGACTCCCATTAATGAGATGACTCCTCATATTTTGTATAAATAGGAGAAGCTTTCTCCTATCATAAGTAATGAGAAAGTAATGAGGAAGTAATAAGGAAGTAGATTTGTAACAAAGCTCAAGATGGAATGGGATGTAGATTTGTGAAGTTTTTCAATAAAGAAGTTCCTTGATGATGTTTTGATTACAATTTCAAAGAGCTAAGGACTACACCAAATTGGTAGCAGAGGGCCCCTGCTATCCAAGGAGGCTTTTACATGTTTTCTAGATAAGTTGCTTTCAATTCTGTTTTGTCATATTTCCTTACTTAGATTGCTTTATGAAATCATAGCTTTTAGCATAATTTTTCATGGCAGCCCGGGCATTTGCATATCTTTTGACTAATGACATGGAATCAATATTGTTCTGCTGTTAATTTATTTTTTCTTAGTTTTTTTTGTTTAATTCCGGTATTGCTTTGTTTATTTCAGTCTTGCACATTTACTTCAGTAGTTAGATTTAGATATATTAAATTTCTCATGTCATTTTCAGTTACCTCCGAAAGCCACAGCTGGACTCATGGTGAGGGATTGTATTATGAAATGTGTAGTTTGATATTAGTTTCCTTTCTGCAAATTTAGATATATTAAACTGCTCATAACATCTTCAGTTGCCTCCGAAAGCCACAGCTGGACTGATGGTGAGGGATTGTATTATGAAATATGTAGTTTGATATTAGTTTCCTTTCTGCAAGTTAGATATATTAAATTGCTCATAACATCTTCAGTTGCCTCCGAAAGCCACAGCTGGACTGATGGTGAGGGATTGAATTATGGATGTGTAGTTTGATATTAGTTTCCTTTCCGCAAGTTAGAAATATTAAATTGTGCATGACATCTTCAGTTACCTCCGAAAGCCACAGCTGGACTGATGGTGAGGGATTGAATTATGAATGTATGGTTTGATATTAGTTTACTTTCTGCAAGTTAGATATCAATTACTCAAGTTGTTTATGGTTACTTCCGAAAATCATAGCTGGACTACTGATGAGGGATCAGAAGACAAGTTGATGTAATTTGATTTAGATTTACTTTATTGCAACTTTTGGATTTCTTTCAGCATAGTTTCTTTTGTGTTTAGACAGCAGCAGAATAGTTTGGTTTCATGCTCACTAGTTCATTGTTTTGATTTATTAGATTAGCAGCACCTTTTTCATTTCAGTAGCACATTTTCATTTCCTTTCAAGTTTTGTCATTGTATGTTTCAAATTCCTTTTTCGGTTTCAAGTTGGTAAATCATTATAAAGGACATCATTGCCTTGAATATCCATAACCATACTTGTCTTTTAGAATTTCATAAAAATCCAAAAACGACAAAAAGTAAGAGATAGGTTATCTTGCACATATAGTGCGCCACACTTCGTCAACTTACGAATCCCTGGTTGATAATTTATGTTAGCAATTTAGGACACACTAAATTGACCAAACATTTTGGCGCCGTTGCCGGGGAAGTGTAACTAGGTAGCCTTATTTCTTACATCTAAAAAAAATTAATAATTCTTGAGTATGCTCTCCTCCTGCACTTTGTGTAATCTGGAGGATCAGAAAAAGAATTGTTATGTAAAAAAAAATAAAAAAAAATTAATAATTCTTGAGTATGCTCTCCTCTTGCACTTTGTGTGATCTGAAGGATCATAAAAAGAATTGTTATGTGAAAAAAAGAAAAAAAAAAGGAGACAAAATAAAACTTCATCATTTCAATTGATTCAACAATTTAAAAAAAAATAAAAATGTGTTTTCATGAAAAACTTTGATTTCAATAAATTGTTTTTGTTTAATGAATATATATGTGTATTTTTAAAATTTTGAAAATATAACATACATAATTTTATTAAACAAATCAATTAAAATTAAAAAAAAAAAAATGAAAAAAAAAAAAAATTTAAATTGTTTTGTTACTAAGATATATATGTATATTTTTATTTTTGAAAATATATATATAATTTTAATAACAAATCATTTAAAAAATAAAAATCAATAAATTGTTTTTGTTTAGTAAATTACATAGGTATATTTTTAATTTTCCAAAATTTAACATGTGTAATTTTATTAACAAAACAATTTAAAAAAAAATAAATCATTTTGTTTAGTAAAACATATATGTATATTTTTAATTTTTGAAATATAACATATATAGTTTTATTAACAAAACAAATAAAAAAAAAAACAACAAAAACAAAACAACAACAAATCAAATCAATAAACAAAAATCCATGAAATAGCCATGGCATTTTTTTTTCAATAAAACAAAACACCAAAGTTTCTCCACGTTGAGAACCTTTGCACAGGCTCGTAACTCCATCTATTCAAAAAGGCAAATCAGATAGACAATTCAAATGCATGCAAAACAATTCAATTCAAACCTAGCGCCCCATTTCAAAACAATTCAAATGCATGCACAGTCCAGTTTTCTGAGAATAACAAGTTTTGCAGAAATCGTGCTCTTGTGAGTTACGTAGTCACAATCATTCGAGAATTGAGCAATTTGATGCTGCTTGGTGTTGTAGCCTTTCTTGTAAATTTTGAACCGACAATCCGGGTGAATATTTTGATTACGATCATAGCGGCCAGGACTTGCGATTGTACACCAAATGAAAGAGCGGCCTTCTTGGTATCTTACATTCCTTGTAAAAACGGCTAATCAGGGAAATAGCAATGACGAGCATTTTTAAGTTTGTCCATTCCTGTGTAGATGAAAAGGAGATTGTGATTTTGAAACCGATCCGGGGGATGAAAACAAGATGCACATGAAACGCAATTTTGAACCACGTTAAGAGAAGAAGAAAACGATTTTTATTCTTGTGGGGAACCCGAAGAAAAACTATGGCTAATCATTGACCACGTCATTTTCAAACACGTTTTCTGATCGATTGAGATGAATTTGAAAAAAATAAAACGTGGGTTTTTTCGCCAACGTGGTCAATTAGATAACCCAGAAATCGTTTTACGAAATTCGTGGCGGTCTAGGAGATTTTCTCGGTTCTTTGGAGCCCATTTTTGCCTGCCGCGTGAGGAAAAACGTTTTTTTTCTGAGTGAAGAATTTGAAAACGGCACTCTGCATTGATAGTTCGGTTTCCTGATTTCTAGGAAGAGAAATTCTAATCAAAATCAAACTCTTATCATGGCATTCAATCCACATTCCACTCATTTTTGAATTCAATTCAATTTCGTTTTCTGAATGTTGGATTTCATATCTCCTTTATCATCTGCCCAACAATTTTTGGTGCTTCAATGACATTATTAAACACCAACCATTATGATGTTTATTTCAAAGGGATGCCACATCACTATGGAAAGACATTAAGAAGGCATGGGGATGAATTGAGCGAACTACAGGAGGATATTATCAAGCACATGGTCGTGCGGATGGCCACCAAATGAACATTAATAGCATAAAGGTAAACTCGATTGAATTGAGCATTATGCTGTAATGGCAAGCTAACGCAATTGGAATTTGTAGAAATTGGTCTAAACGATTCTTGATTGTGATAGCCTCAAGGATCAAAAATAATCCTAATAAATTTGAAGAGATGAAAGATTATATTTTGAAATAGCAATCATGCCTTTTATGTTCTTCAATGCTCACCAGTATATTATTTTTCATCTTATGTGATCTCCACTTACCATTCTATGGTCATTGCAAGGTCGCGATTGGTCAATGTATCTGAGTTTTCTTTATTTAGCATCATTTGTTGAAATTTAAAAAAAATTGCATTTCTCTTTTGTTGTTTAAAAAAAAAAAAAAATCAATAATTTTAAATCAATGAAATGAATAAGTTATTTGCTCACTTTTTCTGAAGGTATTGATTAATTTTGGACTGATGATGAAGGATGAATGGCTAACTTTGTATTCAAGATTTTTAGCTACAGAAACCGTTGACATTCTGCAGCTAAAGTCCAATTCCGCAGTTGTTCTCCAATTCCACAGCAAAAAAACCTCATTGTTCAAATCAGCCTAACTTTCTCATACAAAATCAGATTGTGATGATTCAAGTATCGTTGGAAAGGTCTCAACAAGATATACACAGTGAGAAATCCATCATTAAAGTTTGAAATGGAAAATAATGAAATAAATTGCTGAAAAGAAGAAACATTCAACTTGAGGCACTAATTCCAAAACAGGTATAAATTCTTTTGATTTTTCCTTTGAGAACTTGTTTCATTAATACAAATTCTTAGTTTTATGAGTAAATATCATAACTAGAGAGATTGATCACCTCTCTCCTTTGACAATCTTACATTCCATTGCAGAAGAAGTATTACTTTTTTTTGCGGGTTTCAGAGGAAGGACAAATGACTGCAAGATAATGGTGTCTCTTTAAGAGATAATTTTGTTTCATAAGAGAATGATCGACAACAAGAAAGAAGTAATATCTTTGATGCAAATCGGATCCAAACACTTGAAAAACTTTCGAGATACTATTGTCTCCATCACATCCATATCATAATAAACCATTCACCTCATTTCACTTTATATTTTCCATTTACATTCACATCCACTTTCCATTTCTTTTTGTCCATTCATAACCACAAATAAAAGCAAGAGGCTCATTCACATACTTGTGCTAGCATTGTCATTTCTCATTCACATGCTTATTACCTATTTCCATTTCTACTCTCCATTGCCATCTTCCATTTCTTGTCATTTTCATTCCGCAAATAAGCCTTGCTTCAATGCAAATTATTGAGTCCATAGTCCTTTGAGTCTAAGTTCTTTGTAAAAACACCTTGAGGCTTGCATGCCTTAATGGCAAGTTCTCATGTTGACAAACAATGGGAATACATTAATGTCCCTTGTTCGTCAGATCTTCTAGGTGACTCGACATCAGCAAAATCATTCGTACCTAGCAAGATGTGTTTGGGCATCTTGACTCTCATTGTCATCAATGGCGAGAGTTCTCGTGTTGACTAGTGGCATCCATTAATGGCCACTAAGTCAACAATTTCCTACTATGTTCGACATCAGAACATCTTTTCACATAGTAGGTATTGTGCCAATGAGTTTTGAAGACATGAAGACTATTATTTTCAGCATTTTGGAGCAGATTCAACAAGTTTTAGTAGGAGCAATAAAAAGTCATCTCATCTCTTTATCCGTGACTCCTCTTGTTTAGCCACTTGAAGAAGAATATGATCAAAATTTTGCAGCCACCACACATACACAACTCATCCACATTTAAGGTAAGTGAAGGTATGTTGTTTTCTAATTTTTAGTCATGTAATTCATTAGAATGCTAAAATTGTAACTTTGGAAAAATTCCTCACTCCTTTTTCCACATTGTCATATCTTTAGTTGGGGGGGGGAAGGGACATCATTTCATATCCACATGTCATACACTATCACACATTTTCATTTCATTTCCATCCGCATATACTTCCCAACCAACTATTGTTGCAACATGATTCAAAAGATTATATGCCTTGCAAATGATCAATTCATTGATGAAGTAGTTGATTCTAAATGTTTTCATGAACTTTGATGCAATAAAGAAAATAAAGCATTGTTACACAAGAACCAATGCTCAAAAAAAAAAAAAATGGTTGTGACACAAGAACCAATCATTGAAAAAAAAAAATGTGTTGCAATCAAATGTATTATACTTTGCCAAAAAAAGAAAATATCAAGAAGCAAAGTTTGGAATGAATCTATATGAGTCAAAGATCAACTCATGGACAAATGGATCATTGCAATAATTGCATGAGGACATGCAACAACTTCAGTTGGGGGGTATGTTGAGTCTCAAAAGTGTTCTCCATATTCATACATATTTCCATTATGTCATAACCATTTAGCTCTTATTTCATAACCATTTGACCTAAAACCCTACATCAAGAAACCATTTTCATAAATATATGGGTTAGGATCCTTGTTTTCCAAAGTTATTTATTTTATGTATTTTAAGTGAATTTATGATTAGAAACTAGAAAATTAACATAGTTTCATATATATATATATGTGTTATGAGTTTTGTGACATGTGTAGGTCAAAATGAGACTTCTAGAAGACTCTTATGTGGCACTCTAAGGCCAAATTCGAATTTGGTTGGAGAAGATTATGGGATCAAGAGGATATGTGTCTCACTTCCTTGTTTTATTGAAACTCTAAGAGGATATGTGTCTCACTTCCTTGTTGTATTGAAACTCCAAGAGGATATGTGTCTCATTCCTCAAGTTGTGTTGAAACTCTAGAAAGACATGTGTCTTATCATTTTCTATTTTGATTGTAACTCTAGGGATGGAGGGAGAGATTCATGGACTCCCATTAATGAGATGACTCCTCATATTTTGTATAAATAGGAGAAGCTTTCTCCTATCATAGGTAATGAGAAAGTAATGAGGAAGTAATAAGGAAGTAGATTTGTAACAAAGCTCAAGATGGAATGGGATGTAAATTTGTGAATTTTTTCAATAAAGAAGTTCCTTGATGGTGTTTTGATTACAATTTCAAAGAGCTAAGGACTACACCAAATTGGTAGCAGAGGGCCCCTGCTATCCAAGGAGGCTTTTACATGTTTTCTAGATAAGTTGCTTTCAATTCTGTTTTGTCATATTTCTTTATTTAGATTGCTTTCTAAAATCATAGCTTTTAGCATAATTTTTCATGGCAGCCCGGGCATTTGCATATCTTTTGACTAATGACATGGAATCAATATTGTTCTGCTGTTAATTTATTTTTTCTTAGTTTTTTGTTTAATTCCGGTATTGCTTTGTTTATTTCAGTCTTGCACATTTACTTCAGTAGTTAGATTTAGATATATTAAATTGCTCATGTCATTTTCAGTTACCTCCGAAAGCCACAGCTGGACTGATGGTGAGGGATTGTATTATAAAATGTGTAGTTTGATATTAGTTTCCTTTCTGCAAGTTAGATATATTAAATTGCTCATAACATCTTCAGTTGCCTCCGAAAGCCACAGCTGGACTGATGGTGAGGGATTGAATTATGGATGTGTAGTTTGATATTAGTTTCCTTTCTGAAAGTTAGATATATTAAATTGCTCATAACATCTTCAGTTGCCTCCGAAAGCCACAGCTGGACTGATGGTGAGGGATTGAATTATGGATGTGTAGTTTGATATTAGTTTCCTTTCTCCAAGTTAGAAATATTAAATTGTGCATGACATCTTCAGTTACCTCCGAAAGCCACAGCTGGACTGATGGTGAGGGATTGAATTATGAATGTGTGGTTTGATATTAGTTTACTTTCTGCAAGTTAGATATCAGTTACTCAAGTTGTTTATGGTTACTTCCGAAAATCATAGGTGGACTAATGATGAGGGATCAGAAGACAAGTTGATGTAATTTGATTTAGATTTACTTTATTGCAACTTTTGGATTTCTTTCAGCATAGTTTCTTTTGTGTTTAGACAGCAGCAAGAATAGTTTTGTTTCATGCTCACTAGTTCACTGTTTTGATTTATTAGATTAGCAAATATTAAATTGTGTATGACATCTTCAGTTACCTCCGAAAGCCACAGCTGGACTGATGGTGAGGGATTGAATTATGAATGTGTGGTTTGATATTAGTTTACTTTCTGCAAGTTAGATATCAGTTACTCAAGTTGTTTATGGTTACTTCCGAAAATCATAGCTGGACTAATGATGAGGGATCCGAAGACAAGTTGATGTAATTTGATTTAGATTTACTTTATTGCAACTTTTGGATTTCTTTCAGCATAATTTCTTTTGTGTTTAGACAGCAGCAAGAATAGTTTGGTTTCATGCTCACTAGTTCACTGTTTTGATTTATTAGATTAGCAGCACCTTTTTCATTTCAGTAGCACATTTTCATTTTCTTTCAAGTTTTGTCATTGTATGTTTCAAATTCCTTTTTCAGTTTCAAGTTGGTAAATCATTATAAAGGACATCATTGCCTTGAATATCCATAACCATACTTGTCTTTAGAATTTCATAAAAATCCAAAAACGACAAAAAGTAAGAGATAGGTTATCTTGCACATATAGTGCGCCACACTTCGTCAGCTTACGAATCCCTGGTTGATAATTTATGTTAGCAATTTAGGACATACTAAATTGACCAAACATTTTGGCGCCGTTGCCGGGGAAGTGTAACTAGGTAGCCTTATTTCTTACATCTAAAAAAAATTAATAATTCTTGAGTATGCTCTCCTCCTGCACTTTGTGTGATCTGGAGGATCAGAAAATGGATTGTTATGTAAAAAAAAAATTAATAATTCTTGAGTATGCTCTCCTCCTGCACTTTGTGTGATCTGGAGGATCAGAAAAAGAATTGTTATGTGAAAAAAAAAAGGAGACAAAATAAAACTTCATCATTTCAATTGATTCAACAATTTAAAAAAAAATAAAATTGTTTTCATGAAAAACTTTGATTTCAATAAAATTGTTTTGTTTAATGAATATATATGTGTATTTTTAAATTTTTAAAAATATCACATACCTAATTTTATTAAACAAATCAATTAAAAAAAAATGAAAATAAAAATAAAAAAATAAAAAATAAAAAAATTAAATTGTTTTGTTACTAAGATATATATGTATATTTTTATTTTTGAAAATATATATATATAATTTTAATAACAAAATCATTTAAAAAAAAAAATTCAATAAATTGTTTTGTTTAGTAAATTACATATGTATATTTTTAATTTTTCAAAATACAACATGTGTAATTTTATTAACAAAACAAATAAAAAAAAAATTCATTTTGTTTAGTAAAACATATATGTATATTTTTAATTCTTGAAAATATAACATATATAGTTTTATTAACAAAACAAATTAAAAAAAAAAAAAAAACAATAACAAAAACAAATCAATAAACAAAATTAGATGGCCATTGTAAAACGAAACCAAAGAAACAGATCCAACCTTTGCAAAATCTGCAATGCTCTCCAGCGCTCTACAAACCTGATGAAAACCAGATGAGTCCCTTCAAAAATATTTTCATTCCAAAACTGTGCTCATGGTTCATTTGTAAACAAAACGGAACAGTGCACTGCCTTTCACGGCCATTTACATCTTTGGAGTTATGTCGCACTAGGAAATTAAGATCACTAAACCGTGAGCAGACAGCTGGTTTTTCTGTTGTTTCAAACTTGAAGATAATGCAAACAATACCTGGCATTCCTAGGTATAAAACCACAGCAGCATAACAGAAAACAACAGACTAATCCGTTAAAAAAAACAACATGAGTATCAAGCAGAGGTTAGTCGCCTTTTGATTTTGATAGTCCACAGCTTGTCTTGAATTCTCCTATGCTGGAATTAAACAATGAGTTAGTCAGTAATGCTAGTAATGCGGCAGATTCAAGACAAACAGAAAAACGCAAAACAGAGAATTGATTTTACAGCGCACTCAGAAAACGCAACTTTTATTAACACGTCATCTTTAAACACGTTTTCTGATCAAACTAGGATGAATTTTGAAAATCCACGACATGGGTGTTTTTGCTAACTTGGTCAATTAGATAACCCAGAAACCGTGTTAAGAAATTCATGGCGGTCTGGAAGAAATGCTCGGTTCTTTGAAGGCCATTTTTGCCTGCCGCGTGAGGAAAAACGATTTTTTTTTCTGAGTGAAGAATTTGAAAACGGCACTCTGCATTGATAATTCGGTTTCCTGATTTCTAGGAAGAGGAATTCTAATCAAAATCAAACTCTTATCATGGCATTCAATGCACATTCCACTCATTTTTGAATTTAATTCAATTTCGTTTTCTAAATGTTGGATTTCACATCTCCTTTATCATTTGCCCAGCAATTTTTGGTGCTTCAATGACATTATTAAACACCAACCATTATGATGTTTATTTCAAAGGGATGCCACATCACTATGGAAAGACATTAAGAAGGCATGGGGATGAATTGAGCGAACTACAGGAGGATATTATCAAGCACATGGTCATGCAGATGGTACAACGAACATTAGTAGCATAAAGTTTTGAAGAGATGAAAGATTATATTTTGAAATAGCAATCATGCATTTTATGTTCTTCAATGCTTATCAATATATTATTTTTTTTCATCTTATGTGATCTTCACTTACCATTCTATGGTCATTGCAAGGTCACGATTGGTCAATGTATCTGAGTTTGCTTTATTTAGCATCATTTGTTGAAACTTAAAAAAAAAATTGCATTTCTCTTTTGTTGTTTAAAAAAAAAAAAAAATCAATAATTTTGAATCAATGAAATGAATAAGTTATTTGTTCACTTTTTCTGAAGGTATTGATTAATTTTGGACTGATGATGAAGGATGAATGGCTAACTTTTTATTCAAGATTTTTAGCTACAGAAACCGTCGACATTCCGCAGCTGAAGTCCAATTCCGCAGCGGTTCTCCAATTCCGCAGCTGTTCTGCAATTCCGCAGCTGAAAAACCTCATTGTTCAAATCAGCCTAACTTTCTCATACAAAATCAGATTTTGATGATTCAAGTATCGTTGGAAATGTCTCAACAAGATCTATACAATGAGAAATCCATCATTAGAGTTTGAAATGGCAAATAATGAAATAAATTGCTGAAAAGAAGCTACATTCAATTTGAGGCACTAATTCCAAAACATGTATAAATTCTTTTGATTTTTCCTTTGAGAACTTGTTTCATTAATACAAATTATTAGTTTTGTGTGTAAATATCATAACTAGAGAGATTGATCACCTCTCTCCCTTTGATAATCTTACATTCCATTGCAGAAGAAGTATTAGTTTTTTTGCAGGTTCCAGGAGGAAGGACAAATGACTACAAGAGAATGGTGTCTCTCTAAGAGACCAATTTGTTTCATAAGAGGATGATCAGCAACAAAGAGGAAATATGCTGATGCAAAATCAGATCCAAACACTTGAAAACTTTCAGATACCATTGTCTCCATCACATCCATACCTCATAATAAACCATTCACCTCATTTCACTTCATGTTTTCCATTTACATTCACATCCACTTTCCATTTCTTTTTGTCCATTCATAACCCACAAATAAAAGCAAGAGGCTCATTCACATGCTTATTGTCCATTTTCCATTTCTACTCTCCATTGCCATCTTCCATTTTCATTTTCCATTTCTTGTCATTTTCATTCCGCAAATAAGCCCTGCTTCAATGCAAATTATTGAGTCCATAGTCCTTTGAGTCTAAGTTATTTGTAAAAACACCTTGAGGCTTGCATGCCTTAATGGCAAGTTCTCATGCTGACAAACAATGGGAATACACTAATGTCCCTTGTTCGTCAGATCTTCTAGGTGACTCGACATCAGCAAAATCATTCGTACCTAGCAAGATGTGTTTGGGCATCTTGACTCTCATTGCCATCAATGGTGAGAGTTCTCATGTTGACTAGTGGCATCCATTAATGGCCACTAATTCAACAATTTCCTACTATGTTCGACATCAGAACATCTTTTCACATAGTAGGAATTGTGCCAATGAGTTTTGAAGACATGAAGACTATTATTTTCAGCATTTTGGAGCAGATTCAGCAAGTTTTAGTAGGAGCAATAAAAAGTCATCTTATCTCTTTGTCCATGACTCCTTTTGTTCAGCTACTTGAAGAAAAATATGATCAGAATTTTGCAGCCACCACACATACACAACTCATCCACATTTAAGGTAAGTGAAGGTATGTTGTTTTCTAATTTTTAGTCATGTAATTCATTAGAATGCTAAAATTGTAACTTTGGAAAATTCCTCACTCCCTTTTCCACATTGTCATATCTTTAGTTGGGGGGGGAAGGAACATCATTTCATATCCACATGTCATACACTATCACACATTTTCATTTCATTTCCACCCACATATACTTCCCAACCAACTATTGTTGCAACATGATCCAAAAGATTATATGTCTTGCAAATGATCAATTCATTGATGAAGTAATTGATTCTAAATGTTTTCATGAACTTTGATGCAACAAAGAAAATAAAGCATTGTTACACAAGAACCAATGCTTCAAAAAAAAAAAAAATGGTTGTCACACAAGAACCAACCATTGAAAAAAAAAAAAAAAATGTTGCAATCAAATGTATTATACTTTGCCAAAAAGAAAAGAATCAAGAAGCAAAGTTTGGAATGAATCTATATGAGTCAAAACTCATAAAAGATCAATTCATGGACAAATGAATCATTGCAATGGTTGCATGAGGACATGCAACAACTTCAGTTGGGGGGTATGTTGAGTCTCAAAAATGTTTTCCATATTCATACATATTTCCATTATGTCATAACCATTTAGCTCTTATTTCATAGCCATTTGACCTAAAACCCTACATCAAGTAACCATTTTCATAAATATATGGGTTAGGATCCTTGTTTTCCAAAAGTTATTTATTTTATGTATTTTAAGTGAATTTATGATTAGAAACTAGAAAATTAACATAGTTTCATATATCTATATATGTGTTATGAGTTTTGTGACATGTGTAGGTCAAAAGGAGACTTCTAGAAGACCCTTATGTGGCACTCTAAGGCCAAATTGGAATTTGGTTGGAGAAGATTATGGGATCAAGAGGATATGTGTCTCACTTCCTTGTTGTATTGAAACTCTAAGAGGATATGTGTCTCATTCCTCAAGTTGTGTTGGAACTCTAGAAAGACATGTGTCTTATCATTTCCTATTTTGATTGTAACTCTAGAGATGGAGGGAGAGATTCATGGACTCCCATTAATGAGATGACTCCTCATATTTTGTATAAATAGGAGAAGCTTTCTCCTATCATGGGTAATGAGGAAGTAATGATGGTGCAATGACAAAGTAATGAAGAAGTAGATTTGTAATTCAAGTTCAAGATGGAATGGGATGTAGATTTGTGAGTTCTTTTAACAGAGAAATTCAGTTTCTTGATGGTGTTTTGATTACAATTTTATGGAGCTAAGGACTACACCAAATTGGTAGCAGAGGGCCCCTGCTATCCAAGGAGGCTTTTACATGTTTTCTAGATAAGTTGCTTTCAATTCTGTTTTGTCATATTTCCTTACTTAAATTGCTTTCTGAAATCATAGATTTTAGCATAATTTTTCATGGCAGCCCGGGCATTTGCATATCTTTTGACTAATGACATGGAATCAATATTGTTCTGCTGCTAATTTACTTTTCTTAGTTTTTGTTTAATTCCAACACTATTTTTTTATTTCAGTCTTGCACATTTGTTTCAGTAGTTAGATTTAGATATATTAAATTGCTCATGTCATTTTCAGTTACCTCTGAAAGCCACAACTGGACCGATGGTGAGGGATTGAAGTATGAGTGTGTAGTTTGATATTAGTTTCCTTTCTGCAAGTTAGAAATATTAAATTGTGCATGACATCTTCAGTTACCTCCGAAAGCCACAGCTGGACTGATGGTGAGGAATTGAATTATGAATGTGTGGTTTGATATTAGTTTACTTTCTGCAAGTTAGATATCAGTTACTCAAGTTGTTTATGGTTACTTCCGAAAATCATAGCTGTACTAATGATGAGGGATCAGAAGACAAGTTGATGTAATTTGATTTAGATTTACTTTATTGCAACTTTTGGATTTCTTTCAGCATAGTTTCTTTTGTGTTTAGACAACAACAAGAATAGTTTGGTTTCATGCTCACTAGTTCACTCTTTTGATTTATTAGATTAGCAGCACCTTTTTCATTTCAGCAGCACATTTTCATTTCCTTTCAAGTTTTGTCATTGTATGTTTCAAATTCATTTTTCAGTTTCAAGTTGGTAAATCATTATAAAGGACATCATTGCCTTGAATATCCATAACCATACTTGTTTTTTTAGAAATCCAAAAACGACAAAAAGTAAGAGATAGGTTATCTTGCACATATAGTGCGCCACACTTCGTCAGCTTACGAATCCCTGGTTGATAATTTATGTTAGCAATTTAGGACACACTAAATTGACCAAACATAATGCACTTCCTCCAGACATAAAACCTCCACAAGGCTCAGCTCTAAACAAGTTTCCTGAGGGGTTTGACCCTGAAATGGCTTATCAATTGAGAGAAAGAGATCCTGTAACCCTTGAAGATATGCAAAAAAGGGCTCTTGTTGTAGAAGTTAACTTGATGGAGAAAGGAGCGAGAATGAAGAATGAGAAGAGACTATCCTTCAGAGAGGAATCCACACCTTCTACTTCCAGCTCAAAGATGGAAAGAATGATGGAGGAGATGATGAAGAAAATTAGCATCCTTGAGAGAGCACAAGCAAGTCAAAACCAAACTGCTCCTCAAAACGGAAACCAGAACCTGAATCAGAATTTCAGAAGAACTCAACCCCAAAATAGGCCAAGGGAAGATGATCAAAAAATCACTCCTCCCTTCCATCAAAACTATGTAAGTGAGGTTGAAGAAGCAAATGAGAAAATAGAGGAAGATGACATCAGCATGCTGGGAGTAGATAATGATGACTTTGAAGTTCATTATGATAGAAAACAAGGTCTATACACACCTTATGATGACAAAAGAGATGAGGATGAAAGCTATTATCAAGACATGGAGAATGTCATCATAGAATCTCAAAGGGAATATGACCTTAGAAGTAAAACCAATCAACAAACTCCCAACACCAAAACCTCTGACAAATCTTCACAAAACAGCACTGTAAACAAACAGAAAATTGTAAAACAAAAAGACAAAACAGTGGCTGGAAATTCTGATAAAGGTAAAGAGAAAGGCACTCAAAACAATGAAAAACAGAGTGCAGACCTTAGCAGTACTAACACTTCAGCTAGTACTCCTATGAAAACAATTTTGGCAAAAATAAATAGAACAAATCGAAAGACTTAATTTGTTGATAAGGTGGCAATTAACAAGGCTGAGACAAGCCCTTCAAAGAATTAAATTCCTTTCAACCTGGAGCAGGAAATTTTCAAAATTAAAATCTTTGTTCCTCTCTCTGAACTAGCTGCCCAAAATGTATATAGGACCCAAATTTTGAAGGCTTTAAACATTGAGGATAATAATGACACAGTCAATCTTAACGATGACCAACCAGAGCTCATTTTTGGTCCTAAGATTGAAGGTAGGTATCAAGAGGGACCTGTTCCTCCCTTTTATGTAATTTTAAATGTTCATGACAAAATTTTGCATAACGTTAGGCACGATTCAGGGGATTCTCATAATTTAATGCCAAAAGCTGTAATGGAGCGCCTGGGTCTAGAAATCACCAGACCTTATAAAGACCTTTGCTCCTTTGACTCAAGTAGAGTAAAATGTTTAGGATTAATCAAAGACCTCTGCGTTAACTTAGCACAGATTCCAGCCAAATGTTTGGTTATGGATATAGTTGTGGCTGATGTGCCCCCAAAATATGGAATGTTTTTATCTAGGTCTTGGGGGGCTAAGTTACAAGGAACTATGCAAATGGACATGACCTATGCGACCATCCGTGTGTTTAATCAGACAAGGAAACTTTACAAGGAGTCCCATATGCAGTATATGGTGACTAGTCAAGACAGACCCCAAAATTCTCCTCTGTATTCTGTAAATACATGCCTTGATTCATTTATCGTGTTCAACGATGAAACATTCAGTGAACAAGTCACTTTAACTGAGTTAATGGCCAATAGAGAGGAAGAGGTAAACACCACAGTCAAAACCACTTTCTGCATTTGAAAATTTTAGCAAACTAAACACCAGTCTTGAACTACAAATCGTACATCCATTGCTTTTAAACCTTGACAGTAAAGAAATCATTCCTCAACATATTGAAAAATCTGAGGATTTAAACAAAATTCAACTAAGTGTTCATATTCAAGAACAATCCGAGAGCACGTTAGTTGAAGAGGATGATAGTCAAACTGATACACCTGAAACTAGTCCTATATGGAGTATGTACTTTGATGGGTCCTGCACTAGAAGCAATGTTGGTGCAGATTTCTGGATTCAAAACACTGAAAACAACCACACATAAAGCATTTCCTGTAAATTAAACTTCCAGTGTTCGAATAACATAGCAGAATATGAATCCCTCCTTTTAGGCTTACATTTGTTGAAAAAATTAGGAGCCAGAAGAATTAAAGTCCATGGGGATTCAGAATTAATCATTAGGCAAGTCAACAGGGAATATAATGCTAATCACCCCAAAATAAGGGCATACCGAAACGATGTCATGGATCTTTTAAAAACTTTTGAGGAGTCCCAGTTGATTTTTGTCCCAAGAAAAAGAAACATCGCTGCCCACAGCTTAGCCTTTGCTGCTAGGACATGCTTAACGCCATACGAAACCAAAGAGTGCATGACTCAAATTAAATTCAGACCAGCCATTCCTGATAACGAAAAATATTGGCAAGTCTTTGACGGAGACAAACAAATAGAAGACTTCATGCAATTCAGAAATGAATTTGAACTACACAATTCGGATTCAGATTATGAAACAGACTGCAATAGTGAAGAAAATTTTCTTGGTGAAGAAGAACCGTCTCTTGAGCTTGCTGATATAAATCTACTGACTAGAAAACTTAAAAACAAAACAAAGATGACTGCAGAGTTAGAAACAGAGGAGTTAGAAATGCTGCAGTCTAATGATGAAAGTTTTCCCAAGGGTCTGGCCCCTTTAGAAGAGTTATTCGATTTTAACGATGTGGCCAAGAAGCCAAAACTGGAACCTGTAGAGACTGAAGTTGAGGAATGAAATATAGGCAGTGAACTAAAACCTATGATGATCAAACTATCTAAGACTTTACCAACTCACATTAAACTCAAATACTTAGAGTTGTTCAAAGAATTTTTTGATGTTTTTGTGTGGAGTTACAAAGATCTTAAATCCTATGACACTGAAATAATTCAGCGCAAAATCCCTCTCAAGGAAAACCAAAATCCATTCAAACAGAAACTGCGCAGAATAAACCTTGTACAGTTGCCTTTGGTTGAGAAGGAAATCAAGAAAATGTATGAAGCTGGTATTATTGTCCCTATTAGATATTCTGAGTGGGTATCTAATATGGTGTCAGTTAGGAAGAAAACAAGAGAGATTAGGCTTTGTATAGACTTTAGGGACTTAAACAAAGCTTTATATAAAGACAACTACCCTTTACCTAAGATGGACCATATTTTACAAAGGGTAGTTGGGTCCAAAAGAATTTCTTTGCTGGATGGCTACTCAGGGTATAATCAGATCTTAGTCCACCCTGATGATCAACTAAAGACAACATTTACTACACCTTGGGGCACTTTCATGTATGTGAAAATGCCCTTCGGTCTAATGAATGTTGGAGAAAATTTTCAGAGAGCCATGGACATAACATTCTCGAAATAATTGGGCTACTTCATCATTATATATCTGGATGATGTCACTGTGTTTTCAAAGACAGATGAAGAGCACTTAAAACATTTGAGAAAAGATTTTGAGAAATGCAGGAAGTTTGGGATATCTTTAAACCCTAAGAAAACACTATTTGGGCTTCAAGAAGGTAAACTCCTTGGGCACATTATTGCAGAAGAGGGTATAAAGATAGATCCAAAGAGAATTGAGGCCATATTGCAAATCTCTCATCCTCGAAACATCAAGGAATTACAATATTTCATTGGAAAGATTAATTTCCTGAGAAGGTTCATACCCAACTTGGCTGAGCTCCTTAGGAATATAACAAACATGTTGAAGAAGGAGCAAGGGGTAAAATGGACCTTGGAAGCAAAGAAATCCTTTGAGCTGGTGAAACAAGCGTTAACCGAGACACCGGTTCTAATCAGTCCTAATTTTTTCAAAAGATTTTTATATTTTCTCATTTGCATCAGAACATACAATAGTTGTTGTCCTTTTACAGAAAAATCTACAAGGACAAGAGCAGCCTATTGCATTCTTTAGCAAGGCATTGAGAGATGCTCCTTTGAAGTATAACATTATGGAAAAGCAAGCTTTTGCTTTGGTTAAGGCTTTAAAAGACTTCAGAGTATACATCCTATTAGATGATCCAAAATAAATTTTATCATAAGTTATAATGTTTGAATAAAATAATTATTAATTTAAGATATTAAATTAATAATTATTATATTTAATAAATTTTTGAGATACTTAGAAATATAAATTTGTTATTAAAAATAGGACTCTAGAAAAGAGTCGTTTCCTAGGCTCTAAGTTAGGAGTAAAGTTAGTAGAATAGTTAGAAGCTCATTTAATGTAATTGGACACTTGTTTTTTAATAAGTGATCCATAATTAGTGGAAGTTAGGACATTGAGCTTATAAATAGCTCATTGCAAGATTTTTTGTGTGGTTCGGGTGTAAACTCTTGCAAAATTCCAATGTAATTATTATTATTATTATTTTTTATTTTTTATTTTTATTTTTATTAATAAAATTACGTGTCTAAGGACGCTTCGGCCATTATTGTGGTATCAAAGCTACGGTAATGTTGCAGTGCATATGTGGAGGAGGATTCCAGCTCTACCAGTTCGTGGAAAACTCAACTCCATTGAATTGATCAGCCAATAATTGGTATGAAGTTTGTCAAGATTTTTGAACAGAAATTTTTTATTTTAGATTTGTAAATTATAAAATCATGTTTATTATCAAAGAACAAAGGCAAATCTGTGTGAATTTTCTGCAAAATCTGTGTGATTGAATCTTAATTTTAGAAACCAAACACGTCCTTCTTCCTTTGTACATGCTTTGAAACCAACTCCAATAATTTTCAGAAAACTGAAGATTTTTCACTCCATGAAATTAATGTTACAAAATGACCGCTGCAAATATTAATTTACAGCTAAACA
The DNA here is from genome assembly GCA_034641835.2 of Pinus albicaulis. NCBI lineage: Eukaryota > Viridiplantae > Streptophyta > Pinopsida > Pinales > Pinaceae > Pinus > Pinus albicaulis. Next base: position 1,476,936,775 of record CM076577.1, read on the forward strand.
GAATTTCTGTGGCTTTACGCTAGAAGTTATTCCATTAACCTTCCCATGCTACATTCCTTTAAGAAGAGAAATTTCTCTAATTGCAGTGCTTGGTACACCCTCATCTTCTTGCTCCAAACGAATTTTCTTGAGAGCCATGGTCTCATTTGTCAAGCGATCACGCGCCTTGTAAACCACACCATATGTTCCTTCTCCTATCTTCTCAACTTTCTCATACTATTCCTTTCAGCCTGATTCAAGCTCCCGTTCTGTTCGAATTTTTCTCTGCACCCATCGGAGTATATGGAGAGAAATCTCCAGATTCAAACACGCTTTTCTGGATCATTTTTTATTGTGGCATACAGATTTTTAACAATCTGTGATTTTTTTGCCAATCTACACTGAAGAATTGTTTGAAGAATCTGTGTGTTCTTAAAAAGCCGTGTGTTCTTTCACTGGTGAATTTACGTGTCTAAAGAAGTCGTGTGTTCTCAAAACGCCGTGTGTTCTCAAGAAGCCGTCTGTTCTTTCACTGGTGAATTTACGTGTCTAAAGAAGTCATGTGTTCTCAAAACGCCGTGTGTTCTTCCACTGAACAATTTTTTGAAGGTTGCTTAACAACATCATTGCTGAAGGTGAAGGTTGCTTAACAACACCATGCTATATGCTGAAGGTTTCTTGATTTTCTAAAAGAATTCTGCAAAGTTAAATATGAAGTGATCGATCATGTGCTGTGTGTTAGAATTCTGCAAAGTTTGGTGAGCATCTTCAAACACCTGTTGTATATGTACGATTTTAACGATTTAAAGGAGGAGGAGAATGAGCGTAACGCTTTACAGGCATTGTGTAAGCCCCACAATTCCATATTGAGAGTGAAAAGAGTGAGAGATAAAATATATATTTTTTATGTAATGTTATTTGGAGAGATAAGGAAATTTTTTATTGCTTATAATTTGGAGCTGGGATTGTAGTGACATTTTTTATTTTTGAAAATAAGGGAGTGGCAGATTTGTATATGTGACTTGCCATGAGTCAAGTAAAAATTGTTATATTTGGAGGAATAAGTAGATTTTTTTTTTTACTTTAGAGCATTGAAATATTTTGTAATTGAAGTTATAAGGGCGAATTTTTGTAACTTAAAATAATTTTACTTTGAGGGGGGGTAATTTTTTTTTACTAGATTGTGCAAGAGCATCATTGTAAAAGTAAAATTTTGAAAGTTACCTTGTAATATTTGACAAATTGACTAGAGCCAAGTGCCAATCAATTTTATCCTGTTTCAACGAATATTCGAGGGTCAAGGCCAAGCCCCGATAGATCATTTTTTGCGTCGTGTGTTGCTGTTGTGTTGTGCATCTTGATATTTTTTGGAGCTTGATTCGTGGTGTGAAGTTTAAACACTACAATGTCTAAGTTGATTAATTTATTTTCTGATTCCGACAAACTTGAAGGCTCAAAATCTTACAAAACATGGCAACGCCTCATCGAAAGCACTCTCGTTTATAATGAACTATGGCATGATATTTGTGATGGAGATGTAAAGCCAAATAAACCTACAGATGCAGCTGCACTAGCAAAATGGGAAGTTAAAAATTCCAAAGCATTAGCTCTCTTTAAATCTTCTGTCAATGATGAAATGTTTGTCCATATCGAAAATGCTAAAGATGTATGGTCTGCTTTGAGAAATTTTAAAGAGTTGTTTGATACTCAGCCTCAATCAAAAAGAGTTGACGTACAATTAAAATTGTTGCATCAAAAATTGACTGAAGAAGGAGATATTCTTGAATACATCTCCAGACTTAATAATATTAAGCAGGAAATTGTTAATGCTGGTTTTCAAGTAGTAGATGATAGTTTTATGGTCACAATTTTAATTGTTGGACTTCCTTCTTCCTACACACATTTTTTGGAAACTCTACAACTAACTGGAAAGTTAGAAAAGCTAAAGTTTGATGAGCTATGCGAAATGTTGACTCAACATGATAAAACTTTTGGGAAGAAAAAGAAAGTTGGTGAAGATGTTTTTCTCACAGAGGCCAGTACTAGCAACTCCTCAGCTAACAATTTCAAAAACAAAGGAAAAGGTAATTTTAATCAAAATCAAGCAGCGCAAGGTCGTGGTCACAGTCAACATAGAGGAAACAACTCCAACAAAGGCTCCAGTTCAAGCAGAAACAATTCTCAAGGAAGAGGCACAGGACAGAATCCAGGGAGAGGACAATCTCAAAACAGAGGACAAAGCAGAGGTCGAGGACAGTCTCAAGGAAGAGGCACCGATTTGAGTCAAATTGTTTGCAGGCGATGTAACAGAGTTGGTCATTATGCTGCAGATTGTCGCACATCTATCAATAAAATTTCTAAGTTTCAACATCCTTCAACACAGTTTTCAAATGATCAAGATCAAGATGATAATGACTCAGAATATGTCTTCACTTATTCACCAGCAATCCAACTTTCCTCCTATATTAAGAGTGATTATGAAGATGCTTGGATTTTGGATTCAAGAGCGACTCAGCACATGACCTGTAGACGAGATTTCTTTTGGAATTTTCAAGAGTGCCATCTTAATTCCATCTTTCTAGCAGATGATACAAAACATACACCTTATGGAAGAGGTGCAATCAAATTTTTTCTCCCTAACATTGGAGAAAAATTGATTTCCAGTGTGTGGTATGTACCCACCTTTAAGAAAAATTTGTTGTCTTTGGTCATGATTCGACAAGCAGGACATCAAATAATTATGGAATATGGCTTAGTTAAGATTAATTCAGTTAAATAGAATTTCCAAACAGTAATGATAGGATATGAAGACGGAAAACTGTTAAGGATGAAAGGGACAATTATTCCAAGGCATTCTGATTTTGCAGGGGCAGTTACTACAGGAATTTCACCTATAAGATTATGGCATGTAAAATATGGACATTTGAATTTTGATAGTCTTTCTCAATTGCAGAAACAAGGGATGGTTAAAGGACTTCCAACTTTCAACAAGGAAAATGCTAAATGTGAAGCCTGCATTTATGGCAAACAAAGTCGAGAAATTTTTCCAACAAGTACATGGCGCGCAAACAGGCTACTACAACTAGTTCACAGTGATGTGTGTGGTCCACTACAAACTTCATTAGGTGGTTGCAAATATTTCTTACTATTTATTGATGATTTAAGTAGAATGAATTGGGTTTACTTCTTGAAAATCAAGTCAGAAGCATTTGAGAAGTTTAAAATTTTTTGACAACTTGTTGAAAATGAGGTCAAAGAAAAGATAGGTACTCTCAGGACAGATAATGGGGGAGAATTAAATTCAAATGAATTCAAAACTTATTGTAATGAAAATGGCATCAGAAGGCATCTTACAAATGTTTACACTCCACAGCAAAATGGAGTCATAGAAAGGATGAATCGCACATTGTTAGGCATGGCAAGATCCATGTTAACTTTCAAACGGTTAAGTCCAACATATTGGGCAGAAGCAATCCATATAGCTATCTATCTAAGAAACAGATCTCAAACTACCTCGTTAGACGAAATCACCCCTTATGAAGATTGGTTTGGTTTCAAACCTAAAGTTAAACATCTTCGAGTTTTTGGATCCATCTGTTATGCCTTAGTTCCCAAAGAAAAACGAACTAAGATTGATTCAAGAAGTTTGAAATGCACAATGATTGGCTATTCAGATGAAAAGAAAGGGTATTTTCTTTTGACCAATGGAAAATTTATTGTGAGCAGGGATGTCATTTTTTATGAAACAGAAAGTAAAAGTGCTAAAGAAATCAAAAATATTCTTCACAAGTTAGAAACTAAGGGCAGTAAACGAAAAGGAAATATGCAAAGTCAACCAACTTCACCAAATTGTTATGAACTTGATTTTCCTTCTTCTGAAGATGAGTCATCAAGTCCATCTACTTCAACAAAATCATCTAGCTCTTCTAGCAGTTCATCAGCATCTCCAAGTAGTAGCAGTTCTTCTGACAACGACGAACATCAGTTTACATTAATCCCCTTTAAAATGATGGGGACTTCTTAGAATCTCAAACAAGTGAGCAACAATTACCAAAATGGGTGGTTCAACTTTTGAAAGATGTATGGCCTAGTGAACAAAACAAAACAGAAAGAAGGGGATCAAAATGAAATGAAGGCAATTTTGCTTTGATAGCAAATGATTTTACTGAACCTTCTTCTTTTCAAGTAGCAGTAAAACATAAAGCATGGCAACAAGCAATGGTTGATGAATATTAGGTCGTTCAAGACAACAACACTTGGTAACTTGTTGATTGTCCTCAGCATGTTAAACCTATTGGATGAAAATGGGTCTATCGCATTAAGTACAAGCAAAATGGTGATATTGACAAGTATAAAGCAAGACTTGTTGCTAAAGGTTTTGTGCAGTGGGAAGGGATCGATTATGAGGAAATGTTTGCTCCCACCGCTAAATGGAACACCATCCGCCTCACACTTGCCTTAGCAGCTCAACAAGGGTGGAAAGTTCATCAAATGGATGTAAAAAGTGCCTTTCTCAACGGAGATTAACAGGAAGAATTCTACATGTCTCAACCACCAATTTTTGAAGTTGAAGGACAAGAACATAAAGTCTGCAAACTGATAAAGGCTTTATATGGGTTAAAACAAGCTCCCTGAGCTTGGTATGCCAAAATGGATGAATACCTTCGCAAAGTTGGTTTTCATCGCAGTGAATCTGATGATACCTTGTATGTATGCCAACAAGGTAAAAATCTAGTGATTTTGATTATGTATGTCGATGATTTGATCATCACAGGCAACAATGACGATCACATTGAACAAGTGAAAAAGGAGTTACATGCAGGTTTTAAGATCACAAATTTGGGACTACTTCACTACTATCTTGGAGTTGAAGTATTCCAACGTCCACATCAGATCTTCATTTCCCAGAGCAAATATGCAGCAGAAATTCTTCAGCGCTTTGGAATGCAGGATTGTAAGCCTGTCCTTACCCCTATGGAACAAAACTTAAAACTTTCAACATTTGAAGGGGGGGAAAAGGTGGACAGCACTACTTACAGACAGTTGATTGGCAGCTTTATTTATTTGACAACCACTCATCCTGATCTATCTTATGCAGTCAGTATTCTTTCACGTTTTATGCAAGAACCACTAGACAGCCACTGGAATGCAGCCAAAAGAGTTCTTCGATATTTCCAAGGAACAAAATATTTTGGTATTCTTTACAAAAAGACTAAAAATTTTGTACTTGGTGGATTTTCAGATGTCGACTTTGCTTGCAATATTGATGACAGGGCATCAACCTCAGGTTACTTAATGAACATGGGGTCAGCTGCAGTTTCCTAGAGTTGCAAGAAGCAAACCACAGTGGCCACTTCTTTAGCAGAAGCAAAGTACATTTCAGCATAGGAAGCAGCATGTGAGATTGTTTGGTTACGTCGAGTTTTACAGGACTTGGGAATTCCTCCAGCAGAAGCTACTTCGTTATTCATCGACAATCAGTCAGCAATAAAGCTTGCCAAGAATCCAGTTTTCCATTCAAAGACAAAGCATGTGGACACCAAGTATCATCATATTAGATCTCTCATTGCAAAAGACGTCATCAAGCCAGTGTATTGCCCTTCAGAAGATCAAACCTCCGACATTTTCACGAAACCTCTTGGCAGAATAAAATTTACTAAGTTCAGGGATGAACTTGGTATTTGTTGTAATGTATCTTTGGATCATAGGGGGGAATGTTAGATGATCCAAAATAAATTTTATCATAGGTTATAATGTTTGAAGAAAATAATTCTTAATTTAAGATATTAGATTAATAATTATTATATTTAATAAATTTTTGAAATACTTAGAAATAGAAATCTGTTATTAAAAATAGGACTCTAGAAAAGAGTCATTTCCTAGGCTCTAAGTTAGGAGTAAAGTTAATAGAGTAGTTAGAAGCTCATTTAATGTAATTGGACACTTTTTATTTAATAAGTGATCCATAATTAATGGAATTTAGGACATTGAGCTTATAAATAGCTCATTGCAAGAGTGTTTGTGTGGTTCGGGTGTAAACTCTTGCAAAATTCCAATGTAATTGTTTTTTTTTTGCTGATTAATAAAATTACATGTCTGAGGACACTTCTGCCATTACATCCTGCACTCACACATCATTGTCTTTGTCCCAAATTCAGTTGTGAAAGACATTCTAACACAGAACCCAGATGGTAAGAGAGGTAAGTAGATAGTTGTTATTATTGAATATAATTTAGAGATCAAACCCACTAAACTCATCAAAGGCCAAGGTATAGCTAGATTTATGGCTGAATCAAATTTTGAGGTTCTTGATATTAATATGATTAATGCTTTAGATGAACAAGAGAAATTCTAAACTACCATTGTTGAAGATCATTTTACGAATTCCTCTTGGTATGCTAATATTCTTTATGTTTTGCTTAATTTGAATACACCTCCTGGTCTGACAAAAACAAAGGCAAGGTTTTTGAAGTTAAAAGCTATAAACTATTGCATTATAGATAAATGTATTTATTGAAAAAATGAAAATGGAATATTGCTTAAATTTTTGCCTGAGTTTGATGCAGAGAAGGTTAAGCACGAGTTCCGTGAAGGAGAATGTGGAGGCCACCTCTACTGGAAGACAACAGCCAACAAAATCCTAAGGGCTGGTTAGTATTGGTCCACTCTCTTTCTAGATGTACACAAGATGATAATTTCCTGTCATAAATGCCAACTTTTTGAAGGCAAAAGAAAGTTCCTACCCTTACCCCTGCATCCAATCACTGTTGAAGCTCATTTTCAACAGTGGGGACTTGACTTCATAAGATAAATCCATCCACCATCCTCTACCCAGCATAGATGGATTCTCACTGCCACAGACTACTTCACCAAATGGATAGAAGCCATCTCTTGTAGGCAGGCCAATGATTCTGTCATTATAAAATTCTTAGAAACTAATATTCTCTCTAGATTTGGTTGTCCTACCAAGATCATCACTGATAATGCAGCAACATTTGGATCAAGGAAGATGGTTTAATTCTGTCACAAATATCAGATTACATTGGGTCATTCCATGGCCTATTACCCTCAAGGTAATGGACTTGCAGAATCCTCAAACAAGAGTTTGGTGAACATAATCAAGAAGCTGTTGGAGGACAACAAGAAGTCTTGGCACACAAAGCTAGTTCATGCACTTTGGGCTAACAGATTGACATTGAAGAAATCTATTGGAATGTCACCTTTCTAGCTTGTGTATGGTACTGATGCAATCTTTCCAACCAGCCTTGGTGTACCAGTTATGAAGTTGATTCAAGAGTTGCAAACTGAAGATAATGACATGATCAGAAGAATAAATCATACTATTCACCTTCAGCAAACCAGAGAGGAGGTTTATAACAAAGCATTGCAAAAGCAAGATAGCATTAAAAATATTTTTGACAGAAGAACAAAGGCCAGCAATTTCAATGTTGGGGACAAAGTTTTAAATTGGGATTCAAGGAGAGAAGACAAGGGCAAGCCTGGAAAATTTGACAACTTATGGCTTGGCCCTTTTCTCATTCATTCAGCTGCTGGTAATAATGTCTTTTTCTTACAAGAGTTGAATGGAGCAGAATTGTTTGTGGGTCCTGTCAATGGCAGGATGCTTAAACATTACTTCTCTTGATCCTATTATGTTCTTAAAGCCTTTTTATCTTTTTCCATTATAAATACTTCATCCACCATTGCATTCAAAGTTATAAAATCAAAAATACAAAAACAATAGAAGAAAGAAAAGAGGGCAGATTGTAAAAACAATAAAGGTGCAGCCCCATACCAACAAAAAGAGAAACAAATATGAAAGTGTGCAAGCTTAAATGCCACTCCTGAAGAACACACTTCTAATTAGTCATACAGCCTAATCTTGACTAATTAGTTTTCAATTAACTGCTGATAGGATTAGTGAAATTGATTTGCCAAATAGTTTAATCTTGGCTTATCAGTAGGTAGATTAGGTTAGAAATTAAAGGTTCAAACATGCTCAAAATATGAACCTATGTTTCCAAACAAGAATGACTCAAATCTGTTTAAATTTTCTGAGTCCAAACAGAGGTAAAACTGGTTCTAATCAACTCAAAATCTGAACCAGAGAACAAGCAAAGAACAGCTCAAATAAAAGTCAAAACAAAGCTGAAAAAATATGAAGGAAGTGCTTTGAACTTTTAAATATTAAGCCTTTAATTTTGATTTAATATTCTGCAAAATAATATCTATGTGCAGCTTTTTTTTATGCTGTAGATCGGCATCAAGTTAGACTATTCAATCTTGACTTATATTCTTTTAAATTTCTGTTTTAGAAATTAGAGAATAAAAATCTGTTAGACTGTTTAATCCTAACAGATTGATAGATTAGGTAGAGAAGCATATGAACTCAACTGTTTAATCTGAGTTCATGGAGAAATAAGGAGTAGAATTAGATTAGTTTTATGCTTTCAAAAGAATAAAATGTTGTAAAAAGAGTTTGCCAATCCAAGTGCACTCTAAAAGAAGAAAAAATGTTAGAACAGTAGGATTGGGTAGGTAGAGAGCTTGTGTTCATAAAATATCCATTGTTATTCTTGGTTGCTAACATGTTTTAGAACAAAAGAAGATCATCCAAGTAAAGAAAAGCAGCCCAATGGATAAGGCACTGATCAGCCTCCCAGAGAAATGCAAGTCTGAAGTTCTTAATTCCTTCAAGAAGACACCATCCCCAAGTGGAGCCACTGTTAGCCACCTATAAAATTTGTCATACCAAATGGTGGCTAAATCATTTTTGGAGCCTTCAAGAAACAAGTTTTATTGCTAAAAAAGTTATCTCTTGAAGACTCATGAAGACATCATGCCCTTTGATTAAATCTTCACTATTGTTTCCATTTTCAAACTCTGAAATTATGTTGATTTCATAGAAGAAACACTGCTGCAAAATCCATTTTCCCCTCCCTCCACTTCAAAACTAACCTTCATTTTTACCCCTTTGATTCCCCATAAAATTCCTCTATTTTCCATTTTTCCCCGTTTCCCCTTCATAAGATCCTCTTTACAAAGTTTAAAAACTCACTTTTAAACTTTGCCGAAACCCCCAAATCCATCAAAAACCTTGAAAAAATTCATAAAAAATAAGTTTGTTTACTATGGGCTTAAGCCCCTTTGGGCTAAGTCCTAACCACTTCCCCACTATATGCCTTGGTGCTAGAACCAAGCGCTAAGCCCTTTCGGCACTTATCGCATTGGAGAAAACAGAGCGCGCAAGTCTTTTTGCTTTATTAAGACCTCCGATGCGATTGGCCCCTTATTACATAGCTCTTGATCCTGTCATCACTTCATATAACCCTTGTGCCCACAAACAGGCGCTAAAACATTGTATAAACCATCTCCGATGCATATTTTCCTTTGAAAATCATAAAACCCACCTCTTCCTAAGTTTTGGTCTAAACCCGCCAAAACAACGTTTTTTTTTAATGAAAAAATGGGTAGATTGAAAAGTCCCGAAGCGCTAATTGCATTAGAGAATTCAAAATGCGTAGATTGAAAGATCGGCACCGAAGTTCCGATGCGATTGGTCCGTATACATATAAGCCCTGGGCCTATCACATTCCATATAAACCAATGGCCCTGCAGACGAGTGCCAAGCCATTTTCACATATATAAACCCGCCCAATGTAATTGAAACCTATGCAATTCATGAACTTTGGGTTTTATAAAGTATTAAGGGGTTTCTGCTGGAACATGTTCTCAAACCATATCCGTCGTTGATCTTAAGCCGATCAAACGGCCCGCGCATTATCGCATCGCAATTTTTTCATCGGGTGCGTTAAATATTTCCCCACCTCCTATTGACATTCCCCGATCCGTTCCCTGTTGTTGATCTGATCTGCAGATCGATGGCCCACAGCTAATCGCTTCGGCGCCCTCCCTGTCCATCGCCCCACCGATTAAAAAACTCCGATTGCATCTGGGTTGTCCACATGTCCACCTCGGACAGTCCAGATCAATCCTCCTGACTTTGGTTAAAATCCATGCACCCCGCCTCATAAATGTTTTTCGATCAATCACAGCCATTGAACGCTGAAGATCAACGGTCCTTATTAACCCTTTCTCTGCCCTTGTATTATTTTCATTCATAACCCAAATCACATCTTAGTCGTCGATTTGTTCCATCCAACGGCTCATATTTAACCTGACAGACCTGCCTCCTGTGGGTCTTGCTTTCTTCAAAATTTGATCTTGGTCGTCCAGCTTAGATCTAACGACTAAGATTAAAACCACCCTCCCCGCTATCTGCACGCGCATTTATCCCATATCGCGCTTGTTCCGCACCGTCAGATCTGAGATCCCAGATCCAACAGTCGATGCTCGTTTTCGCGTAACTTTAAATGCGAGGGTTAATTTCCTGAGGGTTGCACGATATGAGTGGTTTTAAGAAGCCACGTGTCGGGCGGGAATGCATATCATGTTCAAAAAGGCAAAACTGCCTCCCCTCCCTTTCACCACGCGAAACCCGTGGTTTTACCTCCCAAAACCGCTTTCCCTCTTTTCCATTGTGACTCATCGTGCACCTCCTCAGCCGTTGATCCTTATGAGCCAATCTCATCCGACAACTCATATTCCTCCAAAAACCCATTTGATTTTTAATTCATTTTTTCCTCCGAACAAAAGCTTTAACCTTATTTCTTCACATTTTCTTCTAAAAATCCAAATAATGTGACTCCTTCACATTATTAGTCCACCGTTGATCTCGACCGTTGATCTCCTTGATCAGTCATGGATCAACGGTTCTGACTTAAAATCTCCCTCTTCTCTCCTTTTGACCTCCACTAACAAATCTCCACCGTTGGATGTTGCCATCCAACAGCCACGCTCCAAGCCAAGCCTCCTCAGTAGTCTCACCAAAATAACACAAGATTTCTTAACATTTTCGTGTGTTTTGCAGGATTCATGGATTTCCATTATTTTTAAGAAAGGTTGAGGACCAGGGATGACGATCCCTCGGCCCTTTTTTCATACAAGATGTCCATATGGGGGTTTTCCACTCCACATTTCATCAACGCGTCATGGGCGCTGATGCCATAAGAGCCCCTGTCGCACCTGCACATCAACAAGACACACAGAATGGAAATTAACAAAGAGTATCAGTGTTGAAGACTAAAACAAATTAGAATGGAAGATTAAAGCCTAAATCCACTAATAAAACACAGATTTAAAATGGATTAGCAGTGATTAAAGACGAATCAAAAAGATCTATCAAACAGAAAGGTCTCCACTGCCACAATAAAGGCCAATTGATTCCTCTCAGCTACTAGATTGCTAGCTGTAGCCTCAAAGCATTCAAACAGAGGCCGAGTAATGACCAACAGAGGATATTTTCCTCACAACCACCGAAGAGTTAATTTAGCCGAAGAACTTATTGCAAAATATCTACTGAGTTACTACAGAGATGACAAAGAGCCTTAAAAGTCAACAAATGCTCCCACCGAGTTTAATCCTTTAATGTAAATCAATTAATACAGTGAAAATATATGTACTCTTCTCCATTAAGCCCCTCCAGAGCTGAGAAGTATTAAATTCTATATTAATTGACACAGGAGATATTTTATCAGATCCCACCTCCTCATTTCTCCTATAAATACTCCTGTAGAAGATGAGAAAATGTTGGTTGCTGAACTTTGAAATATACTTGTGCTCGAATTTTCTACTTGTAAATAGTGTTCAAAGGCTCTTGAAGCTCTGTTTGTGATAGAATAGTTAGGCTGAGAAGTGAAGATGATTGTTGAACTGAAACATTGGACTTAAAGCTGTAACTGGTTTGAAGCATCAATATAAGATGATTTATGGGATCCTGGTCTATGTCAACGGTGATGTTATTTCTTATTGTAAATCATTATTTTATTTATGTTTTCACTTTGTCCATCTTCTCTGATAAAGAACAACAGGCATAGAGTTAGGATTTACTGTATATCAATACCCTTCTCTGACTGATAAGCTTTATCTACATGTTTTCTTCCAATTTGTGTTGTTTAGGAATGATTTAATTCAGTTTCAAGCAGTCAGGAATGCTGGCGTTACCTCGTCCTACTGCCTAAGCTAATTTTTATTCTTGAATGTTATTTTTGGTTTATGTTAAGTGGAGATGAACTGAGGAAATTATGGTAAGCCCTGTCCTTTAGTTTTATCCCCAAAAACTATCTGAAAGTTTCCCTAAGAGTGTGTTGAAAGTAGGATAGGTTCAAAGTCCTTACCTGATCTTAGACTATTCTTCGTTATCATATATGTTTTCCCTTGTGTTTAATATGTTTTTCTATTGAAAGTGCATCAAAAGCTGGCTAGTTTCGAAGTACTTACCAGATCTTATATTACTTTTATGTATTTCTTAAGTGTATGTCAAAAGCTGGCTAGTTTCAAAGTACTTACCAGATCTTAAGCTGTTCTTTGTTCTTCATTTGTTTAATTCCCCTTCTTGTTGTAACATTTCATTCCATAAAATCAACCTTAAAGAGATCCTTAGACATAGATGACTTGCCCCATGGACCACTCTTGAACCTTATTGTTTCAATTAAACCCTATTATGACTCCATAGCCCAATGGACTAAAACCAACGTTATATCTATCTTTCTAGCCAAAGCTTGTTCTGATTGCTTGCAACTTCACACCTTCGAAACTCTTTCCATTTAGAACTTTCCACTCAAATAATAATCATGCTCAACCATACAAAACAAAACAAAGACCCTCTCCAAAAGCCTTAAAGATAAATCCATCTTTGCACTTATTGGAGAGATCCCTCTCTGGATTCAGGAGGGCTAGAGCCTAGAATCCCAAAGTGGTTGAAATAGTGTTCTCCCTGCAGTTGGACTTTTGCCAATCTTGCTAATTACAGGGTGCTAACAGAGTAAACGTATATTGGGTAGATATCGTTTCATAGCCAAATTAATGAGTTCAAAACGACAAGCGACTTGGCGATATTTTCAGTTTTAGAGAGTCAGAAAAGAGCTGAAAGATGACTCCAGTAGTGAATTTTTCGTGTTTTTACCGAGTCCTAAAAAGTATAAGATACAACTCGTTCTTCGTCAAAACCATGTGGAAAGTTGTTGCTGTACAAAAAGACGTGTGTAAAACATATTTCTTGAAAATAATTGACAAACATGTTTTAAAACCTATTTTTAGACTTTGAAAAGTTATAAAAGACCATAAATGGTAAAAACTATTTACTTTTCACTTTTACCTCTTTATGGAGCAACAGTGGTCCATTTACCTTGCGATCTTGCAGCGACGATTGCGAGCAAACCAGTGAACCAATCCAGACTTTGTCAGTTCCAGGTAGGAGCCGACACCATTTGCCATATTTTGAGCTATATTTCATTGCATTTAGTTGTCATTTTGGGTCCCTTAGGGGAGGATTTGCAAAATCTAGGGCATCACGGTTAATGCAGGTTTCGGGCACGGACCTGCGCCAATCGACCCTTTTTTACACAAGGGTCGCACCAGGTGGCGCGACTGTTAGCAAAACAGTCACACCAACCGTGCAACTCAAAATATGCTTTAAATTTAAGAAAACGCAACCAATTGATTGAAAAATTTAATACCCAAGGGGGCTTACAATGTTCCTCTGATCAATTCATGTAGGTACAAAAGAAAAAAATATGGTTATCGAGTGGAAAGAGAGAGAACACAGTGAGGAGGATGAACAAGAAATGGAAAATGAACAATGCATGAATGCCCTTAGGAATTGTGGGCTCAAGAAGTTTTTCCTGACACCGTGTCTCCGAGCTAAGCCCGAATTGCTTCATTATCTAATAAGCATCTGGGATGAAGATCAGGAAAAGTTTGTACTTCGGGCTCAGGAGCTTGAACTCAAAGTTTCAGATGTATATTTCATCACTGGATTGTCACGCAGAGGTACAGTCCCTATCTTGACCAGTACCCATCCTTCCAGGGAAAGCATGGGAATGGTAATTGAGAGGGTGTGTCAAGGGGCATGAAAAGGAACAGGGAGTGGCAAAGTGAACATCAAAACCATCCCTGATCTGGAACTAAGATTAGTGCTACACACTATCACACGAGCTGCGGGATCACAGGCACCGCATGAGGCCACGAAGACCCAACTACTTCTTGCCTCAGAGTGCATGAACCCGACCATCTTCAACTAGGCTGAGGTCATGACTATCAACATCAAACAGCAACTCACTAAGTGCAAGAAGACCAAACTAGAGAAGTTTGGGTATGGATCGATTCTGGTATCGTTCTTCTTGGAACGATTACCCATATTCTAGCGTCAGGAGGTTATTGTCCCAATGCCGCCACCCACAGAGCCACGGGTGGCCCGATGGGCTGCATTGATGCCTAGAGCAGGGGGTGGCCAACAGATGTCTTGGAGGCCAGATTTTTTTGATTGGCTCCAACGACAACTGACTGTCGTGGTGGATTAGCGCTACGCCGACACAGATTTCACCGGAGACCCAAACCTCCCGCACCCGGAGGGAGAGGATTGGGACGAAGAGTTAGGTGAGACTCATTTTTATTTTCATGAGTTTATAATTTTTTTGGGTATATATGCAATGTCTAACAGTTACTCTATATGAATGTAGATATTGGCCCAGCACGTCCTGCAGGTATGTCGCCAATAGCGAGGCGAACTCCTCGTGACTTTGATCCTCAGGGTGAGGGGATTGACGAAGAGATAGTACATAACCTGGAGGGAATCACCCGTGGAATTCTAGACTATGCTCGTTTTGATGATGTTCCTCAAGCCTATCATAGGCACACTGTAGGGGTGCCGAGTCGTATCCACCGCTTGCTGAGGTAGTTGGTACAGGCGGTGACGTGCTATCATGAGCACCACGCCGATTAGGCACTTAGGCTTTATTTCCGCACATTTTTAGATACATGTTGTCTCACGATGTAACTGAAACAGACATATATTATTTTTTGGTTTTTATGATGCACACGTTGCAAACAATCGATATATATATATATATATATATATATATATATATCTTCTCACATGGGTCTATTTACATATGATGATGTTTTTATAAATTGCGCAAATGTCTATCTAGCACAATGTTAGCTATTGCATCTATCAATGTATTCATTCGTCTTGGTATACGTTGACATGTAATAAAATCAAAATGTCTTTCAAGTAAATGAATATGCAAATACAATCTCAAAATGCATGGGTTTCGAACTGAATAATGACCATTAAGTTGAAGAACAACAAGCTGCGAATCCAAATTCGCAAGCAATGCACGTATGCCAATGTTAACTATCTCGGTTAATAGTTCCAAAACAAAACTATATTCAGCGACATTGTTTGTAGTTGGTCCTAGACAAATACCTTGTAAGTTAATCAACTCACCAATAGGATCGTAAATTACCCAGGCTGCCGAAGACAAGTTCCTAGTACTGCAGGAAGCACCATCCGCGAAACCGACATAATGGGAAATAGACATCTGCACAACAAACAAGATCCAATAAGCAGAAAAATCTCACAAAGCACATCAAACCAAAACATGCACAAAAATGAAAAAATCACCTATGTACACATATCATGCATGAATGACTCAAGCATAATACTTTTTGAAGTACAACCCATTTCTGGGTTGTGATAAAGGATAACCTTCATAATAAATGAGCTCATAAGCCCCATTTTGTAACACACGTTTAACGATGTAGGGCCCATGCCACATGGGTTGGAATTTTCCTGCCCCCAGCTTGTCATGATCTTGGTCGTATAGGAGAACAAGATCGCCTTCAATAAAAGAACGAGGGGAAACTATTTGGTCAAAATGAGCTTTGACTCACTTCTTCTGTGCTTCGATGACCAAGGCAGCCAAGTGAAGAGTTCCATCCAATCTCTCCAAGTAGAGAAGACACTCTTCTTCAGGCGAAGTATCAGGCAGTAATTCCACAGCTATTTTTAGTGAAGGGATTTCACATTCAATTGGAAGAGTGGCTTCCAGACCGTATACCAACTAAAACAGGGTAAATCCGGTCGCACTCTTAATTGACGTTCGGTAAGCCCAAAGAGATGAGAACAACATGAGATGCCAGTTTGATTTATGGATCCCAATTGTTCGTTGAAGCATTGTAACAAGGACCTTGTTTACAGCTTCAACTTGGCCATTAGCTTGAGGATAATAAGGCATTGAGCTGTCGTGACGCAGACCCAACTTAGACGTCAGCTTCGCCATCATATAATCCCGAAAATGAGAACCATGATCGGTAACGATGGCTTGAGGGACACAAAATCGAGCAATAACGTGATTTAATATGAACTGTGCCGTTGTCTTACTGTCCGCAGCCAGTGTAGGCATTGCTTCGGCCCATTTCGTAAAATAATCGACGGCAACGATAATATAGGCATTCCCCCTGGTTGAATGAGGGTTACACATCATAAAATCGATGCCCCATTTGGCAAAAGGACCCATGGTAATGACGAGGAATCGGTGGTGCATGCATCTTGCATTGATATATCTGGCACGCATGGCATTTGCGTACTGCAACAATGCAGTCTTTAAAGATAGACGGCCAGAAATATCCAGCATGAAGGATCTTCTGTGCGGTGGCATAACCAGACATGTGACCACCATAGGCACCACTGTGGCAGTCATTTAAAACTTTCTCAGCCTCCTCAAGGGTCAGACATCGGCGGAGCACAGAATCGACTCCAACACGATAAAGGGTATCTTCGACGATACGATAGGGTTGCGATTGATGTTGAATGCAGTGTCGGACATCCTTCATCAACTCGGACCTAAAAGTAGAGGTTTGGAGGTATAGATGATATCACCGTACCACGAATCGAGGGTGCTAATCAAAAAAAGAGTTTCGTCTGGAATATGATCCTCAAATCAAGAAGGAGCAGAGTCAGCAGGGAGAGAACAAATCAAATTAGCAAAAACAAGTGATTTCTTTGATTTGGCTATAGTAAACTCCAAATCAAACTCTTGGAGGATAATGATCCACTTCGAGTATTTTCCCCCCAGCAATTGCCGAGATAGAATATAAGTAATGGGGTTACAGTCAGAAATCATGGTCACCGTGTGTAAAAGGATGTAGTGACGAAAATGTTGGACGACCTAGACCGAAGCCAACGCTAACTTCTCAACATGTGTGTAACGTGTTTCAGGGTCGAGAAGGTTCCGAGACAAGTAATAAACAACATGCTCATTACCGTCATCATCATCTTGAACCAAAACCATGGCAATCATGCTGAAGGCGACAGCAAGATAAAGGGTGAAATCACGATGGTAATTCAGAGGACGTAATAGGGGAGCATTGACGAGCAACGTCTTAAGCCTATCAAAAGACTGCTGAGCAATCTCATCCCAACAAAAAGGGAAGTCCTGCTTTAAAATTCATGTGAATCCTTTGGCTACTTCGGCGTAGTTTGGGATAAAATGATGTAAGAAGTTCACTTTCCCTTGGAGACTCTGGAGCTGGTGCAACAAGGATGGAGAGGGGAGATTAACAATAGCCTCAACCTTTAGCGGGTCAAGGCGAATTCCATATTTAGATACGATAAAGCCTAAAAGTCTACCAGAATCGACGCAGAAGACACATTTATGCGGATTGAGCCGAATGTTATAACGTCTACAACGAAGAAAAATCTAGCAGAGATGATCTGAGTGGTCTTTCACGCAGCTGAATGAGCCAGAAGGTCATCCAGGTATGGTTGAACAATATGGCGAATATCGTGAAAGGCATAAGACATCACACACTAGAATGTAGTTCCAACGTTTTTCAAGCCAAAAGGGAATTTCTTATACGCGAATGTTCCCCACGAACAGATAAAAGCGGTCTTGTGTTGATCGGACAGGAGAATTTTGATCTGATTATAGCCAGAAAAACCATCCATAAGGGAAAAAATCTCACTCCTTGCACAATATTCAATGATCTGATCGATGAAAGGGGTGGGATAGTTATCTTTAGGATAGGCCCGATTAATATCGCGGTAATCAACACAGACACGAATTACTCCCTGCTTCTTATCCACGGGAACAATATTGGATACCCATTCTGTCAGAGGAATTGGATAAATTAAACCCACTTTGAGATGTTTTTCAAATTCAACTTCTATGGCGGCGGCTTTCCGAGGATGCACTAGACGCAGACGTTGGCGCATAGGCTTCGTACCTAGGTAGGTGGGAATCTCGTGCACCACAATACTAGGATCAATACCAAGCATCTCTTCGTAAGACCAGGTGAAAACATCACAAAATTCGCAAAAGAGGCTAGTGTACACTTGGACTTCCTCGGAAGAGCAAGTGACTCCCACATGGATGTTCTCGACAATTCCCAGTTTCACAGAAATGCCGATAGGCATCGTTTGAGTGATGTTACCCAAGTTACCTTCCGCGAAGACTTGATGAGTCAAATAGGCGTTTGAAGTGGCGGAGAAGGAACTTGGGATGCAAAACGCTCAATAAAGTCAGACATGGCCCCGAGGTAGGGCATAAATGAGGAACGATGATGCCCATCGCTCCACAGTAGATCTTCGAGAGACATGGTTTCCATAATAGCTTCATCGGATGGAAACACTTCTTTCAGAGGATCCTGCAAATCGGCATCGCCGAGCTAGGGGAATTGAGAATAAACGTCAAGAGCCATGCTCAAAGGACCACCTTCAGAAGGGGGAGAATTGGATGCAACTGTAAGCTCACAATAAATGATTTCGATTGGACTAAGCGACATTGAATCCCCAAATGAATCAACCTATTCAAGCAAAGGGACGATGCATGGGTCATTTGACCGAGAGATCATATTAACTTGAATGGTATTTGGTGGTGGAAAGGGAAAAATACCAATGAGAGCAGGGTCTTTGAAGAGACCAGGCCCTACACTGTCAGGGGGAGACAAAATTTGATCCACATATGGCACGTTGTTCTCGGAAGATGAGGTAAATAATGACAACTGATTGACAGTGATGATTTTTCCCTCATGAGGAAACTTTAGAAGTCGAAAGAGGGTGGACGGAACACACAGCATAGCGCGAGTCCAACTGCGACCGAGTAGAATATTGTAATTAAGTTTGGCATCAATGACTTCTACTTCAACGTTGACCATATTTCCTTGCAACGTGATCGGTAATCTAGCGAGAAAACCCAAGGGTTTCGATTCCCTTCCATCGAATGCCTCAAGGGAATTGGGTGACGAAGTGAGAGCTGGAGAGCCAATAGCCTAACAAAGTGAGAGCTGGAGAGTCAGATGACATGACACAGGTGGATGTACCTTCGTCCACAATGACCCTATGGATATTGAGACTGTTAATACCGACTTGTATGACAAGCGCAATCTAGTGCGGAAGTCAGGGGACGAAATTCTTTAAGTCTAAAGTGAGAAGACTTGAATCAGCAGGATCGATACCGTCGATCACAGATAATAATGCCTTCTGTGGAGATGGACAACTCTGGAGGACTTCCAACGTGGACATCGCAGACGACGCCTGTGCTAAATCTTCAATAATACTGTAATGCTGAGCAGCACAGGCGTTAGGATTACAGGAAGATTTCCGGAGAACACCTTTAGAAGGTGGTCGTACAACGGGTTCGGCATTGGGCCTTTCAATCTCAAGAGGACTAGAGGCAGGTGGGGGAGTAGGACCATCGGTGATCTCTTTCCTGGCTACCTACCGCAAGCCAGCATAATCCTTCGACCGAGTAGCGATGGAAATGGGTGCATAGTGGTTCATTATGAACACTTGAGAGCCAAATGACGCAGATGGTGATGATTGATCGACCATCTGGGTCTGCTGAGATGGGAGAGGTTCTTTAAGGACCGCTGGAGTTCCCTTAGCACCTTTGAGCAGTTGACTAACCTCGGATCGTCAAGGACAATCCTTAGTGTAGTGATCCTCTTCACAAATCACACAGGGATAATTCGGCTTTCGCTGTGAACCATCATTAGCACGAGATTTAGACGATTCTGGTTTCGGGGCATTGGCTTTGGCCTTGCCTTTTCCCTTATTTTTCCGTTTGGAAGTCTTGTCCGTAGGATTGGCCTGAACGGTGTTGACCTATGAGGTTTTACCAGAATCCGGGGTAGACTGAGGAGCAGAAGTATTGGAAGAATTCAATTTCTGCTTCCCATTGGAAGACTTGCGTGAAGTCTAAGATATAGAACCAATAACGTCGTCGACTAATGGGGTAGTCGGCGCTTTAGAGGTCCTAGGTCGTGGAGCTTGAGTCAAGATGTCATACAAAATGCCCGATTGGGAGTACACTAAATCAAGGTATTGGGCACGAGCAATGGCTTGTTCCTCGATTACACATGCCCCCCATGGCGACGTCTTTCGCAATCTGGTTGACAAAAGAGGTAGTGAACCAATGAGTAAGACGCTGATCAGGAATTTCGAACTTGATCAAGCGACGATGCCGTCTCCATTCATGAATGTGGTCCTAGATATGGGTAGCCCGGTCATGTTTCAAGGATGTTAGGAGATGCGTCCCGGCTTCATAACGAACCGAAAACTGGAAATAAGTCAGGAATTCCATAGCGAGAGTGTTGAAATCTTGAAAGATACCACGAGGCAGTTCGATATACCACTTAGCAGCAGCACCAGTAAGAGTGTGTTGGAAAAGACGAAGTCAGATAGAGTCATCCACCCAAGAATTGGAAGAACACCATAAATGGTATGTCATGATGTGTGCTTGGCGGTCTTCTCCAGACTTGCCCTCAAACTTGGGATAATCACCAGGAACCTTTTGTTGGAACTGGAGGCCAATATGGATTGTGAAGAATGGGATCATTTGTCAATTTTGACACATCAGATAACTCCAACGTGGCGAGAAAAGGTAATTGAGGGTTAAAAGGCATAGCAAGTCCTCGATAAGGACCCGTACCCATATTCCATCCTGGTTGAATATAACTCTACACACATTGGTTTTTTCCTTTAGGATTCTGACCATGAGGGGTATAAATTGAATAATTTAGTTGATATGGCGGCTGAGAACCAAGATACGGGGGTTGACAACCAGGATAATGATTCTGAGTATACGGGGGTCCTGATTGAGCAGCATAGGGATTTTGCTGCGGAGTATAAGTATAGCCCGGCGATTGAGGGTAATGAGCAGAACCTTGAGGCGGATTGTAAATCGGTCAAAATTGACCTTGAGAGAAATCAGCACCACCCAGGTGAACGGGCTGACCAATACGTGGGCTACCACAAGCCAAAGGTCGGGCGCACAGGTTGATTTGACTGTGGCATAGAATCGAGTGGCGGCTGAGCAGGGTTAACAGGCTGTGCAGGTTGTGCTGGTTGAACAAGTTGACCTGACTCATGATGGCCACCAGGTTGTCCCTGCTGAGCGGGTTGGCCTAATGGTTGGGGTAGGCTAGGTTGAGCCTGATAACCAGGTTGGCCTAGAGTAGGACCATAAGATAGCCCTGGTTGTGCAACATTTGGACCAATTGGAAAATATCGTTGTTGAGGTTGCACCAAAGGTTGAGATGGATGGATTTTCCCCCAAGGTCCGTATGAAGGTCCGGGTTGATATACCGGTTGCCCGGCTAGTCCTTGAGGTTGCCCTGGTTGGACCAGAGGTTGAGTTTGTAAAGGTTGACCTTGAGGCTTGTAAGGTTGACCTTGCGGGCCATAAAACAATCCCTGTTGGACCGAAGGTTGTCCCTGTAAGGGTTGCCCTTGTGGGTCATACGCATACCCTTGTTGGGTTGAAGGCTATCCCTGGAACGGTTGTCCTTGCAGGCTGAAAGCATATCCTTGCTGAACCGAAGGTTGTCCCTGTAAGGATTGTCCTTGTTGGTTAGAAGGTTGCATAAGCAATGTAGGTATAAAACCATTAATGTACTGATAAGCCTCAGGAGCAGGAAAATATATAGGGTTGTCGTGCTCATCATAGTGAAATGGAAGCGAATAAATCGGGGTACCATCCGCTCCTTAATGAGAAAAATAAGGACGATTGAGATCTTGAGAGGACTAATTAGTCTGGGAGCTCTGCCGTTAAATAACCAATCGATACTCCTCAAAAGAAAGGCCGCCAGGGATTGCCATGGCAATCGAAGTCTCTACCGAAGCCGAAAATCCTAACCATTGAGTGGTGACGACCGGTGTTGATGCAGCCACACAGACATTAGGCCTAGTGGGGACAACTGTAACAAAAGGCATTGACGAGAAAGGTGTCGTCGGCAACATCCATAATAATGGGAGAACCGGCCCCCTTGATGGATTTGATGTTGCCATTGAGGCAATACCGACTATAATCTGACCCAAAGACCTATATCCAGCTGGAAGCGACACTGATGGTGAAGATTGAGCAAGGTATGGATGGTTGTCTTCTGGAAAAAGGTGGTATTCTTCATCAGAAACTGGAATTCCCTCACTGCCGTTAGGACCAGACAAGTTAATTTCTGAATCCACCATAAGATCTTGCAAAAGAGTACAGCGGCTAGGAGGTATGATAGCAGCAAAAAAAGGTGATCTCGATGTGAGGAGGGGAAAATGTTCCTCGACCCCAAACCCAAACCAAGCGTTGGAAAGAGGCCAATGGAACTCAACTAGTTCTCCAAAGGGGTACTTTGATGGGATCACAGGCTGCTCAAGCTCAGCAGACCTAGAAGTATGCGAAGTTTCAGATGAGTCATCCGTGTAAGGACTAACAATAGACGAAACTGATGGTTCTGCCACTGTGACTGTAGCACACGAAAAAAGGGAAAAAGATAAAAAAGGAAGACTCTTGGCTCAAAACCAAGGCAAGCAAAGACAGGCCAAGTAATCAAACTTTAAAGGGTGTGTAATCATAGGTAGTTTATTTTACCAAATTGAAACCAAACATTTGTTGTTTCATGTTTTAAGAGTCAAGAAACAGTCAAAGATGACTCTAGTCTCTTTCAATTTGAAACGAGTGCGAAAGGACAAGTGCTCGATTATCTTTTCAAATTTATGGAGTCAGTAAAGATAAAAAATAATTGCTCAGGTAGTCTAGGTAAAATGGTGTACCAGGTCCCCATGAACTGCCATACACACCTTGGTTATAAATGAGAGAAAAATCAACCAAGGACTTGACATATGTGCAAGTAGTATCCCCGAATGTTGTGTTCGGTGTATCACGATTACAAGGCGGCAGACTCGGCTTCCTACGGATAAAAGGATTGCAACCTAGAGGGGTATCCCTTTATATACTCGACGGTATGGGGAGCACAAGTCCGTACTAGCGCTGTCTGAAGCCAGATAGCGAGCGACGGCTGCTAGGTTTAAAGACGTCGGAACACGTCTCTAACTTAGACCACTAAATATTCTGTTAGGTTTCAATGTTGCCTTAGGTTAATTGAATAAATTTTAAGTTGATCTTGTATTTATGTTTCAATTCCAAGGTCCTAACGAATTTTGAATCTCACTAATCCCTAAATGCAAGCTACATGCCATAAAATACCATTTCGTTCGATGAAGAGCTATCTATGAGAAATTTAAGAGTTTTCAAGCGATAGAAAATAATAATAACACACAGAAACATCCACTACAGTACCTAATGAAAGCTAATGAAAATGAGAAATCTCTCCTAGAATTCCCAATGCCAGTTATGCGAAAGATTTTCCAATTCCACAATGCAAACAAGAATGCGAGAAAAAATATTTTTTTATTTTTTATTTTTCAATGTAATAGAGCAAAGAGTGCACTAAATGACATGAAAAATAAACCTTCACACTAGTTCGAGAATATCAATGCGAGATTCCGAGTGAAACAATCCAAACAACTCAAAAGAAAACAAGACAATAACCCAAACCAATGTCACAATCTCTCAAAACAAAGAAAGATGTCGAAATAGACCCATACAAGCAATGTGAGCTATGCTTGGAGTGACAAGAAGCAAAACTGAATGAAAGAGGCAAGACTCACCCAAGACTCATTCCATCAAATGCAATCACTCAAAATGGATCCAGGGAGCTGAATGCAACCAAGCAAATAATGAAGGTGGTTGTGAAACAAAAGACTCAAGCTCCTATAGGAGGCTTAACATACCAAGGCACTAGAAAACCCTAGGGCTATGATGCTGATATGAAACAAGAAAACAACTGAAGGGAGGAGGTTGTTCACAGTCAAAAACAAGCTCAAAGCACTCAAATCAAGTTAAGAAAACACCCAGAAAAACAAATACTGACCAAAAACTCCAAAACATGGAAAACCCTAGCACCTAGAGGAAATGGCGCAACTATCTAGCTGTAATCCGCGCCAGATAGGGGATGGCGCAGGTGATGAACTGGAAACAAGCACCAGTGGGCACAACTGTCAGACTGGAAACCGCGCCAATCAATCCAACCTTGGAAAAATGAAAATTTTGGAAAAACAAAGGTCAGATCTGATCCTCTGGGGCTGAACAAGGGTCTTAGACTCAGCAAAACAACTAGAAAAGGCAAGTTAAGCAAGCAAAGACCAAGAAGAAGACCTAATGGACGAAAGACAAACTCACACTGGTCCCCAGTGAAGTCGCCAATTTGTTGGTGAGGTAAATCCCCTCTGCGGACAGAGGCGATCCCACTAGCCCTAGAGTGGGTCTAGCCACAAACGAGACATGCTATGACATCAATTCCTAGTTAAGAATGGACAAAGACTTGGTAGATCACTTACTGTAGGTCCTGCGCTGTTGTGTCATCCAGGAGAATGGCTGCCTCTTGCTCCTGATTCGACAGATCACGATCCGCTCATTCTCACGCCCGGATCCCTGCACATACACAAGAAATGAAGACGATACACAACATACTATTTCGCATTCCTAACTATCAGTCAGTCGAAGAAGACTAAATCAAATGCGTCAAATAAACATAACACAGAGATGGAATCAATACCATAGTCGAGTATATTAATGTAAAGAAGGAAGAGTACAACCAGGCTTCGACATTGCGATCTCCTCCAGCAGGGTTCTAGCGGAGCACGTCTCACAAAGCTCGTCGGGAATTCAGATGGGGCTCTCTCTACGGGATCCTCCTTGGTTCAACCTTATCTATAACGACTACTAAGCTATAATATCTCTTCTCCAAGTTCAGCTTCTTGGCTATATGTTCAGCTAGCTTTTGTAAAGGGAGAAGGCTTGTTTATATAGAGGGAGAAGGAGAGGTTAGGATCCCTATAATCATGGGGGGAGTCCTATCTTCAAAGAATGTTCCATCAACCATTTCCTAAAGGAAGAGATCCGTGGCTTATCGAGTTTAACCACTTGCAATGAGTCATTCCTGAGGTGGTTAAAG
The DNA here is from genome assembly GCA_034641835.2 of Pinus albicaulis. Lineage (NCBI taxonomy): Eukaryota > Viridiplantae > Streptophyta > Pinopsida > Pinales > Pinaceae > Pinus > Pinus albicaulis. The sequence goes on from CM076577.1 coordinate 1,476,961,945, forward strand.
GAAACTTCCGCCTCTAATTAGTTAAAAAACATTCCCAAAAAGGCTGGCGCGGGCACAACAGATAGACAGAGCGCCAGCTGGCATAGGCTCTAGTGAAAATCTTCCCCATTGGCGTGAGGGGTGAACTGGCTACCCGTGCCAATGCAAAAACATAGGTTTTTGAGTGCTTTATGAGGAAATGTTCAACAGGAGAAATCATGTACTTATGCAGAAGGATGCAAAGAAGGTATTTGCAGAGTATGACATTGCTCATAGGTCATGGGAAATACCCTCCAATATGTGGGGCGAGGGATTGCACGGACGATGACAAAATGTTGTGTAACAATTAGCAGTCCCTGTTATGAAGTTGTTGCAAGAAGCAGGGACTGAGGAAAATGATGTACAACTTTGGATAAATCAAATGATCCACCTTCAGCAGATGAGAGATGAGGTATTCCAGAATACCTCAAATCTCCATGACAAAATAAAGAAAATATATGACCAGAACACAAAGGAAGACAACTTCAAGGTTGGATATGTAGAACTCCGTTGGGATGCCAGAAATGAGGATAAGGGTAAGCATGGAAAATTCGAGAATCTATGGAAGGGGCCATATCATATTTCAACTTCTCATGGACAGAATGCTTATCTTCTTGAAGAGATGAATGGACAAGAGTGTTTAGGAGGACCAATGAATGGTAGGCTCCTTAAGCACTATATTTTCTGAAGTAAATTTCTCAAACATTTCCCATTTCATTGTAATATCAATTTACCTCATCTGCAAGTGTGAAGTAGAGAATCCCTGGAGTTCGGATCCCGAAGTGAAGGCCATGGAGTTTCACTGATTTTCTGCTATTTTCAAAATTCAATTTTCAGTCAAGTAAGTCAGTATTGACTCAATTTTCAATTAATTTTGAGTTTTTCTTGAGTCAATCTATTTCATTTGAGTTATCAGCTTTCAGTCATGTTTATTATTATGATTTTTTTACCGTATTGGCCCAATAGATAAGGCTAGTTGGTCTACGATGTTCTTGACACCTCTTTCAGAGTTGCCATCCCCAATAAGGCCAATGTTAGTTTCAGTATTTTCATCCTACCATCAGTGATCAAAAACCCTCTTTTTCATATCATATTAGGGTCACATTCAGAAATTTTTCCATTTCACTAGATCATCATTCCAAAATTTACTCATTGATGGTAGCCCTAAAATAAAATAAAATAAATTCACTTTTTCCTAAATTGCCATTACTTGCTGGCTCATTTTCATAATTTGTTGAATGACCATCATTCATGAGTTTTTATCACTTGTTCATTCATGTCACCATTAATTTCATTCGATCAAAGTTCTCATTAGGTATTTAGGGTTTTTCAAGGTCCAATAATAAACCATTTCCATTGCATAAGAGCAGCAAGTAAGAAAGTGATGAAATAACCTCTCTTTACCATGTAAATATGACCTGTAAGGAGTAATTATTGTTTCAAGATGTAATTTTTATTTTCCATTATGTAATTTCATGTCATTAAATTTGTAATAAGTTCATGGTTCCCAAGTTGCCAACTCAAAGTTCCATATTCCAAAAAATTCATCAAAAGTCAAAATGTAAAGAATTCTCAATCATCAAATGATCAATGTGTAAATAATGAAGTCAAAAAGAGAAAAGGGTAAAATTTCAAAGTGTAAAGTGAAGGAGAATAAAAGAGAAAGTGGGTCCCAAGGCCCAAACATCAAATTCATCAAGTGTAAATACCACCATAAGACAAAGAAGAAGCTCATTTTCTAGTGTAACCATCGAGCTCGCACTCCCTTAGCTCAAAAAATCAATTTACAAGGTCAAAATTTGAGTTTTCAGTTGGCGTTGCAATTCTGGAGGGTGGTGTTGCGCTTTTTGAATAGGCAATGCGCTTTTGGACAAGTGTGTTGCGTTTTTTGTTGAAGGGCGTTGCGCTTCTGGGTAAGGTGTTGCGCTTTTTCCCAGTTTGCTCAGCAAGATTAAAAAACTCACCCAAACTGCTCCTAACCACCACCAAATATTCTCATCACCTCTTATCAAGTAAGTAAGACATATTTGCCTCCTCCTTGCATTTTTCAAGAGAATTTTCATGGTGTTTTTGTTTTCATGGAAAATTGGTAGTTTGTCTAGCTGAAAACCCTAATCTCACTCCCTCATTCCAAATTTGGTGCCCATAAACCCTGCATTCCTTTCCTACATCACTATAAACCCTATCCCTACCCCTACAACATTATATCCCTTTCCCTAAATCCCTTTTCCCCTAAAACCCAAGTCCTAGGTATTTCAAATTTCCTAAGCACCCATACCCAAAACTTGTAATAAAATTATCACTTCTAGTTCCCTAAGTATTTTAACCCTCTATCACCTCCCAAAGTTCAATAACCCCTTCCCCTATCTCCCTAATTTTTTCCTACACCTATCCCCAATCCCATTTCCTCATCCCTAGGGTTTCTAGATCAAAAACACCATGGAAGAAGACAGAGATTGCATGGAGGAAGAGGAGGATAGGCAGGAAGAGGAGGATAGAATAGAGAGAAGGCCACATAAAGGAGGAATAATCTTAAGGCTTGATCCCACCAACACCAAAGAACCGATGGCTTCACCAATGATTGTCTCTTGCTTTCAATATGTTGGTTGCATTGATTTCTGCAGTATGATTTAAAGAGTTCAACACCACCCTATTTTGAGCAGACTTTCATTTCAAACCTCAAAGAAAATCAAGTGACCCTTGCAGGTGTAACATTCACCATATCTACATCTACCATTGTTTCTGCCACAGGGATTCCTAACATGGGCAAAAGGTGGTTTAAATCCAAAGACTTGTATGATCAGTGTTATGAACCATTCATTAAGCCAAGGTATAGAAATGAGAGAAGGAGAATTTTTCCTTTCAGTCACCTTCTTGATAGGTATACCCCCATGATGAAGATCATCATGAAGTACTTCTCTTATGAAGGAAGGTTCTCCAAACACTATACATATCACATTAGATTTATTATGCAATTCACAAGAGCCAAATTGCTTAATATCTCATACTATCTATTCAGGAGCATAAACAAAATGGCATACATTGTACAAAGGAGAGATTATGACCAGCAGATGAACAACCTCTTTCACCACTCTCTCATCAAGATCATTGTCCCCCATCACCTTAACCAATTGCATATTTCATGGGACACCTTCATTGCCAATGATATCTTCACAACTCCACAAGCTCAACATGCGAAAGATATGCCTTCTTCATCTCATACCACTAATCAACATGCTGGAGATAGGCCTCCTCCATCTCATCCCACAGCACATACTCCTTCATCATCTCAGCCTACTACACCCATTTCACCACCATCATCACCATTTTAGGTCCAGATTGGGTCACCTAGCAGAGGTATGGTCAGTAAGCCTAAAAGGGATGAAATGGGCACATTGGCTAGAACATATCAGAGAGGGTATAGGCAAGTGTTTTCTCCATGGAAAGTGGAAGGGGCCTTGCCTTCTTCATCAACAAAGCAGGTACATAAGGGAAAGCAAAAGGTGACACAAGGAGATGACTATGAGGAAGTTAGCCATGAGGAGGAAGACCTCCATGAGATAGAGACAAAATTTGACCATGTTGACTCAGATGAGCAGGATGATCATGAGGCTTTCCATTTTATTATCAAGGAAAAGGATGCCCAAATTAGAGAACTTCGGACTAACTTAGAGTGATCTAAGTTTTTCATTTATTTTCTTGAGCAGGAGAATAAGCAGTTGTAGGATAAGAAATTTCTCATGGAGCTAGAGCTGCTTAAAACAAAGAAAGGTAAAGTTATGATGCCACCTAGTTACCCTGACCAGCATGACATCCAAAGGAGCAAAAAAAGACCAAAAACAAGAGGTCTTAAGAGGGCTTTACAACAGCAGAAAATTGAAGATGAAAAACTACTTTTTGAGGAAAGGATTGCCAAGGAGGTTGGGGATGACAGAGAGACATGGCTTTAAAGAGCCAACATCCATCTTAAAAAACTCCTCCACAAGGAAAACAAGGACAACAAGATTCTTATAAACTTTTCAAATAGGTGAATCACAAGAAACAAGGTTTGTAGCATCAAACTTAAGAAATTGCAGGAAAAACACAAGCAAACCCTAGCCAAGGAAAAGGAGGGAGATAAGCTTGACATCCTTGCAGAGGAATCCCTCATTGCTTAGCATACTGCATCAGGCTTCCATCGCACAATTTTGAAGAAATTTTTGAGGTTTTTGCACATTTTGACAGTTTTGTGTAGTTGCACTTTCAAAAGCGCAGCGCCCTAGGGACCTCCAATGACGAAAATGAAGGCACCATTAGATTCAAAAGGCCAAATACAATCACCCTAACAACTTTGCTAAGTTTTTTTGGGCCAAATTTTTTGGGCCAACTTATCAGTCAAAAAGTCAAAACACACCTCAAAAAACATGTATCTGCCCTATTTTTGAGGCTGGCGCTACGCTTTTGACCAGTCTCGAGAGAATGAAGTTTTGGAGGGTCAAATCAACACCATTTTGGAAACTAAGCACATATACGGAAATTAGAAAGGATAGAATTTCCAATGAGCTATCTTGATCTCAATTTGGACACTGGGAACCATTTCAAAAGTGGAGCTGAATTTGCCATTTCATTTTTTACACTGGCGTTGCGCTTTTTACCAATTTTCTGTGTTTCCTGAAATTTGCAATTTTTCTCAGTTTTCTCAGTTTCATCTTGGAAAATGATTTTTTTACCAATGTAATTTAAGGATGTAAATTTAATAATCATATTTTTAAGTTAGCTAGGGGGTAAATACATTAGGTAAAAAATCTTGATGAGATGAAATGAATCAGTTTCCAAAAATTGAGGGATGAGTTAGTTTGACCTCCCTACACTCTAGGTATGCAGTTCAGTTTTTGGTGTAATAGCTCCTCAACTTAGGGATTCGACCCCTAAGGTTGGGAGAAGTTGTTTGATGCCTATATATTAAACTTCTTGACTCATTTCACAGGTTGGATGTTATTGTATTGATAAGAGACTCTAGTGTAATCAGTATTTGGCAGAAATTTAATGAAAGAGTAGGAGTTATTTCTTTGGGAAACCTGTGGTATGAAAATTTAACATTGTTTCTTCTTCTGTTGCATATGTATGAATTTTTTGTACTCTCCGTGATCCATTTCATTTCTATTATATGTTGATATTCAAGTTTGATAATCAGAATACATCTCCTATGCTTTGTTTTGGGAAAATCTTCATAGTTTGTCTCATTTCTTCAGTTTAGAAAGAATACATGCATTGTCTTGTTATTTCTAGCACCTCACATGTCTAATCCATCCCAGTCAAAAACCCTAAAGTGTCAGCCTTCCTACCTACCTTTCCTCATTGAATGGACTACAATCCTAATCTTATTTTCCTTGACCTAGCCTCTTTGACCTAATTCACCCATCCAGAAAAACCAATTCAAAAAAACAAACCCCTGTACTCATATCTAGCCTAAAACCCTAATTCATCCAGCCCTCTTGGTTGTGACTTTGTGGAGAGATCCCTCTCTGGTTTGGTAGGGCTATCTCCCAAGCTAAAATATTGGTATGTGGTTACCTCTATTTGGACTCTTTCTCAACCTTAGAGATCAAGTGGAGTGATAAAAGGTTCGACCCCCGCCAAATCCCTCTGGCCCATAACCATAATTATTCTCCGCCATGAGGGGGATATGTGGCGGCACCACGCTAAGCCACGTGCCTCCTCCTCATTGGCCCAAACTTCAACCAATTAAAACCATGCCACTTTTCACCCTATACCTGTGACATTTGTCAACCTGTGATTCACCAAAATTACATAGTCAACTGCCAATTAGGTTGCCCAGGTCGTTGACCTACCCAGTCACCATGCCACGTCAACAATTCGGACTTCAGAATGGGCTCATGTTTGCATTTTTTTTGCTTGTTTATTAAAGTGAACATAACTCATTTCTGAAGCCATACAGAGTCCATTTCGCGTGAAACAAGTTGCTTCAAATTCAAAACGACGAGCACTACATGGTCGTTCAAGTTTCGAGTCATTTTGAGAACTTCGATTTTTGAGCATAATTCTAAGCACCTAATCATTCCTCCCCACTCGAAGCTTTTGGACCCCAAAAGATCATATTCAGTTATTGGAAAAGTGAGGGTACAGTTCCCTCACCTTCCAAATTTCCATCCATTTGGATTTTGAAGGATTTGCTCCTTTGAGCCCCACTTGAAGATATTCGACACTTCCTCTTTTCGATGTCCTTGTTCTTCTGTCAAGTATGGTGTCTTGCTGAAGCTCAACAAAAAAATCTAGAGAAAAGCCTTCAATAGATGGCAACTGAACATTATCCCCCTGATCTTAAATCAAAGGAGGCTCATACAATCTTAAATTTTCAACATTAACAACAGAGTAAATTTGCATGTATGAAGGATAAATCAAGCTTAAAGGCATTGTTACCAATCTTTTCCAAAATTTTGAAGGGACCATAACGAACTTTTTTCAGCTTTTTAGCTTCTTCTTCAAGCCTCTCCTTGCTAATTTTAAGGCAAACTTTGTCACAAAACTTGAAACTTATGATCCACACAATGTTTTTTGTGTCTCTCTTTGTACTGTCCTTGAATTTTTTCTAGTTGATCTTGAATTGTTTGATGGATCAACTGAATTTTCTCTGTTAATTCCTTTTCTTTATCTATGTCGCTATTCCCATCGATAGCTACATCTTTCCCAAAGATTAAATCCACTGGCGGTTTTGGCAAGTATCCAAGACATGCCTCAAATGGTGATGTTTGTGTAGAGGAGTGTTTTGCACAGTTGTAAGCATTTTGAATGTAATGCAACTGTACATACCTAAACTTAGGATGTTTATTACAATTTTTTCGAAGAATTGGAATGATTGTTCGATTGACTTCCTCGGTTTTACCATCTATTTGTGGATGAAAGGTTGTACTCTTCTTCAACTTAGTGTCCATCAAGTCCCACAATATTGACCGAAAATTCCCAACAAATCGAGAATCTTGATCACTTACAATAGATGTAGGCAACCCAAAACAAATCCAAACGTTTTGAAAGAAAATATGAGTTGTTTTCTCAACTGTAAATGGGTTTTTACATGGCATCAATATACACATTTTGTTGAACATATCCACAAATACATACAAATAATCATGACCTCTTTTTTACAAAGGAAGACCTCCTACAAAATCCATAGAAATAATCCCCCATGGACGTGAAGGAGCCGGAAGTGGTGTGTATAATCATAACTTCCTATTACTAGGCTTACTAAATGCACATAATGAACAACCTTTAATAAAACGTGACACACTTTCAAGCATACAAGGCTAATAAAAATACCTCTGAAGATTTGCCATTGTTTTGCTTACACTAAAATGTCCAGTAATAACATAAGTGTGTGCTTTCCTTATGACATTCACTCTCTCCCCCTGTGGAATACAAAGCTTGCCCAAATGATACAACAAGTTATTATGTACATGGTAATCCAATTCGTCAACTTGGCGACTTTGAATCAAGTTTGCATAAACATCTTGAAAGTCATTATCAAATGCATATTGTTCAATGTAACTTTCATGTAAAACATAAGTATTCTTGAGTAAAGTATTTGCAATAATCATAACCCTAGAAAGCATATCAACAACCTTGTTGTATATACATTTTTATACTTGATGACCAAGTGTAATTTCCGCAAGAAACCCATCCATCGAAAGTGTCTTGACTGTTGCAATTTAGTTTGCGATTGCAAGTATTGCAATGGTTGGTGATCAGTGTGAATGATGGTTTCCTTTCACATCAAATAGTGTTTCCACTTCTTCACACTTTGAACCAACACATATAGATCCTTGTCATAAGTAGGATAATTTATCATTACACCATTGAATATTTCTGAATGGAATAAAATGGGATTACCATGTTGTAAGAGGATTGTACCCATGGCATAGTCACTTGCATCGGTTTGAATCTTAAAGTGTTGTCTCAAGTCTGGTAGTGTTAGTATTGGGGTTGAACTGATCTTCTCTTTCAAAGCATCAAATTCTTTTTTTTGCTTGCCTCCCCACTAGAAGACCTTCTTAACACTAGTCAATGCATATAATGGAGTTGCAATAGAAGAAAAATTAGTTACGAACTTCCTCCAATATTGTGTTGCTCCTAGAAAACTCCTTACCTCAGTGATTGTCCTGGGTATAGGCCAATTCACAATGACCTCAACATTATAGGGGCCTATCTTCAGCTCACTTCCTCCAACAATATGTCCCAAATACACTAACGAATTTTTACCAAATTGACATTTGAAATCTTCAAAAACAATTGTTATCTTCTCAAGACATCAAGCACCTTTATTACATGCATGACATGTTCATCTCGTAATTTTCTGAATATCAAAATATCATCTAATTATACAATGAAAAACTCATCAAGAAATGGCATCAATACATCATTCATAACTCTCATGAAAGTTGTTGGAGTGTTGCAAAGACCAAAAGGCATAACAAGCCACTCAAACAATCCTTGCTTAGTTTTAAATGTGGTCTTCCATATGTCCTCTTTAGCTATTCTAACTTGATGATAACCACTTCTTAGTGAAATACTTTGCATACCTCAACTGATCAAGAAAATCATCAATTATTGGGAGTGGATAACGATTCTTTACCGTGATTTTGTTTAGTGCACAGAAATCCACACACATGCGCCAAGTTCCATCCTTCTTGGGCACCAACACAATCGGTGAACCCAATGGCGAGGTAGATGGGCGGATGATACCTTTATTCAACAATTCTTTGATTTTCTTCTTGATTCTTGCACATTCCATTATCAACATGCGATACATGCCAATATTAGGGAGTGGAACATATTGCTACAACTGTATCTCATGTTGGATTCCCCTCTTGTGAGGTAACCCCTTTGGTTCCTGAAACATCTCGCCATGCTGACTTACCACATCAAAGAAATCAGATTTCAATTTATCATCACAACCTTCAAAAGATTCATAACCCTTATCATTCTTTTGTTTGATCATAAGAAGCACAAAGTTTTTTCTTGAATTTACTAGTCTCTTCATTTTCCCATCATTAACTAAAGAGAGGTTTATCGTTTTGCGATGATATCTCACAATATATTCCACTCCATCTTTGAACAAGTGGTACTTTTTTTCATGGCAATAGAAGACTTCTTTCCTATCATAGAGATGGGGACTACCCAAAACAATTCCTGATATGTCAAGCGGTACAACATGTAACTCAACTTCATCAATAAATTTTGCAATAATTGCAAACCGGAAAATACATTTTCTTTTAACCTGTAAATTTGTATCCTTGGTTATCCAACCCAAAGGATATGGCTTGTGATGAGGCAAGGTTTCAAGATTAAGATTCTTGACTAAGTCTTCAGATATTAAGTTCACTTGAGACCCACTATCAAATAGTGTGTCAATTTTTGTATGTTTTGAGATCACTCTTACATGAAACAACTCTATTCATGTTTTTTCACTTGGAGTGTTACTGTGACAATTTGATGAACTAGTACTTGCTATGGCTTCCTTTCCCTTTATGACCATGGCTGCGATTATAGTCTCATCTCCTAAGTCGGATCCAAGATCCTATTGTGTGGTAGCGGTTGTCTTTTGTTTCCCCGTGATGTTGAATTTCTTAGGCTTCAATTCTGGATGAAGCTTCCAACACTGGGTGTCATCATGACCCTCTTTGGAACAATTGTTACATGTGTTTTTCTCCCCTTCTTTTTTAATGGATGCATTTTTGTTTTTTTTTTCCCTTGAAACCCTTTCCTTTTTCACCACCCTTAAATGGTTTCTTTTTACCCTCTTCTTGTACATTTTCCCTCTTTCCTCAGGGTGTGTAGCTTGCACAAAGACCTCATCTAGACTAGTAGGATTAAACATGAGGATGGCATGTTTCAGGTAACTATGCAAACCCCCTATGTACTTCAGCAAAGTATCTTGAGAATGCAAATCAACACCTAACATAAGAGCTCTTCTCCTAAATTCATGAGCGTAATCTTGCACACTTTGAACTTTCAATTGTCTAAAGTTTTTCCAACTCATAATGACTTTTTGCATGTACGCTAGAGGGTATAATTTCCTTTTAATGGCAGCAATAAAATTAGACCAATACATTGAGATATTACCGTGTTTTTTAATCTCATATTGTGTCTTTGCTTCCCACCATACAAGTGTTGCACCCTCCATTCTCAAAGAAGCCAATTAAATATTTATGTCATCCTCTTGAAGAATCTGAATTCTGCAATAAACCTCTAGATGACGAATCCAATTATCAAGCTTCTATGCATTCACTCCACCATTATACATCGGAAGCTCAAATTTAACATCAAGTTTAAGTAAGGGTGATTTACCAGCTCCTTTTGAAGTATGTGTATGAACAGATGGAACGGTTGTGGTAGTGGAAGATGATGAAGAGGAAGGTGAAGATAGTGGAGTGGATGGTAGTTTATTACCATCTCCATGGCCTCCTCCTCCTTAATAACCCTCTCCTCTTGGAGGCCTAGAAATTTCTCCTTGCGTCATTAAATTCCTCTCTTCATAGAGGACCTTTACCATCTCAGTCATATCAAAAAATTCCTTTCTAAATTCTCTCTCATCTTCTATCATGGTAGGTTCTCCTTCATGAAACATGCTCATTGAAGACTCAACTTCAACTTGAGGATGTGCTGGTGTTGAAGACTTTGAAACTTTTCACTTCTTCCTATTGACCCAACTGCAGGGATTTCAACCAGCTTCTTCTTCTCTTTGGAGTTTTAACCTTGTAAGCATGACACAAACTTTCAAACAATTAGATCCCTTATTGCACAACAAACCTAAAGCTTTGATACCAAAAATGTTCTTATTAAGGTATGTTAGTATTCCTGTGCTAATTCCTCTTTTAGATTTTGAAACCAATGTTTTACATGTGCTTAAGTTTCAAGTTCTCTCGCAGGTTATTGAGTTTCATGAGTGATTTGTATGTTATTTTTATGAACAATTTAACATAAAAGAAATACTAAACAATAACAAATAAAAGTATAGTACATCACCATACAACACATCAACACTGGGATTTAATGAGGGAGTTCACCCCTCATAGGCTACATATCCGTAGTCCAACTTCCATGGCTTGGGCCTCTATATTATGCTCAAATTTTCAAAATGATGTGTTTATAATGATTTTCTATGCCTGAAGCATGTACCAATGAGTTCAGAATGCCCAAAAATGGTACTTTAGCCTATTTCTGCTCCTCATTTGATCGAAAACTGACTGAGTTATGACCTCCACAAGTCTGCCCATAATTTTCTCCCTAAATTTATCTAACTGCCACTAATTCGGGCTAGCTAGCGAAAAAAATAACAATTCCGCTGAAATTATCGGACCGCCAAGTTAATCTAAATTAACTTAAATAACCTGCATTAGGCTAATTAAATGTTATTAGTGTTAAATCCTCATTTTATTGTTAATTCCATATTAGTGCTTAATAATGGATTTTAGTGTTAATAAATGGAGGATTAAGTTTAAACCATCGTGCTTAGGGTAAGGCCCTCCGATGTTCCGTCATGGTCTCCAGGTTGTGGTCGCATGTGTTGGTGGCTGACCCCCTCTCCCCCCATCAACTTTTTTGTTAAAATCGAAATATGTATGAAGAACAGTATGGGTAAGGAACAAGCAGTAGAGGAGATGGTAACATTGCGCGCTAGTTTGGAGGAGGTCTCAGGTTCGACTCTCGCCCGGTCCCTCTGGTCCATAACCATAATTTTTCTCCGCCACGAGGGGGACACGTGGGAGCCCCAGGCTGAGCCACGTGCCTCCTCCTCATTGGCCCAATATTCAACCAATTAAAACCATGCCACGTTACACCCTATACCTGTGACACTTCTCAACCTATGATTCACCGAAATTACACAGTCAACTTCCAATTGGGCTGCCCAGACCATTGACCTGCCCAGTCATCATGCCACGTCAGCAGTACAGACTGCTAATTGGGCTCCCTATCTACATTTTTTTTCTTGTTTCGTAAATCGAACATAACTCATTAGTGAAGCCATACGAAGTCTATTTCATGTGAAACGAGTTGGGCCGGATCCAGAACAACGAGCACTACGAGGTCGTTCAGGTTTTGAGTCATTCTGAGAACTTTGATTTTTTAGCATAATTCTGAGCACCTGATCACCTCTCCATGACAACACATTCAAGAAGTAAACATCTTCTATCTCAATAGTAAGAGTCTGGGTTCCAGTCAAAAAATTATGTTCATTCACATTCCATGCTCTCACCAAATAATATAGAAGTTATGGCTCAGCTCTCATTCTCATAATCGTGAAAAATTTTGTTAGCTCACATTCTCGAAGTGCCAACATGGTGTTGGCATCATTATTTGCGATGAGGTTTTGAGCCTCATGCTCTCTCTATCTCTCCATTCCAACATTTTGATGGGTGAAAAAATTGTTAAAGGCAAGATGAAAACAAGTTAGATAATAAATACAAAAAAAATTGAGTTATTTCTGTCAAGAACTTTAAAAAAATTTATACTCTCTATGGTCGTCACAACTATATTTTAAAAATTGTGCGATAAAATCACACTTGTGCTTTTAGGCTCTGTGACAATCTTGTTTGGTTGCAAATCTCGATATAGCATGCCTGCGATGGTCTAAGGGAAAATTTTCCCTAATTTAAGAAGCCTAAAAATGAAAATTTCACCGTTAAAATTGAAAATAAATACCATAAAAATGGAGAGGGGATATGTCATCATCAATAATAATTAGGTTGGTTAGCATGTCATTTTGAGTTAGGTCTAGTGCGTTGGTCAAATAAATTCATGAAAATTGACAAAATTTCATGATTGGTCTATTGTTTTAAAGGGTTCAAAATGTTTTTGTCTCATGTAATTAAGGTCTTATCATAGGAAAAATTTCAAAAATTCACATACATCAGGTCAAATAAATCATTTTTGACATTTGTCACCTTTTACCTGAGTCTGCAGTGATTTCTGTGCAAAACAGGTTGTTTTTGCTACATACTCACCTCACAATTCTGTAGCGAATCAGCCAACTTTCTAATTGAATTTGCTACGAACTCATGGTTTTTTGCAAGTGTTATGGGGATTGATGAGCTGTCATTTTTTTAGTGGTTAGGAGTCAGTATATCACCATGTGCCTACCTATTATGAGTTATTATTCGGTATATGACATGCTTAGACATCATTACATCACAATCATTTTGTTTTCCTCTCCCACTTTCCTTTCCTTATTCAACCTTCATGCATTCGAGCCTAATAAATTACCTTGTCATCCTTGTGAGATGCTTTTGCCACCATTTACCTGTTTCAATTTCGATCTAGCTGTTGTCATAAGGTGCTTTTTCAATTCTATCCACAAACAGCTTGTTATCAAAGGTCATATTTTGCAGGTGTCAACTTCCAAAGAAGGCAATGTTGTTTTGGAGGAGATGGCCGCACATAAGAAAACAAAAAAAGGAGGTTCAGTGGTTAGATATGATCCTATGGACCTGAAATTGGTTATGGAGGATCCAAGTTTTGCAAAGGCCTTCACCAATGTTGGCTACATGCGTTTCTGTCAAAAGATACAAGGGGATTATTGTGTTTTTTACTGTTTAAGCAGTCAAATTCAAGAGTAGTTTATGGGTAAACGAAGATGAATTCCAAAACATTGAGAGAGCTTATTGTCAAACACGGATCAAAAAACATTAACCTCTTTCACTTTTCTCACAGGTGTTACAAATTGGGAGATTCAAATATGTCTTTGGGCTCTATTTTCTCAGTGTGTATTTTCCTTGTTTTAGACATGTTTTTCAAATGCAGATTCCAGACATATGGAGATGGTTTTCAAAAAACCAAGAGAGGTTTTTCTTCAGAATGATCTTATTTACAAAAACCTCCTCTCGTGTTCTAACGGCTATCAAATATCAGGAGATAGGAGCTCATTTATTACCCCTATTTTTCAGAAAAACAGGTCCATTTTTAATGGAAGATGAACCTGCTGAAGGTGAAGCTACTACTTCTTGAGGATGGTAAGACACATTTTGAACCATTTTTGTCCTATCATGATTCATATCATCATCTCACACATCCATGGACGATTTTTTGGAGGTAGAAGTGAAAATTTTGAAATCTGCAGTTTATCAGGCAAGTTCGTAGTGTACTCCAAGCTTAAAGCCGAGTTTTCGCTACGAACTCGTTGAATATGAATTTTTGTTATAAAATCCAAGTTTTTTCATAAAGGGAGAAAGTAAAGGAAACTATTTAAGTGTTAACCCTTCACAACAGTAGATAAGTCAAACAGTTTGCAGAAGAGATCAAATGGAGACTGCTACGAACTTTTCGCTACAGACTTGCCTAAAGTCCTCTGTTTTTGTAGCGAAGGAGAATTTCGAACCTTTCAAGCATTAAATGCATTTTTGAACCACATAAAATCATCTGGATCGGTTAAAAAGCATCAGCAGAGACTACAGTTAGTGAAAGCGCGCATCATGGAAGGTGATTGGGCTGCTAGCTCGTCAGTTTTGGACACATCAACAAATATAACAACGCGTCCCCAAAATCCGAGGAGCAAACCCTTGATGTCAATTTGGTTGTTTTATTGTTTATTTATGGGAATTTCCATCTCAGGAAAAGTGGTTTTTTTCGATAAGTGTCATCATGAATAGATTCTGTAAAAGTTGTTAGTGAAATAAATAGTGTTAGAGTCCTAGTAGGTTCTGAACTCTTGAAAATAGAAATATCACTAGATTCCCTCCTTTTAATCTATTTCCTGTTTGGATAAGGTGTCTTTAGAGGCATTCGAAGGTCTAGCCATCTGGCAGAATACATGTAAAGATATCTAATTTTATAAATAGGTGGATAGAAGGTTTAGAAGAGGTTGAAGGATGTCATATTACAAGCTACTTTTTTAATATTTTCAAGACAATGATATACAATTGCAAAAGGCTTCTATCAGACCTGAGATTCATTATGTGTTCTCACATGTGTTTGTTTTATCTATATTTTTTATGTTTACTCTGTTAACTTTATGTGTGATCACTTGGAATTCGTGTTTAATCATGCTCCAATTTCCTGTATGCATATGGTTTACTATTCAAGTTGTCTTTTGATGAGAATACACACATGTCTCAACTTCCATGTTAGATGTTTTTCATGTAATTGAGTTCCCTCTGACTCCATGCCCAATGGTAGCTACTTATTAACATCCTTCACTTGCATAAAAACATTCAAAATACATTCAGAGTTAACCATCTTTGTCTCCAAACATTTTATATTGAATATCATCATACATTACCATGAGAGAGCCCTCTCAAGTTGGAAAGGCTAAGTTCCAACTAAAAGTGGTCTGAAATAGTTACTCCAAGTTGACTATTGAAGTAGCCCATCA
Organism: Pinus albicaulis; assembly: GCA_034641835.2. Lineage (NCBI taxonomy): Eukaryota > Viridiplantae > Streptophyta > Pinopsida > Pinales > Pinaceae > Pinus > Pinus albicaulis. The sequence continues at coordinate 1,476,977,324 of CM076577.1, forward strand.
ACTTCAATTTGGTGATAAAATTTTGGTGCGTCTTTCGGGAGACTGAAGATACGTTTTCCCGAAATTTTGTGCTCAAGCAGAAATATTGAGCTCATGAAGGTAGCAGGAGATCAAACAATTCTAAGGCCATACTTCTACCTTGGTGACCCCATTCTTGAAGAATTCAGAAATTCATAGCTTCATGGTAACACTATTTGGAAATGAGAGACTTAGATGCAGCAACAACTTTTTCAAAGTATGCATGTGTGGACTTTTCAAAAATTTATGGATTTCCAAATCTTTTGCCCAAGGATGCATATCTTTTAAGTATTGGCCCTAAGTTTGATGGAGAAGATTTAAGCTTGACTTTAGAGCATGTATCAAATTTTCCTGACTTTACTGAGCTCCTTAGAGTCAAACAAGATGTATTCATTGGGCTTTTATATGATTCATTCCAAGGAAAGTGTAAAAGTTGGGTGGAAAGGTTACATGTTAGATCTATTAAATCATTTTCAGTTTTTTGGCTTATTTTCTTGGAAATATGGATGGAGAAGACAGAGTTTGTGGCGGGTTCTCTTTCCATTCAGGAATTCACAGGATGATGCTATGGTGTAGAAGTTGGTGAGAAATTTTCTTCATCATTGTCTTTTTATTTAAAGTCATATAAAGGAAATCCTAAAAATAAAAATCAAATTTTTAGATGAATTGGCTCATGAGCTTGAAAAAGATGTTGAAGATGTTGAAAATCAAATTCAGTCTTATCATTTTCAAGATAATATGCAGCTTGTTGAAAGTTTTTTCCAGCCAAAACAAGCAAATGAGAAATTGTCTTTTGACATCAAGATGGAGAAATATTTTGTTTTAAAAAATACATCTGATGACATAGCTGAAAGTATATGATGACAAGGAAAATAAGTGTGAAGTGTTCAGCTATGGGGATTGCTTTGCTCAAAATTTTGAAAATATTCATCAAGAAGATCATATCTTTATTGATTCTGTACTAGACTATATGGAGAATTTTTTTAGCTTGAATTTTCAGCCATGTCTTCACTGTGAGAAACGGAGCCATTATTAGTTTCCATTATATTTTCCAGTTTCGATTTTGTTGGTGCATAGCCAAGCAGTGATTTTATTTCAGCAGTTACTTGATTGGCTTCACTGGGATTTTTGTGTAATCTGATTTAGTAGTTTCTCAACAGTATAGGGTAGGTAGGTGTGTGTGTGAATAAGCTCAAGTATTCCGAGCATCTTTTCAGCATGTACAGATTTAGTTTTCAGCTTGGATTGCAGTTTTCAACAAGTTTGAGTCCGAGGAGAAGGTTGTAAAGACTTGGAAAGAACATCATCAGAGTCATCTTTTCAGTTTTCAATAAGGCATTGGAGTTGTTGGTTCTTTGCTACACCATAGGGGCACATCATCCCCAATGGAGCCATTGTTATCATCAATAACAATTAGGTTGGTTATTGTGTCATTTTGAGTTAGGTCTAGTGTGTTGGTCAAATTAATTCATGAAAATTGATAAAATTTCATGAGTGGTTTATTGTTTTAAAGGGTTCAAAATGTTTTTGTCTCGTGTAATTAAGGTCTTTTCATAGGCAAAATTTCAAAAATTCACATACATCAGGTCAAATAAATCATTTTTGACATTTGTCACCTTTTACCTGAGTCCGCGGCGATTTCTATGCAAAACAAGTTGTTTTCGCTACGAACTCATGTAAATTTTCGTAGATGTTCTATGCTTGATGCAACTTTACTTTTATACCCAATATCAAACAGCAATCACATAAACAAGAAAGTAAAATGTTGATAGAACATACCAATAGAGCGACAGAAGACAAGCCAAAAATACACTTAACTTGATTAGCAAAATATGTGTGTGGTGTGTTACGACGGTCAACAGGATGCTTCAACCAACAAAGTCTCTACACGGTCAGCCAACCATAATGTGTCACACAACCCTCTTGGACAGCTCTACAATGATCAACCCAAAATCAACAAAATTCAACATTGTACAATCAACGATCAACGATCAACGCAAAATAACAGCAGCAAAAAGTCAACACATCCAAGTCAAAGTCAACGTTCAACCTCGATTTCTGTGCCAAAAAATGCGGACTACAGAAATCATAATTTTGGGAGTTTGAGGTCAACTTGACCATGCGATGACCAAAGTCAACGTTAGTCAAATATGCGTTGAAACCCTAGGTCAAAACTAGAAAATCCTTGCTGCATTTTTCCCACGTGTGAGAGAAGAAGAGCCTCCAGGATGATGATCGAACGAAACAGATGATGAGAGAGAATGTGTGATGAGTGATGGTGAAAATGACCTCCAACGTTGACCTATATATATCCATCAGTGAGGGTGTGTGACACATCTGTTGGGGATTCAAGCCTATATTACAATTCTGGCCGACCTTGCACATAAGTGGAATTAATTCAAAATAAATGTTCTACTCGTCGGATCAAGATGATATTTAGATTGATATTGCACCTCTCCAAAAGAGGAATCCAATAAAAATATTGACATCTTCATTTGAGCATCACAACATGGAGTTTGGACCTAGTTGTCCAAAATTAACACTCCCTCTCAACTAGGGAGAACTCCATCCACCTGTGCCATCCAAACATCATGCGTCATCTTGTTGTAACTTGCTTTGCTAGCTTCTTTATTTCAGAACAAAAGGTGAGTCACAAAGACATCACTCTCTGCTAACAAAATCATCTCAGAGGTTTGAAACCTCTATAGGACTCAAAGGAGTCACATACCAACCCAAAGTTGGTTTAACTGACCGGAAGTCAGTTGGAGCTCTGAAACCTCACTAGACTTGATCCCAGATCAAGTGGTTGGACACGTGCCATCCTAGACATAAAGAGTACGACAATCTCTGATGTGTCCATCAGTATTTGCTACTGGTCTCTAGTTTTTCCCACCTCATTGGCCAAATGAGAGGTACTTCCCATGAGTCCAGGACTCAATGAGTAGGATGCATACAGGGCACAGATCAAAGAGAGGTGAACCAACTCAATATCATAATGGTGGGGTAGAAGCACACCAATAAGGTTCGACAAGCCTATCCCTGTGGTTTCTCATAGCTCCAAGAAGCTTCCCCAAGGCCCCCTGGAGCTCCCAGAGCTCATCGTCCAACAAGACCCTCAGCATAGGGTCATTCCACGATACCAAGATTCTCAAGGAAGGTTAGGAACCTGACCTTCCCCAAGGGTTTTGTGAGAATATCCGTGACCTACTCATCAGTTCCTATATGATCAAGCCTTATGGCGCCTCATTATACCATCTCCCAAATAAAGTGGTACCTAATATCAATATGCTTGAATCAATAATGGAACACGAGATTCTCGGACAAACAAATCCCACTTTGGTTATCACAAAGGATAACGGTGGTATCTAGCACATGCCTGAACAACTCACTAAATATCTTTCGCAACCAAACTGCTTCACAACATGCCATACTCACTATAATGTATTCCGCCTCAGTGGTGCTCAAAGCCACCGAATTCTGCTTCCTGCTCATCTAATATATGGAAGCAAACCCAAGTGTGAAGCAGCATCCAGATGTGCTCTTGCGATCCACCACATTGCCAGCCCTATCAGGATCAATATATCCATGGAGTGTCACGCTCTCGGCAGTGTATCTCAGCCCATGGTTTATCGTGACCCGAAGATATCTCAATAGATTCTTGGCACCAACCCAGTGAATGTGATGAGGATCAACCATGTGTTGACTCAAAGTGTTCACTGCAAAACATACGTTTGGACGGGTGTTCACTAAGAACATCAGGGCCCCTACGAGTTGACGATACTCAGGAGGATTTGTTAGCACAAGCCCAGCAATGCTACCACTCAACTTCTTAAAGTTGAGATCCATTGGTGTCGACGCGGACTTACAGTCCACCATTCCAAATCTTTCCAGCAACTTCACAATATATTTTCCTTGAGAAAGGAAAATCTCGCCAGGTCTCTACCAGACCTCCAAGCCTAGGAAGTAATGCATCAGTCCTAGGTCGTTCATCTCAAACTCAGAAGCGAGCTCCCTCTTACACTGATGAATGAGAGGTTCAACACCTGTCAAGAAGAGGTCATCCAGATACAGCACCAAAATCAGAGGCTTTTCTCTATCAGCCTTGAAGTAAAGGTTCGGATCAGCATTACTATGAGTGAAGCCAAGCTTCATCAAGTAGCTATCTATCCTCTCATACCAAGCCCTAGGGGCTTGCTTCAACCCATAGAGGGATTTCTTCAATCTGCAAACATGGGTGTCTCGATCCTAGACTTCGAACCCCAGAGGTTGCTCCACATACACCTCTTCCTTTATCACACCATGCAGAAAGGCGATCTTCAAATCCATCTGATGAACATTCCATCCTTGTGTAGCACCAAGGGCTATGATAGATCGGATGGTGGTATATTGGGCCACAGGTTCAAATATATCATCATAGTCTACACCTTTCTTTTGAGAGAAGCCATGGGCAACGAATCTTGCCTTGAACTTTTCAGCACTACCATCAGATCCATGCTTGATCTTATAGAGCCATTTCAAGATGACAACTGCTTTGTCCTCCGGTCTCGGAACCACATCCCAGACATCATTATTCATAATGGAATCATATTCTTCATCCATAGCATCCTTCCAGACTTGATTCTTTACAGCTTCCTCAAAAGAGCCAAGCTCAGATTGTACGATTGTACTCATGGATGCTAGATACCCTTGGTATCTGTTCGGCTTCTTGCTTTCACGGAATGTCCCCCTTGGGGCCATATGTCTCTCAAAATCCTCAAGAGTGTCCCTGACCCATGATGGTCTTATCTTCACTTAAGGAAGTGGATCAATAAGGTCCATCAGTCCTTCAACATCGGGCATCGTCTCATCCTTCAGTTCTTCCTGATTTCTAGACCTTACTTCATGATCTTCCTCAGAGCTCGGAAGATTGATTACTTTCCTGAGGGAAGCATCTTCATCAAAGGTAACATCATGGCATATCCCCACTTCTCTTTGACCAGGCACATAGCCTCTATAAGCCTTTGAAGTTTCATTATAGCCCACAAACATTCCCTTCTTCCCATAAGCATCCAGCTTGCTCCTCTTTTCTTTCGGCACATGAAAATAAACAGGACAACCAAAAACTCTAAAATGTGAAACGTCAAGTTTCTTACCAGATAAAACCTCTTCAGGAGTTTTGGAGTCCAGAGCAGAATGAGAGCATCGATTTTGTATGTACACAGCAGTGTTCACAGCTTCTCCCCACAGAAACTTCAGACGACCTTGGTCACATAGCATGGCACGGGCCGCTTCCACAATGGTCCTGTTCTTTCTTTCAGCAACGCCATTTTTCTCAGGAGTATATACGGTTGTGGTATCCCTCTTGATGCCAGCTTCTCTGCAAAATTTATTGAACTCATTCGTCTCATATTCAGTGCCATTATCGGTCCTCAAAATCTTGATCTTCTACCCTGTTTGATTTTCCACCAAGGCTTTGAAAGTACGAAACCACATGAAAGCCTCATCCTTCTTCTTCAAGAACTATATCCAGGTTTTGCGATAGAAGTCATCTATGAATGTCATATAATAATAACATCCTCCCAAGGATGTCACGGGCAGCATACTAGACAAATCAGAATGTATCAATTGCAGGACACCATATGTCTTTGTGACACTTGCAAGGAAAGGTCCCCTTATATGCTTTCCTCCAGCACAACCCTGACATACACCTTCATGATCATTTTTTAACTCGGGCATCCCTGTCACCACCTTCCTTGCTTCGGAAAGGGCTTTGTAATGAAGGTGTCCAAACCTCCGGTGCCATAGTTCGGTTTGACGGATAGTATCACATGTCATAGCTCCCAGTGGACTTCCTCCAACCTGGTAGAGTGTATCAACTCTAAACCCAATCGTGATAGCTTCCTTGAAGCTCTTCTTCCAGATGTGTACCTTCCCATCAACGAATGCCACATTGAAACCTTTGTCTTCCATAGTTGAAATAGACACAATTTTCTTCTTCAAATCAAGTACATATAATACATCTTGCAAGCGGAGGACTTGACCTTGAGATAAGAGTGGGGTCACAATCCCTGTCCCTTTCACGGGATATGTGGCATTATCTCCAAGAACAATTTTCAGATAAACATCCTTCTCAACCAAATCAGAAAGTGCTTCCTTAAACCAAGTGAGGTGCCTTGAGGCACCACTATCGATCAACCAGATATCCATAGTGTCGGGTGGAGATGTAGTGGAGAGGGAAAATACAAGAATGAATTCATTTCTTTTATCATCAACAACATTAGATTCCTCATACCTAGAATTTCTCAACCTTTTGAAAGGTTGTCCATTTCCATTGCGACCAGAGGGAGCCTTCCTCTTTCCTTTGAACCTGTTGTTCCTTTCATTGCCATTCCTCTAGTTGTTGTTGTTTTCATCATCCCTAGGGGAATCCTTCTTATTAGGGCATTCTCTATCATAGTGATTGAGCTCGTTACATGTGTAACATCTTCCTTTCTTTCCTTGGGCCCCTGCTCTTCCATGGTTCCTCGGACCACCATTGTTCTTCTTCTTAGCACGAGTGGTGAAGGCAACATTACCTTCATTTTCATATTCCTTCATTCTTGTTTCCTCTTGAGTGCATCTCAACAATACTTCGTCAAAATCAAGAATCACATTGTTATTGAGAATGGTAGTATTGAATACATGCCATTTGGAGGAGAGACCTCTAAGTGCGGTAAGAACCATTTCTCGATCAACTATTGTCTCCCCAATGGCGAAAATATTATTTATGATTTCGGCCAACTTTAGAAAATAAGATTGGATGGATTCATCCCTGCCTTTCTTCAGATGGTTCTTAAAGAAAAGGACTTGATTTGCATTGTTGGCCTTGAACATGTTGACCAACTTATCATACATATCCTTGGATGTGCGAAGCTTAGAAATGTAGGCAACTAGACTCTTATGAATTGAATCCCATATGATTAGCTTTGCTTTGATTTCCCCCTTCTTATACTTTGACTTGGTGGCAGCAAGTGCAGATGATGGAGGCTCTTGGATTTTACCATGCACATAGTCCATGACATCTTGGTCTTCCAACATTAGATCCAAAGTCATCTTCCAGACATGGAAGTCTTCCTTCCCAGCCAACTTGTCCTCAACTTTGAAGCCATTATAGTTTGAGGTACCCATGGGTCCTTTACCAATGCTCGTTCTTTGGTGATTGCTCTCAATACAAATTTGGGCTTCGTCTTCACCTCACCTCTGATACCATGTAAATTTTCACAGGTGTTCTATGCTTGATGTAGCTTTACTTTTATACCCAATATCAAACAACAATCACATAAACAAGAAAGTAAAATGTTGATAGAACATACCAATAGATCGACAGAAGACAAGCCAAAAATACACTTAACTTGATCAACAAAATATGTGTGTGTAGTGCGTTACACCAGTCAACAGGATGCTTCAACCAGAAAAGTCTCTACACGGTCAGCCAACCAGAATGTGTCACACAACCCTCTCGGACAGTGCTACAACGGTCAACCCAAAGTCAACAAAAGTCAATGTTGTCCAGTCAACAGTGAACACAAAACAGCAATAGCAAAAAGTCAACGCAGCCAGGTCAAAGTCAACGTCCGGCCTCGATTTCTATGCCAAAAAATGCGGACTGTAGAAATAGGAATTTTAGGAGATTTTGAGATCAAGTTGACCATGCATTGACTAAAGTCAACGCTGGTCAAATCTGTACTGAAACCCTTCGTTAAAACCAGAAAATCCTTGTTACGTTTTTCCCACGTGTGAGAGAAGAAGAGTCTCCAACATGATGATTGAACCAATCAGATGATGAGAGAGAAAGTGTGATGAGTGATGCTGAAAATGACCTCCAATGTTGACCTATATATATATATCCATCAGTGAGGGTGTGTGACACATATGTTGGGGCTTCAAGCTTACATTACAATTATGGTTGACCTTGCACATAAGTGGAATTAATTCAAAATAAATGTTCTGCTCATCGAATCAAGATGATCTTTAAATCGATCTTGCACCTCTCCGAAAGAGGAATCCAATAAAAATATTGGCATCTTCATTTGAGCATCACAACATGGATTATGGACCTACTTGTCCAAAATTAACAACTCACCTGACAATTTCGTAGTGAATCTACCAACTTTCTAATTGAATTCACTACGAACTCATGTTTTTTTGCAAGTGGTATGGGGATCGATGAGCTGTCATTTTTTTAGTGGTTAGGAGTTAGTATGTTACCATGTGCCTACCTGTTATGAGTTATTATTCGGTGTATGACATGCTTAGCCATCATAACATCACCACCATTTTGTTTTCCTCTCCCACTTTCCTTTCCTTATTCAGCCTTCATGCATTCGAGCCTAATCACTTACCTTGTCATCCCTGTGAGATGATTTTTCCGCCATTTCCCTATTTTGATTTCGATGTAGTTGTTTTCATAAGGTGATTTTTCAATTCTATCCACAAACATCTTGTTGTCAAATGTCGTTTTTTGGAGGTGTCAACTTTCGAAGAAGGCAACATTGTTTTGGAGGAGATCGCCGCACATAAGAAAACCAACAAAGGAGGTTAAGTAGTTAGATATGAGCCTATGGACCTGAAATTGGTTATGGAGGATTCAAGTTTTACAAAGGCCTTCACCAATGTTGGCTGCATGCGTTTCTGTCAGAAAATACAAGGGGATTGTTGTGTTTTTTGACTGTTTAAGCAGTCAACTTCAAGAGTAGTTTATGGGTAAATAGATATGCATTCTAAAAAACTGAGAGAATTTATTGTCAAAAATGGATCAAAAAGCATTAACCTCTTTCACTTTTCCCATAGGTGTTACAAATTGGGAGATTCGAAGATGTCTTTGGGCTCTATTTTCAGAGTGTGTTTTTTCCCTATTTTAAACATATTTTGCAAATGCAGATTCCAGACATATGGAGATGATTTTAAAAAAACCAAGAGAGGTTTTTTTCTTCAGAGCGATCTTATTTACAAAAGACTCCTCCTGTTTTTTAACATCTATCAAGGATCGAGACATAGGAGCTCATTTCTAACCCCTTGTTTTCAGAAAAACAGGTCCATTTTCAATGGAAGATGAACCTACTGAAGGTGAAGTTGCTAATTCTCGAGGATGGTAAGACATATTTTAAACAATTTTTGTCCTATCATGCTTCATATCATCATCTCATGCAACCATGGTTGGGAGGTAGAAGTGAAATTTTTAAATCTGCAGTTTATCAAGCAAGTTCGTAGTGTACTCCAAGCTTAAAGCCGACTTTTCACTACGAACTCGTTGAAGATAACAATTTGCTATAAAATCCAAGTTTTGTCATAAAGGGAGAAAGTAAAGGCATCTATTTAAGTGTTTTAACTTAGTGAACACATTCACAACAGCATAGAAGTCAAACGGTTTGCAAAAGAGGTCAAATGGAGACTGCTATGAACTTTTCACTACGGACTTGCCTAAAGTCCTATGTATTTGCAGCGAAGTTGAATTTCGAACCTTTAAAGCATTAAATTCATTTTTGAACCGCATAAAATCATCTGTATTGGTTAAAAGTATCAGTGGAGACTATAGTTAGTGAAAGCACACATCATGGAAGGTGATTGGGTTGCCAACTCATTGTTTTGGACACATCATCAACTATGCCAGCACATCCCCAAAATCCGAGGAGCAGATCCTTGATGTCAATTTGGTTGTTTTATTGTTTAGTTATGGGTATTTCCACCTCGGTCAAAGTGGTTTTGTTCAATAAGTGTCATCATCAATAGATTATGTAAAATTTGTTAGTGAAATAAATAGTGTTAGAGTCCTAGTAGGTTTTGAACTCTTGAAAATAGAAATATCACTAGATTCCCTCCTTGTAAATTGTTTCATATTTGGATAAGGTGTCTTTGGAGGCATTCGAAGGTCTAGCCAGTTGGCAGACTACATGTAAAGATATCTAGTTTTATAAATAGGCAGATATAGAGAAGAGGTTGATTGATGGCATGTTACCAGCTACTTTTGTAATATTTTCAAGACAACAATATACAGCTACAGAAGGCTTCTACCAGACCTGAGATTCATTATGTGTTCTCACATGTGTTTGTTTTATCTATCTTTTTGATGTTTACTCAGTTAAAATTATGTGTAATCAATTGGAATTCGTTTTTAATCATGCTCCAATTTCCTATATGCATATGGTTTACTATTCAAGTTGTGTTTTGATGAGAGTACACACATGCCTAAGCTTCCATGTTAGATGTTTTTCATGTAATTGAGTTCCCTCTGACTCCATGACCAATGGTAGCTACTTATTAACATCCTTCACCTACACAAAAACATTCAAAATACATTCAAAGTTAGCCAACTTTGTCTCCAAACATTGTCTATTGAATATCATCATACATTACCCTGAGAGAGCCCTCTCAGGTTGGAAAGGCTAAGTTCCAACTAAAAGTGGTCTGAAATAGTTACTCTAAGTTGACTATTAAAGCAGCCCATCAACTTCAATTTGGTGATAACAAGACAGATGAATCATACTTGGAAGAAACACTGTCTGAAATCGTCCACTAGATTGTCCATAATCAACTACTGAAGATCAAGGATAAAATGGGGTTTTTTAGCTCTACAAAGTGGTAAAACTCAAATGGTAAAAGGAAATTATACTTCATGCTTTTATAGGAATTAAAGTTATTTATTATTATTATTATTATTATTATTATCATTATTTCCATTTTTACCTAAGTTACCATAATTGATCCTATTTTATAATAGTTTTTGGGAAAATATGATGATTTTTTACTTGAATGTGTAGAGAACAAGTTAAAATTTTGAAATATAATGCTTCGGCATGGGTATACTTTTATCATCTTTTTGGGCTCATTAAAACTGTGTGAAAAGGGAACCCCTTGGAGTTCTCTTTAAGCTCTTTTCAGAATCTCTAAACATGAAAATATAGTCGAACAAACCTGTTTATTTCACACTCAAAAAAATATTTGAAAGAACGGCTACCTAGTCAAAGTTTAACCCTTGTCTAAACTGAGTAGACTAATTACAAAAAAAAGAAAATTTTGATTAATCAAGATTTAAATATTCTCCCTTGTATTGTTTTACCTTTTTTTCGGCCTCAGAAGTCTAAATTTACAAAAAGAACATTAAGAAGTTTCATTTTTATTTCTCTTTCAAACTCTCTAAATGTAAAAAAGAAGTCGAGTTTTCTCATCATTAGACTTACAAAACATAAACAAAGTACGACTCATCCATCATGATGAGACCGAACCACTCCTTCATAGGGTTTGTTAAAAATACTTCGATGGACTCATCCGAAGGATGAGATTATACTTCATGCATATTTTATCCTACTCAAGCATGTGTAAAAATAGAGAGGTATTTTCCAAAAATGGTGCGGGAAATTGGGAAAGAGAAAAAAAATAAAATAATATATATATATATATATATATATATATATATATATATGAAAAGGGCAATAAGTCTCTCTTGATGATCTAGGAGGATCCCTAATAGCCCAAAAATCAAATTCCTTGAATCATAGTGAAACTAGGACTAGATTGAAGAGCTCATCAGAAGGAATCCAACAACGCAAACGACGCCTCAATTCAAGTCAGTATACGAAAGTTATGCTCAGTGAAGGTTATGTTCAAACTTGGTTAAAAGAAAAAATTTAGCAGAGCACCAGTTAAATTTGGAGTACTGCCAAAATTTGCAGTTAGGCTAAAATGACAACTAAATTTGGTAGACATTTGATAAATATGACAGAGGCTTTAGTCTTGGTTAATGTTAGCATAGTCACCAAATTTGGCAGCACCCTGAAAAACTTGGTGGCAGTTTGATGGTCCAATAGTATGGGGCCATGTGGCCCAATCAAATTGTGCCACATGGCACCCAATGGGTGGCCAGTTGGGCCCCCACCAAACCAGTTTAATAGAGGTTAATATTCAGCAGACAAAAAATATATATAGTTATTCAGTCGTTTAAATATATCAAACGATTATAAAATATTACAAATTGTTAAAATAAATAAAAAAATATAAATATATTGTTTGAATGATGACGGTTATATAATATTAAATGGTTTGATGGCTACAATCACTGGCAATTTTATTTAACTCATTCACATGCCATTCGACTGAAAAAATGAGGACCAACGGACAGGCAACAAAACTACGTTTTGGAATTGTGCAGAAGAGGTGGAACCGTTCGGCGGAAACATGCAGCACGAGTTATGAGACATGTATATTTCAAGGAATATTCCTTGTAATATTCTTAGGATATTCTCTTTTGATGTTGTTGTGGAACTTGTATATTCTCTAGGGGGTCCAGGGATGACAACGATGGAATATAGGTGAGTTTATACTCATTTTACTCAGAATTTCACAATGATTTCAATGGTGCAATTATATTTGGGATCTAGGCAACAGATCTCATGGGTCATGGTAGAAACCCACTTGATTCATTAATTGTCGGACACAAAGTTCGAGACAACAATGCACCTTTCATAAGTCAATCATGTTTACAGTCAAAACTCTCAGTAGCATGAGACAGACCTATTGGTTCTGTGATTGTTTTTTTATGAGTAGTGGAATTTCAATTCATTCCTAAGATTGGAGGTATAATGATGTATTTTTCCATGTACTCATTTTTATTTTTGCTAGGATGAATGAAACAACCTCCCCACTATTGAAGCAGGGCACTGAGACGTAGTCCACACTAGATGAATTATGTTATCAAACTTTTTGTGTGCATTCGTCTTTATGGTATCTTATATGTTGTTTCTTCTTTATGTGTTTGCATACATGGTTTTTACATCCTCTTTTCATGCAATTATTACATGTAATTTTGTCACCATGGCATTTTACTGTCAATATGGATCTATCACTATCCATACTCATGTTTCCTTAGAAGTAAAAACAATTATATTCATGAACCAAGTCTTGGGAACTAGGAAAAATCTTTTAAAAACTCTTAAAGGTTGCTTGTGCGCTTTTTGCAGTCACTTCCTGCGCTTGTGTTGATATTCCCACCTTTATCTACGGATATTTGCGCTTTGTTTTCCCATAAAACTTGTGCACCCCATGTAAAAGAAAGTAAACACAAAAAGTAACTTCTAGAAGCATAGTTGGGTGCATATTCTTCCAACTAAAAGCCTCTTGAGTCGCGCCAGTTCGAGCTATATCCCTCCACTCATGGAACTTATCCCCTTTGATGAAGAAACCCTAATCCCTTCATTATAGGATCTCATCCCTCTATTGATGGATCTTAAACCTCCTCAATTTCTCCTATAATTAAGCTGAAACTTCAAGGTTAGGGGTAGATTGTGGAATGTACATTGGAGATTGTACTTTGCACATAAGAGTTCACTGAAGATAAATCTATGATGGTCGTTCTAGAGAGGAAAGCTTGTCAAAGCAAGGAGCATGATTTTGAAGGCATACGGGAGAAATCGGTATGACATTAAGGCTCAGGTTCTAAGATAATACATATGGATCCATTTTTCTCATTGTGTTGTTTTTAGATTCATTAAAACAATGCCAATTCTTAATCTCCTTTATCATTAAGTTAAATTGGTGATTGGATTATTATATATTATAGGTGATTTTGATTCTTAGCATGTTTGTGATTGCAGGTTCTTCTCAGCATTAAAGGACTTTTTCGGGATGAAAGGCAAGGTCTACATCAAATATCTCGTTGAAAGGTAGGAACATCACCTCCTTGTTTCTAAGTTTGATAATCTGAATGCTAATAGTTTATGGAAAGATATATTCAAATGGTTGTTTGTTTCTAGTTATCTGTTGGGATACTAGGGAGATCGCTCTTGTCCGCAAGAAGGATTTATCCAAAAAACAAATTGGTGACTCCACTAGGGAACAAGCTTAGTTTTCTCTTTATTCTTTTGGTTTAGCTTTCCAACTTTTGTAATTTGACTATGTCCGAGTGTGGTTGGGTTTATGAATTTTCAGATCCTCTGAATTAAAATGCCCACTGTTTATTTCTTTAAAAGCTTCTCTACCCTGCATTGTTTTATGTGATAAACAGAGCGAAAACATGCGCAAGTTTTCAATTTAATTCAGTGCGCATGCACACTAGTTTGTACTAACAACCTGCGCACCCCCTGAGAATTTTTGGAAAAAAAAATATTCTCTCTGAGAGTCTAATAACAAATTTCTAGAGGTTCAACCTGACTCATACCAACTCTTAGAGTCTGTCTGTGAACTCTTCCTAATTACTTTAGAGTATTTTTGATAGATCATCCTTTTTGCAATTTTGGGTAGGGTTTGCCCTGGTTTGATGAATTGTTCTTTTTGGGAAATTAGATTTACTGCCTAGATCATTGTTTTTATGCCATTTCCCTCTAGAGTTACCAGGTGTCTTGTTAGTCCTGCTTGTTTGAGTGATTGCTTTTTGCTCATTTGCAAAAGGAAAACTTCTAGATAAGTGAAGTGTGATTTGTCTCAAAAGTAGACTTTTACGAAATTATCTATGCTTGTTGAAGTGAAAAAACGATTTATTTTGCTTTCAGCTGAAAGAAATCATGAAAGGACACTCATAGGTATTGTTAGTTAGATTGTTAGTTAAGAGCTTCCAGTTTTTTGAAAATTTTTTACATTTTTTAGTGTTTTTCTAGTTGTTTTTTTTATTTTGAAGAATTGAAGTTTGTTTGCTCACAAAATTTTATATTTTGGCTTTGAATCAACGAAGATTTTCATTACAAAGTGATATTGGTTATGCTTCAAAATGAAATTGACTTCTTGATGAAAAGGAATTGTTATGGAATGTTTTAGGAAATTTGTATTTCTTGTAGAAATTTCCTGTTTCCCACCCCGGTTTTCAGTTTCACCTTATTTCTCCAAATATTTAAATGCTCTTTCCCATATCCTTACATTCAACAAACTGGAAAATAAATTTTTGCTGAAAACACAAATTCTGGAAAATTTACAGAATGCTGGAAAATGCAGAAATAAAAATCAGCAGATACAAACAGTCATTCAACACATGATAACACAATGATTTTTGGTCAAGGTGACCCTGGAAAAACCCCCTACAACTCTTGGGGAAAACCAGTTTGAAAGCTCCTTCTTATTTCTGGGAAAATGCTTTTTACAGTAAAAGAAAAAAACTCAGAAAAAATCAGCAAGTATAGATTACAACTTATCTCGTTTTTCGTGCTTTACCACCACCTCGAAAAACGTGTAAACAGCAAAACAGACCAGCAATAAATGTTGTACGGCCTCCTTGGTTTTCATGCCAAAATTTGTAGCCTTAAATGTTGTTGTACAGACTATCTAGAAAAGCATGCAAGCTGCCATAAATGTTGTTGTACTGTTTTTCTCGATTTATGTGCAGAAAAAACAGCAAGACTGTTGTACGGATTTCTACCTCGAAATATGTGCAAGGGTACAGCCACTTGCTGTACGGCCTCCCTCAAAAAACGTGCCAGCAAAACAGCGTCTCTGCTCCTCGATTTTCATGCCAACTTGTTGTACGACCCTCTTGGAAACTGAGCCAAAACTGTTGTACGAATTTTCTAGAAAATCGTGCCCAAAATCTGCCTTTCACTGTGTGCTAACTCTGTTGTACGGACTTGCTGAAACGCTGCCTTGGAATGTGTGCCAAGCTGCTGCCTCCTTCTCCTCACTGCCCAGAAATCTCCCTTGCTCTCTTTCTCTCCTTCTCCCAATCTGCTCATGAAATAATGAATGAGCTTTTCCTCCTTTCCCTCCTTTAACCTAACCCTAAGTGACTTTTGGGGAATCCCTAAATCCAATGGCTGAAATAGATTGAGATCTAGGGCTGAGATTAAATGCTCATTTAAATCTCACTTTCTATTTTTTAATTCACCCCACTTTAATAAAGACCCATTTAGTCATTTATTTCCAAAGTCACTTTTCCTTTCTAATTTTACATTAACTTTATTAAAGTCACTTTAAAATTAGACTTTAGTAACTTTTTCACTTAAAGTCACTTTTAAATTAGATTTGACTTTATAACTTTATAAAGTCACTTTAGGAGAAAAAATAAATTATTTTGGACACTTTTCCCTAGGCCAAAGATCAAAGCCTTAGGGAACCACCTGTCCTCCGGTAACCAAATTTCAACATTTCTTTGAGTTCATAAATCCTTCTACTTTATCTTAAATAAGAATTCATCGAAAAAAGAATTGCATATTCATTGTTGATGCATTTTAGAGTACTTTTTCGAATCGATCACAACATCATTGAGTTTCATTTCTATACCCCTTTATGTAAACAACATCCAAATTAATAAAACGCTTAATAAAATTGATCTAGATATTTTTTACATTTTTTAGGGCTCATTCCACCAATCTAGCTCAAGACTAGTGCTTTGGAATAGGGAGTAATTAACTTTCCAAAGCAAATAAAACATACAAGTAGCATCTTGCGATAAGGAAAAACCCAATTGATGTCGGACCCAATGGAATAATCGTACCTACTTCATTGGTAAAGATAGAAGATGTGCACGTAATACAAATGGTAAACCTCGGATTAACCATTTTTAGGAGCCTGGGATCACTTGTTAGTAAACCTCGTACATTCCATGTCAAGGAGCTTTCAAGGGGATTGAGCTTTGATACTCTTCCGTTGTGTGTATATCGGGCCACAGACTGTTCCCCTAGGTTCAATTGTCTTAGTTGGTAACCTTAGTGGCCATACTCTTTAGGATTTTTCCCAAGGTGACGGTGGAGGGAAGGTTGTACTGTACCTGTAGAAAACGTTGACTAGACTCACTTGGACTTTTCGGAGGGTAGTCTTCACTTCGAGATGGCATAATGGAGTTACTTGCACCAGACTGTTTCATTAAGCAACTTGTCAGGGTAGCTGTTCCAACTGCTAGTTTTCCACATTAATCTCTACGAGGTTGGATTTCATCACCAACTAGTGATTTATTGTGGAAACATATTATTTGTGTGTGGAATGCTTCTTAGATTTTGTAGTATGTGTTCATTTATTTGATTTCTTTTAGAGGCCTTAGGTGTGATCTTTTGAAATTTGTTGATTTCATGTGTTAAAGAAATTAACCATGTCTAAATTAACGAGACATTCATGTAGAATGCAGGGGAAACCCCCTGAATATACACCCAGTCAATTGGAAAAAATCAAAACTAAAAGGGTTCAATCATCAAGAACCGAGTCTTCAGAATAAGGAGAATCATCTATCATAATACATGTTGATTTCGAAGTTAATCAACCTCAGATAACTGAAATAGAACAAGATCAACCAGAAATTTCTGAAGTAATTACAGTTGAATATGTCACTGGTGATTTTTCAAATACACAACTCACTGAACCTTAAATATTTGAACCTGAGTCTGATTCCACTTCATCTGACTCAGCTTCGAATGTTATAGCCCCGACTCGTGGTCGTCCTCGTTCACCTCGAGTAAAGCTTCTCATCACTGAGGATCTTCCCCCTGGCCTTATTAGCATTGAAGAAATCTCTTACGAAGAAGAAGATATTGAAATTCCCTCCCGTCATGAGACTTTAGATTTAAGGTATAGTGAACCGTTATACCCTTTGGATTTAGCTTTTATCCCTTTCAACCAGACCCTTGGTTTCTCCAATTCACCGATTTTTTACATAATTCTGGTTATGGACATCCACGATACCGAATCCCATTCTACTCTTTATCCAGGTATAGTAACATGGCTTCAGAGAGCATGTCTACTGAGTCATCGATGTTTTCTTCTTCACCAGAAAGCTTTTTGTATGGTGGTTCTTATGTTCCTGCTGGGTACCAGTCGCTTTCTAGGACTTCTTCAAGAGCATCTCCTTTCTCTGAAACTTCTACTATGTTAACTGGTCTATTTGAGTCTACCACCCAACCTTTGACTACGGAACATGTTTTTCGGGAATACCCCTCAAGCTAGTTCCGGGAATACTCAGTGTTCTCCACGCATCATATGCCTATCTGTTATTTTTCACGTTGATCTTGACAACAATTTTCTCCAAAAGACATCCCCTTGACATTGAATTCCTCTATAGAAGTTAGCTTCTCAATTCCGGCCCAGAATTTCCATTTTACCTCAAATTAGAAATCTCGCCCATTGCAAAATAAAATTAATCAGCTTTGTAATATCATCATAGCCTCTTCACAACATAATTCTTCAATTAAAATATCATTCCATTGTATTGATCAATTCATACTCAGCGGCAACAAGGTTATTGTCTTCCTTTGCAGTAAAGTTTGTTGATTCATTGACTTCAATTCTTTCCCATTTATCTACAGCAAGACACATCGTGCTCTTTGAACATATCAATCTTTGCCTTTCTGGTAATCAAAGTTACCTTCTCAGATCTAAGGATTCGACTAACTGCACAAACTTTTAAAACAGTGATACAATTCCTAAACCTAAGATGCTTGAACCCACAGTGAATATATATCCAAAGCCTGTCACTAAGATCACAGAAGTAAATGAAATGCCCATAAAAGTATATTTGACCGCAGAGGTGTATTTAATACATATGCAACCACTCCATGAAGTATAAGAAAATTACTAAGGTATATCCAACCTTGATCTGAGACTACGGAACATTAAAGGAGCTAATTACATATCCAAAACTGTATTAATTCCATATTCACATATGGAATTTCAATCAACAATCATCCAGAGACGAATGAATATAAAGAAAACTTCCTTTCATTAATCAAACTATACATATACTTACAATCTTCATTTAATTCATCTCTTTCTCCATGGCCTGATTTTCTTTAATTGAAATGGCCTCCTTCTAATGCCTTTGAAGCTTACAAATATATACAAAAGGATTATGACCAATTCTGGTTCAAATCCACAATCGACTCAACCATATTCTAAAAATCCTCTAAATCCACTTTTAACTCAACTAAATCCTATTCTAGGATCTCCTAATCCCTAAGAATATTTCTCACTCAAATCATATAAAAATATACAAAATTCCTATAAATAAATTAAATTATTTAATAAACATTAGACCCCTAAGTCAACCAAAAATACAATGATTTTTCGAGAGCCGGATACTCCTGCATCAGGCAATGTGGGTATATAGATTTATATTGGGCAAGTTTTGTGGATGATAGAAAATTCACTTGGTATGTTTTCAACTTTAGCATGAGTTCAATCACATTGACTAGCTAGAAATAGTGTGCAACATCTCTTTCATCCACGGAAACAGAATCAAGAAATAATGGAAGTGTGTGAGGCAATTTGTCTGAGGAGGACGTTTTAATACATGATGCAGCGAACAAGCCAACACGCCTATTTTGTGACAATCAAGGGGTGCTCTAAGTAGCCAAGAATCCAGTCTTCCATGGATGTATCAAGCATGTCGAAATATATTTTCACTACATTATATAGCTTGTTGAGGATGGATCTATTTATTTGTATTGTTGTCCAACAAAGGACTAAATTGCACACAGTTTTACCAAGTCTTTGAATCTTGACAAATATGTAAAATTTTGAAATAAGTTCAATGTAATTAATAGATTGACCATTAAAGAAGGATCTTAAAGTAAATGTCAAAATAATAGTGGCCAACTAGATATATAGGCATTAATACAAACATTTTCACTTTAGGTTGTCTTTTTATGTCTTATTTTACTTTTGTGTGCATCTCAACCTATCCCATATTCAGAAAGTGTATTGACTCAACTAGATGCCACCTTCTATAAGGAATTTTTCACCCCAAAATCAATGAAATGCAAATAACTCTCTCAAGAAATTTTGGTTTCACTTATGTGTCCAACTTTCACATTATTGTGATATGTTCTCCTTAGTTTGCATGGTGGGGGATACAAAATTATGCCCAAAGAATGTGTGGAACACCCCCCAAAATTTAGAAAATGTCATTCACAACAACTCAGTTTCACAACATCCAACATCCCCACTTTTTAGAAGGGGGACACCACAAGAGGAAAGCACTCCTTATTTTTGGGGAAACATTCTCGTGTCTCCCCAACTTTCCCTATATGGGAGACATAGAGAAGCACCCCAACCAAGTTTCCCTATCCTAAAAATGTGAGATACATGAACAACACACCCCTCATCAAGGGGGCACATCCCTATGTAACACTATATTTCTTTGTTGCAATGTCTACTTCTATTTCTAGATTGAATTTAATAATTAAATTATACTGGCGAAGTCTCTAACATTTGTACTATGTTACAACACATAGAACCAATTTGTCTTCATTTACTTCTTTGAACTACAACCTTGGATGTAAGAATTACACACATGCATCCTTGCTACGTTACAACTTAGAGTGCAAGGAATCATCACTTCACAGCCATTTGTGTATAAAATATCTATCTAAGAAACCGGATTCGTCCCCTAGGAGCTCTGAATCCCGAATCCGGCGAATCGGATACGATTCGACCGGATTCGTACCCGATTCACGGGATATGGTCGTATCCGTACAGGGTACGGCGAACCCCGACCGTACCCTGTATGGATACGGCCGTATCCCGTGAATCGGGTACGGTCGGATACGTTGTCCAGTCAGCACATATTTTCTGAGTGCAGTCAACATGTATTTCATGCCAGTCTACACAGTGGTTTAGTGTGTGAGCTAAGGGAGGAAAGGTTTGCTTCAAGAGTGTGTTTATCTGCTGAAACAAACCTGAGTTCCATAGAAGGATAATCTAGAGTTTTAAGGCATCCAGTAAAATTCTAAATGGTTCAATTCCCTGTGTTAGAGTAGCTACTAAGAGATCGAAAATTCTATTGAAAGGAGGGTGACTATGTGAGGAAATTATCAGTCCATAAGTTCAGTGTAAAAGAGGATCTTTAGACAACTCAACTTTTGAAAAACACTAGCAAAATTTGAAAACTAGAAAAGGCTGCGGGTCATTTAATTTTCTACACTTTGAACCTACTTCCTTCTTCAACAACCATGATTGGCCCATGTCAATCACTACTATGTTCTTTGTTGGTTTCTTCATGTTGTTATTGAGAAGGAAAGAAAGATTTACTAAGCAAAGTAATGAATGGAGTATTTGCAGAGTTTTCCACTGGCACTGGGCGATTTGCAGTGTACTTATGTAACACATTTTGATTTTGATGACTAAATGAGAAAACTACAGTATCTTACTATCTTGTCTTTCTGAGTAAATTTGACAATTGTATGATGTATCAATGTATCACGTATGAGTATCTATGATCTTAAATCTATGTTTGAATCAATGAATTTGTATGAATGTGTAAAAAATATCTATTTTTTAATATATTAATATAGATTTTTTTTTTTAAATATATCTATCTTTTAATAAAATAATATATAATGTATCGTATCCCAGAAGTATCCTGTTCCAGGGGTCACCGTATCCCGAATCCGATTCTCGAATCCCTGTATCCCTGTATCAAATGACTTAGATATCTATATTATATCATAATAGGACAAATATTTATTAGTTCTATTGAATTATTCCTCTTTTGTATTGTCTTTGTTTTCGTTTTTTTGGCATGGATACAAGAAGAGATCCTCATAACACGTGGAGTGCACCTTCCTTCCACTAGGAAATCCAAAAATTAAAAACCATCCTGCACCATTTATGATCAAAATAACCACAATTGGTCATAAAACCTTATTTGGAAGCACTTCACAATGAAATTACACATAATGTCTAATATGTTTTTTATATAATGTGTGTGGGGGTGAATGGTACAAAGAAACAGGGCTGAGAAATAATATCATATTCATGCCCTCTTCAGAACAAATACAATTATTATTACAAATGCTACCAAGAGGGGCATAACAATATTATAAAACTGTAGGCCCTCTTTGTAACTTTGGTCTTTGTATATCTTAGGTTGATCTATTTACACGCCACTCCACCTTTGCAAAACCTCAATCCATCTTTGTTTTAACAGGCGTAGTCTTCCAGACTAGTTTGTTTCACCTCTCTTCACCATATCAGTGAAACTGTATAGCAAAGCATAACCATCGAGAAACCCAAATGACAATACTCGTGAACAATTCTCTTAAATCTAGACGACATTGATAGTGCTATCTTATAGCAGCCTTGCCTACAATTTGTCCCCACTTTGTTAACTTGACAAGAAACAAAGATATAAACTTTCCCGAACAAAGCTGATTGTAGTATGGTAAGTATCATAGATATTTATAGTTTCTCATCCTTTTTAATTTGAGTTCAGACCTTTTCCAAAATCTCAAATATATATATATATTGCTAGGAAAAACATTAAATACAGCAGAATTGAGAAAGGCGTCCGATGTTCTGAAATAATGCGGTTCCCTTCTTCCTCTTCTCAATTGCCTGAAGTGTAAAACACAGATGAAATGCCTGTGACTGTGTACATCTCTTTATCAAGAAGGCATTTATTTTTATGGAAAATGCATTGTATATTTCATTAAAAGTCAGTAAGGATGTGCATCAAGATCAACATATCCAAGAGCCAAAGAGTGGGTGCCCCAAATCCCCAACGTGCATGAGCCAATAGCACCAAAACATCCAACTTGGTGCCTAGCAGCAGAGAATCTATATCCTTTCTGAACATGTCAATCTTTCCTGAAACCTGGAGAGCCAAATCTGATTGGAATGCAGAAACTTTTCTCAAACTTAACAGAGATCGTACCCCTTGAAAAGTTGCTGTTGAATTTTGTAGCTTGGGAGGTATTCCAAGCCTTGAGGATCAAGGGTTTGGAGGTTGAAGAGGCACAAAAGTACTTGTGGGCATGAAACCTAAGCCTGGGGTTTTGCACCCATCGATGTTTGGGCCAAAACCGTGACGTGACTTTGACATGTGATGAATGGAGATAATGGAGGATGTCGAGACGAATCTAACGTGTCCAGAATCATCGAATTCCGAGTTGTCAAAGTGGAGTTATGAATTTTTGAAGTTTGTGTGTGGGCTTGCACATGAAGAGTTCAAGTCGGCCTAGGGTTAAGAAGGTCTAATGACAGCTGTTCAAGTATAAGTATAGCTCATGTATTAAGTATCAATCCAAGGAGAAACATAATGGCAACGCAAGAGAGATAGAAGCTTGTTGAGGAGGAGGTGACCTCTGTCTTGGCCGCAGATAAAAGGAGCAGGACCAGCGAAGGAGGAAGAGGCCTGTGGTGGCATCTTGCGTGACTGTTTTGGGAGCAACTTTTATCTTGCTGGAGGGCCGAGGCTAAGGAAGGAAAGTGCAGGTCTGTTGCAGCATTTTTGTGTATGGGTTCCACTGTTTTATGTAGGCTGTAAGCACAGGAAGGAGATGTGGGTAGGCCGCAGGCCTTAGTCACCTTGTTGCAAGGCTGCGTGGGTCTGTTTGAGGGAAAGAAGTGCCGAGATCAATCAGCATGGAGGCATAGGAGCTCATAAAATAAGGCAGCAATAGAAGAGGGTTGTTATGGGCTAGTTGTGGCTGGGAATTCTTCCAAACAGGTGACAGATCTATGGTAAACTTGCCGCAGTCCTGTAGGAGCTGTTTAGAGAGCTAAACAAGCTTAAAAGGGGTGCGGGAGCAGTCATCTAGGAGAGCGAGTTGCCAGATTTGGTAAAGGGAAGGAAGCCGCAGCAAATTAGGTGAGTTTTGGTTGGATTAGTGGGCTGCTGTAGGTTTCAGTAGAAGCCCTAACAAGTAATCAAAACTCAGTCCACAAACAGCAGTGAAGAGGTATGTGCTTTCTCCATTAACGTCTTGTGTTGGGTCAAGTGTTGACTAGTTCAGATGATGGATTTTGGAGGACTGTAGCAGCCAAGAGATAGGGTTGACATGGACTATCAGATGCCCTAATCAGTAGGCAGATGTTGCAGCAGTGAAGTATTGGAGCCTAGATTTGTGCAATAGCTCCTCTATTGCAGAGCAAAGGGCAGATCTTCAGAGCTCTAGAGTGAGTGGTATTTGAGCAGATCTGAAGAACATGTGGAGAAGTCTGTTGGCAGCCATGTGTAAGGGTCTCCTAGGTGATTGGATGCCCTAACTAGGAGCAGATGCTATAGCGAGGATTGGTCACTCATGGATTGTTGGAAGGCAGCGTGAGAGTGGACCAAGTGTGGACATGATTGGGCATTTATGGTCTGCCGGAGGACAGCGTGATAGTGCCCAAGTTGGAGCCCGGTGTGCAACACCTTGATGGACAAAGGTAATTGCTAGAGTGGCAGTTGTTGGAGCTCAAGGGTTTGTTCAGCTAGATTTGTGCAGCCCTAGACTTGTGTGTGGAGAAGCACTTCTTCAACAGATGATGGGAAGTCCTCCTAGCTCATGTCCATTGTGGGAGATGAACATCTTGCAGTGATAGGTGGCAGCCCTCCGTGCCCTATGTTGGTCTTCATCGGAGCAGCACAGAAAGACCATAGTGGGTTGAAGTCCCTAAGTAGTTGAGGAGCAGCAATGGGCAAATTGAGAGTTGTTCACAAGTGGAGCTTTGAACAACTTGACAATGTGTTGATGCGTTGTTGGACGAATGATCAACTAGTGAGCAGATTTATAGCCGAGGTTCAGTGGTCAGATAGACTTGGAGCATTGATAGAGGTAGAAGTTACAGATCAGGAGCAGAAGGGAAGGTATAGGGTACGACCGAGAGGAGCTGAGAGAGCCAACTGCATCAGCCAGATGGTCAGAGTATCTTGTTGAGGGTAGATTGGTCGTCGATGTACTGACACCAAGCCCCAGTTTGTATCTTGTACTAGTGGATAATTGAGGGCCATTATCCCTGGTACGGAAGCCCTAGACTATTATATTATATGTTGTTCAATATAACGAAGTTGGGTTGAAGAATGTAAAAAGTTGTCTATATTCTGTGCATGTGTGATTTACTGTTGTTTATATTCCGTTGTGCAAAGTAGTATCGTTGAGATTCTTGGCTTGGTAGCATCAGAGATTTTAAGATTCTATCCTAGACCCAAGATCGTAGAAATTCAAAATGGTATCAGAGCATATCTGAGCTACTTTGAGGGACAGTAAATCAAAGTGTGCAAAGCGAAGCAACTCAGAGGGAGTTGTGGGTGTCTAGTTCATGGAGCAGAGGGTTCAGCTGAAGACATGGAGATGTGGTCTTGACTGGCTTGGCAGCGAGATTGGTTGGGAGTTCTGGTGGATTGGTGGTAAGCCTAGTGAACAACAGTTTGTTGTAGGGCAGATTGTTGATCATGGACTTCCGTTGATTTGTCATGGATGGTTGGGACAACTCAAGGATTGCTTTCGCATGGACGAGATCAGGTTGATCGAGATGGCTTCATGTGATGGACTGGATATTGGCAGGCTATAGTCTTCATCGGATCTTGATGTTGCATATCCGAGATTAGAGGATTTTCAAGAGTTGCATTTGATCCAGGAGGATGAGTGTTTGCAGGACTGAGCCAGTGGAGATCGTGTAGGGTCAGAGGGAGTCTAGCCTCAGAGGGAACACCCTATGGAGGTTTGGGATCTTCAAGCTCAGATATGATGAGGCAGAGGCACTATCGAGATTGTAGGGTTCATTCTACAGGGTATGCTACAGAGATGGACTCCAGATGGGCTAGTGTCGTCGAACGATGATGGTTATTTCCTAGTCTTCGAAGTACCTCCCTTGCTACGAGGCAGTGTTGATTTTTGTAGCTTGGGAGGTATTCCACGCCTTGAGGATCGAGGGTTTGGAGGTTGAAGTGCCACAAATGTACTTGTGGGCGTGCAACCCAAGCCTGGGGTTTTGCACCCATCGATGTTTAGGCCAAAACTGTGACGAGACTTTGACATGTAATGAATGGAGATGATAGTGGATGTCAAGACAAATCTAACGCGTCAAGAATCATCGAATTCCAAGTTGTCAAAATGGAGTTATGAATTTTTGAAGTTTGTGTGTGGGCTTGCACATGAAGAGCTCAAGTCGGCCTAGGGTTAAGAAGCCTAATGACAGTTGTTAAAGGCTAAAGTCCTAAAGGGTAGATGTTGGAGCCACATGAGTTAGTATAAGTATAGCTCATGTGTGAAGGCATTAAGAATGAATCCAAGGAGAAACATAAGGGCAACGCAAGGGAGATAGAAGCTCGTTGAGGAGGAGGTGATCTCTGTCTTGGCCGTAGATAAAAGGAGCAGGACTAGCGAAGGAGGAAGAGGCTTGTGGTGGCATCTTTCATGACTATTTTGGAAGCAACTTTTTGTTGGAGAGTGTAACTAGGTTCGATCTTCATAATGACTGTGTAATTATGTATTTATGTAATGAAGAAGAGAAAGATAATAAAATATATTTCTTGTTAAGCTTGCTTCATGGGTTTCATGAGCAAGGGATTTTATTATAGGTCAAAGACTTCTTCTTGATATCTTTTAGGATTTGTCATCTTGTCATAAATGTACAAATTAGAAATATGTACATGAAGCAATGTTACGCTTATAAAGTGTCAAAGAAACAATGTAAAAACATGCTCAACACCCTTGTCACCTTGCTGAAAGAATACTCCTTGAAGTCGGCCTCACAACAGTTGGTCAAATCGGCTTGAAAACACTGCTAATGAACCGTCACACTCCTTCATGGTCAGGTCGGCTTAATTACAGGTTGAGACAACTATATACCCCCATCTATGTTGTGCAAAACAGAGACAATTACAGTTCGGATTGTCTGAGATTTTCGGACATATATTACAGTGACAAAGTCTGTGGTGATACAGCAAACATTGGGTCTGCAATTGGGTCTGCTATAGAACAAAGGAAAAGGTAAGTATCACAGTAAAGAAGCAAGGAAGACGAGACATATTACAGTGAAGAACGGGTCTGTAACATAGTACTAAAAAACAAGGAAGCCAAGACCTATTACAGCGAAGGAGAAGCCTATCATCCCATGTGTAACATGGTGCTAAAGAAGGAGTTATAGCGCAGAGGAGTATAATATCTTTGTTTTGGGACAACAACATATATCTGAAGAGGGTCAAAGATTGTCTACAGCACTAAGGGAGGATTAACACAGTGTTAAAAGGGATCTCTGACTCAAGCATAAAGGATACAATAAGAAGATCAAGAAGGAGTTCTGAAAAGGCCAAGGCTATATCAATATAATACTAAGGAGAAGCACATTGTTCAAGGATATTAGACAAGGGATCGAGCTTCCCTTGTGCAACTGCAGAATGGTGCAGAAAGGAATGTTGTCATAGGGAGCCAAGAAGAGCAGGTGACAAGGATGTTGGAGGTATACTAAGGTCAAGGGTTTGTGTCATGGTCGTGGTACTTGTCAACTAAAAGTCTATAAGAAGAACTACTTGCGGGTTTTCCTCCCCATGAGGGAGAGGTTTTGGCCCTGGCTTGAAGAGCATAAACTTTGTGTCTCTTGTGTTTTGATAATTGACTCGATGAAATACCTAATGAGCTAATAAAGAGAAGACATAAGTAAGAGAAGTGAGCTTACAAGTGATTATCAAGTAGAGAATTGAATTAAACTAAGCCCTGCAAAATTCTTAACATGGTATCAGAGCTAAGTTGCTGAAGAAAAGGGCTTCCTGACAAGGAGACACTCATGGATAAAAAGAGCAAGAATCTATTTCTCTAGAAAGCATCAAAGTCAAAGTCAAAGTTTGCATTGGAAAGTCAAATCAGTTTGCAAGAAAAAATTCAAGCCATCTCAACAAGACCTTCAAAGGATCCACTCATCAAGGAGATGATCTTTTCCATCATAGATTTATGATATTGAAGACATTGTTGGAAGAAACATCATCTAGCACCATCCAACACTATTGAAGACATCATCATTCTGAAGTATTCACCAAGTCATTCTTGATCATAAAGAATCCAAGATCACCCTCTTTGAAGAATTCAATCTAAGGAGGAGTTCCCGTCATCATCATCATCAAGGAAGCTGATAGAAGGAAGAAATCAATCTACACAAGTATTTCTATCACCTCATTTGAATCTATCAAAATGACTTATTGCAAAGAAAGCAATAGATTAGTTGGGTCATCATACTTTAGCGCATGGAAGAAAAGGACATAGTTGAATATAATCGAAGATGAAGTTATGGGCTACATCAAAGGATCTACAACTCAACATCCAAAAGAAGATGCTCCAGCTCATGCGAAATGCATGAAGGGAGAAATAAGAGCCCCGAGGATTCTCATAGAATCCATTAAGGACTCACTCATACCCTATGTATCAAAACTAGAAACTGCGAAAGAAATATATGAAAATTTGATGGAGCTATTCTTTGTAAGTACTGCAGGAGAAGTAATCTCATTGAGACAAGAATTATACAAGATGAAATTCTCAAGAGAGGAAGGAATCACCTCATACTTTATGAGGATTTCTGAAATACAAGACCAGCTGTAGGAATTGGGAGAAGTAATGTCTAATAGTGAAATAACTACAGTGGTGTTGAATAATCTACCGGAAGAATGGGGAAACTTCATGTCAAGCTTATATGGGAAGAAAGAAATCACACCATTCTATGTAAAATAGAGGAAACTAGATTGAAAGCCAAAGTTGATACAAGATCAAGTGAAGAGAATCAAGCTCTTGTAGCCATGTCCAGGAAGAAAGGAAGATTTGGTAAATTTGGTCCTCGGAATAAAAGGAGAAATATGGACAAGGTACAATGCTTTGGATGTAATGAACTTGGCCATTATAAAAGTGATTGTCCTAAATCTGGAAATGACAAGAGGAAGAAGGAAGAAGCCCATGTCACAGAAGAAAGGGAAGAACCAATGCAAAGAAATCTAAGAAAGAATAAGCGAAAGATCTCTACTATGATTGA
Source organism: Pinus albicaulis (assembly GCA_034641835.2). NCBI lineage: Eukaryota > Viridiplantae > Streptophyta > Pinopsida > Pinales > Pinaceae > Pinus > Pinus albicaulis. The sequence continues at coordinate 1,477,005,977 of CM076577.1, forward strand.
GATCATCTTCCTCTTTAAGTGATTTATGTCGGTTGTAAAATAGTATGTTAGGAAGCATTGTACATTAATGGCATCATGATAGAAGCATGGAAGGAGCACTTGTCATAGGAAGATGTCCGCAATACAGCGATGAAAGAAGTAGCTCTTGGAAACCTCACTGATAACAACATTAATGGAAGGCAGTCATCGAGATCAAGGGTAATCATTCAATAATCAATATGGAAACAGGTGCTAACATTTTCTAATGGAGTCCTCTCTAGATTCACTGGTTAGAAAGAAAGCAAAAGGTTTCATCAGGAATTCTATCTCACAGAATTTTGGGATTAGGATATGATGACATATTGATGAAGCAAATCAAGGGAATGAAGTTCGTCGTTCTAAGGAAATTGTTGCAGGATGACTCCAAAGGAAAAAGATGAAGCACATATATTTATATGCTAACATTGGATGCTATGGAGTCATGTATTATGTGTAGAGATTTTTGGTAGCATCGGGTGTGCTCTAACTTCGAAATTTTGTGGAGGGGCTAAGACACACGAGATCTCCAAAACCCAAAAAGCGTTTGGAGAAATTTCATCTGGTGTTGAAGTTATTCAAATAATTACTTTTTTTAAATGAGGACCCAAAGTCTAACTAAGGGAATTAGAAAAATTAAAGTGAATTAATTAAACACGTGATGAAATGTTCTAAGTGACGTGGATCAAGCAGTCTTTTAATCTGAGTCGTTGATTAGAGATTAGATCATGGTCGTTGGTTTGCCAACAAGAAAACTATAAGAGAAGGGCTTGGGTTTAGCTAGAGAACACACACACATAGGAAGAGCACTGAAGCTAAGTCGAATTTATGGGTCGGGGTTCGCTGAGGAATTCGAAGCAAGTTTGCAGTGCAGTGAGGGGCAGATATCAGCAAGAGATGATCTAATCCAAGATCGATTATACAGCAGCAAAGAGGCTGTGAGTACTAGACGGCGCAGAGTCAGCTAGGAAGATGCAGTTCAGCCAACACCACGCAGAGGACTGCGCAGAGGCTACGTAAGCCTAGCCAGGGTGACACAGACCTAGCCAGCACAGCACAGGGGCAGTGTAGCACCAGCCAGGGTGACGCAATACCAGCCGAGGTAGTGCAACACAAGTGAGGGCGACGCAGTGGGGACGCTGGCCAGTTAGGGTTGATGCAGAGGCTGCAGAGGCAACGCTAAGGGTTCCGATAGGCCAGAAAGGGCTCGTTATTTGTAAATCCTGATTGAGGGTGTGATTCAACCAAATTTTCTCTCTCCGAGTGAAAGGTACAAACTGCGGTGTAATTTCTTTATAGGGCCAACCATTTCTGGTGCCCATAACATTGTATTCATATTATGCATAATAATAAAACCCTTTAGAGTTGTTGCACCGGCTTTCCCGCATTGGGTTTTTCTAGGGACATTTGTTCAAAAATTTTGTGTGTAATATTGTCACATGTGCGTATAGTTCAGTAAATGATCTGTAGTTGTGTAGGTTGCAGTATGTGTCTACTTTAATGTTTTTTCTGAATACTTCAGTTAAATAACTTGCTAAGTTAATTAAACAAGTAGGCGAAGTAGATCTAGACATTGTAGTAGGGTTTCTGTTTGAAAATTTCACGTGGTATCAGAGCATTGCAGATCAAGTTGATCCACCAGCAGAGCGGCTGAAGAAAATTGCTGCAGAGAGGGCAGCTAAAGTAGCATAGTTCCAGAAGAGGGCAGCGCAACACCAGGAGGGATGCAGCCCAGCCAGGCTGACGCAAAGACCATGCAGAGGTTGATGCAGAGCCATCTAAGTGGCGCAGAGGCAGTGCAGATCCCTCCAGAGTGATGCAGGAGCAGAATGCGCTGTGCTGAGCCAATATTCTCATGTAGAGGCCAGCCAGAGGGACGCAGTCCCTGTGGAGATTGTTGTGCAGTGTGCTAAAGTCTAGAAGCGGAGCTTCTTATCTTCAAAAGTTGCAGGTGTGGCACGAGTTATGTCAGTGCAGAACAATGCCTAGCAAAGGCAACGAGAGCGAGAGGAGAACAGTCCCTCGGGAGATTTGTGCCAAACAGATTTAAGAGTCGATCAAGAGGGTGATCGTAGAGGAATGATTCAGTTATTTTGGTGGAGGATTTCTGGGAGGGAAATCAGTTATCAAAGGGAGCATATTCTCTAGAGGGTTCTTTCGCCAAGAAGCCCAGATCCAGCTCATTGCTGAGTGTAGCAGTAGAGGGAGGGAGAAGAGTCTGTGATCTGACAGATTGAGCAGAGATGGTTTCTCATGGACTAAGAGATCAAGATAGGTTGGATGGTGTGTCCAACTTTGTTATCTGGAGGGCCAGGATCCTACCAGTCCTGGATGAGTACGGCATCAAGGACCATGCTGAAAATGTCCTAATTGTGCCTACCGATGCAAATCCCCTAAATAAATTCAACGAAAATCAAGCACGGGCTAAGTGCTTGATCATGGATGGAGTCAAGGATCACGTGGTTCCACATATTGCCGAGAAGAACACGGCAAATGAAATGTGGACAGCTTTGAACACGATATATCAGGGAAGCTCCGTCCAAAGGAAAATGCTTCTGGAGAATCAGATGCGGTTGTTCCAGATGCAAAAGAGTGAGCAAATCGATCCCTTCCTCTTTAGACTTCAAACTATCCGAGAGCAACTGATTGCCATGGGAACGACTCCGAATGAAGGGCTCTTGGTGAGGACTGCCTTGAATTCAGTCATCGATGAATGGGAAAAGTTCGTCCAAAGCATCTTGGGCAAAGCAACATTACCATCCTGGGTGGACATGTGGGCAATCCTCCTTTAGGAGGAAATCAGGAGATTTGCCAAGAGGCAAAGAAGCAACGGTGGAGTCAAAGTAAAGAAAGAGGAGGAGGAGGATACAGCCCTTGCATCAAAGGGATAGAGGCAGCAAGGGAAGAAGAAGAGGGACCTATCCAAGGTCTGATGCTTTAGATGTGGTGAACTTGGACACTTCGCCAACACTTGTTCGAAGAGGAAGGAGAAGGAATCTCTTGATTCCAAGGCAGCAGCAGCAAAAGGGAACGATGGTAGTGACAAGTGCTCAAGAACCAAGTAAGTGGGGCGATATTGATCTGTAGAGCAGCTACGGATGGAAGGCTCCTTGAGGTGCCCAGACTCTTGGATCCCATACGTGCTACAAGAGCCTTAAGACAGTAGCAGGATGACTGGAGCAGTGGGTGCAGAAGATCACAGTGAAGTAGAGGGCAGAGTTGGGACGTTGTAGATGGGATTAGCGTAATGCAGTGTAAAAATTTCTTTTTCTCACCCCGGTTTTCAGTCTCACCTTATTTCTCCATATAGTTAAATGCCCATTCCCATAGCCTTACATTCAACAAGCTGAAAAATAAATAATTTCTGAAAACACAAATTCTGGAAATTTTCACAATGCTGGAAATGCAGAAATAAAACTCAGCAAAATAAATCAGCCACACAGAAATAAAGACACGTTGATTTTTGGTCAATGTGACCCTGGAAAAACCCCCTATATCTCTTGGGGAAAACTAGTTTGAAAGCTTCTTCTTATTTCTGGAAAATGCTTTTACAGAGAGGTAAAATATACAGGAAAAATTCCAGCAAATAAATTACAGACTTATCTTATTTTCCGTGCTTGCCTACGCCTTGGAAAACGTGCCAGAACAGCAAAAAACTCAAAATAGAAATTTATTACAGCAAATGACAGTCTTGGAAATCGTGCCTAGAACTTAGTTGTACGGTCGTACGGACTGTACAGAAATTTATAGCAAATCTGCCTCCTTGAAATTTGTGCTGGCTGCCTCGAAAATCATGCCCAGCCACCTAGGAATCCGTACCTTTAGCTGTTGTACCTATCCTCGAAAACCATGATGTCCTCCTCGAAAATTGTGCCACAAAACTATTGTACAGACTGGCTGCCTCGAAATTTGTGCTAATGTACGGCCTTGCTGCCTCGAAATTCATGCAGCCTCTTGCTGCCTCGAAAAGTGTGTCGCTCCTTGCTGCTGTACGGACTTGCTGAATCTGCCTCTCCTTCACCTTCTCAAGCTCAATCCCTAAAAATGACTCCAGCTCTCTTCCTCCTCCTCTCTCAATCTGCTCATGAAAGAATGAATGACCTTTTCCCTCCTTTTCCTCCTTTAACCTAACCCTAAGTGACTTTTGGGGAATCCCTAAATCCAATGGCTGAGATAGCTTTAGATTCAGAGTCGAGATTAATGCTCACGAAACTCATTTTCTATTTTTTAATTCACCTCACTTTAATAAAGACCTCACTTAACAGTTTATTTCAAAGTCACTTTTCTCTAATTTCACATTAACTTCATTAAAGTCACTTAAAATTAAACTTTAGTAACTTTATCACTTAAAGTCACTTCTAGTTCGACTAATTTATAACATTTATAAAGTCACTTTAGGAGAAAAATTAAATTTTTTGGACACTTTTCCCTAGGCCAAAGATCAAAGCCTTAGAACCACCGTCCTCCAGTAACTAAATTTCAACATGGTGAGGAAGTATAAACATGCAGTACACCCAGCGGGGACTTCGCGTAGCGTAGAGGGGCGTTATTATACAGCAAAGCAGTTGTTATGCCAATGGCTTCAGAGAGACAACAAGATTACACAGCAGCGAGCTGATGAGATGCACCCAACCCGACTCTGTTTTTGGTCGTTGCTTGGGTGATGGGCTCTCTTTAGTTGCTTACTTTTAGCAACCGGGCTGGGCAAAGCACAGCTTAGCAGCAAGTGCGTTGCGGCGCATGATGCGCAAATCGGGAGGGAGCGCAAAAGATAGATAAAGGAATGACATGGCAAAGAAGATAATGGCAAGAACGCAAGAGATGGAGGGCGCAGTGCCAAGCATCACGAAGCAGTAGACCAATGTTGAGATCGTGGGATGCTTCAAAGGTGGGAAGACACAGAGCACACTCCTCGCTAAAAGAGGGAGTGTTGAGATTTTGGGAAGCATCGGGTGTGCTCTAGCTCCGAAATTTTGTGGAGGGGCTAAGACACACGAGATCTCCAAAACCCAGAAAGCGTTTGGAGAAATTTCATATGGTGTTGAAGTTATTCAAATAATTAATTTTTTTATTGAGGACCCTAAGTCTAACTTAGCGAATTAGAAAAATTAAAGTGAATTAATTAAACAGATGTGATGAAATGTTCTAAGTGACATAGATCAAGCAGTCTTTTAATCTGAGTCGTCGATTAGAGAATAGATCACGGTCGTTGGTTTGCCAACGAGAAAAGTATAAGGGAAGGGCTTGGGGTCAGTTGGAGAACACACACACACAGGCAGAGCACTGAGGCTAAGTCAAATTTCTAGGGCGGGGTTTGCTAAGGAATTCGAAGCGAGTTTGCAGTGCAGTGAGGGGCAGAGATCGGCAAGGGATGATCTGATCCAAGGCCGAGAATACAGCAGCAGTAGAGAGGCAATGAGTACCAGATAGCGCAGAGCTAGCGAGGGACGCAGTGCAGCCAACACCACGCAGAGGACTGCACAGAGGTTGCGTAAGCCCAGCCAGGGTGACGCATACCTAGCCAGCGCAGAGCAGGGGCACCGTAGCACCAGCCAGTGTGATGCAGTCCCAGTCGAGGCAGCACAGAGGCAGCGCAGCGCCAGTGAGGGTGATGCAGGGGGGCATTGGCCAGTGAGGGACGCAGACGTAGTGCTGAGGATTCCAGTGGGCTAAAAAGGGCTCGTTATCTGTAAATCCCGAATGAGGGTGTGATTCAGCCATATTTTATGTCTTCGAGTGAAAGGTACAAACTGCCATGTAATTTCTCTGTAGCTCCAACCATTTCTAGTGCCCATAATGTTGTATTTAGATTTTGCATAACAATAAAACCCTCTGGAGTTGTTGCACCGGTTTTCCCGCATTGGGTTTTTCCAGGGACATTTGTCCGAAAAATCCGTGTAATCTTGTTACGTGCGTATTGTCCAGTAAATGATTTGTAGTTGTGTAGGTTGCAGTATGTGTCTGCTTTAATATTTTTCTGAATACTTCAGTTAAATAACTTGTTAAGTTAATTAAACAAGTAGGCTAAGTAGATCTAGACACTACAGTAGGGTTTTTGTTTTGAAACTTTCACATTATGGTTGCAGATGATGGACTTCTACCTTTAGAAGTATGATCAGAGAAAGGAGGATCTCTTTTGTTACACAAGTTGTTATTAACAAATGAAATCAACATAATATGTCTTCATATAGAATATGAGGTGGTTGTATACAAACAAGGAACTTGATACTGGAAGTTCCTGGGAATGACGCTGTGTTGAGAAAGAAAGGAAGAGATCATGAAGTGCAACCATGTTAAGAGGCGATTATCATTCGGAAGCCAAGAAGATGTAACTAGGAGATCTCCTCGGAAAATATGTAGACTCTTATAGAAGTGTGGTAAAGAAGAAGACCCTTTACAATACATATCTTTAGGAGATGTGTCAATCTGAATAAAGGATGTTGATGCCTACAGGAAGATGTCATGGTGAAAGATCATCACTGAGGTAACTTTTGATTTAAAAGTTCTTATGTATATGTTTATCTGAATAAGTTTGTGCAGGGCTGCCAACCATGTAGAAGGATGTAAGATCCTTGGGAGATGGTTCGAAGGAAAGCGGCATGGCATAAAGGTGGATCAAATGAGAAAGACTGATGAATCACTTTCTGCTAGATGACATGACTCATGGATGAAAGTGATGGATGATCTGTGCCTTATGAAGTTAAAGTTGCAAATTCCTCAAGATCGAAATCCATGACATCGAGGGGAGGAATTCTTCATGAGTAGTTGGGTGTCTCACCATTGCTGCTGTAGGTCCCTGGTTAAGAGTGAGCCTGGTGGTAAGTTTCTTACTTGGAAGAAACTGGGTAATTCCTAAGAATGAGCTTAGGTACATTCCCTGTACAAGAATGAGTACATTCCCTTGTGGAATAGGTCCTCCCTGGTTGAGAGAGAGAGATAGACACATCATTCTGGTCTTCAACTGGGAAGAAAGAATGGAGGATTGGGTAATCATCTGGCATCCGATACTCTTTGCGAATAAGATAGGGCATTCAAGATAAGAGTAGTCGTGGACCAATATTCTTTGAGGGCTAGCTACCCAAGAGAAGAATAGTCCAAGAAGGTCATACTTTGGGAACACCCGGTTGGAGTATGTACCTTGGAGAGACAATGACGATGGTGTCTATAAGTCATGTGTCTCGCCAGCATTGTAGCCCATTGTCTCATGGAGAGATGGGGTTGTTAGTCAAAGTCTTGCACTAGGACAATGTTGGTTGATATGATGCTATACAGATGTGATTACCAATCCGATTCTCCTAATGAGATTCTTCAGATTGAAAGTAACCATGTACCATTATGAATACCTCCCTAGTTAAAAAGGGGTGTTGGAAAGTGTAACTAGGTTCAGTCTTCATCATGACTATGTAATTACGTATTTATGTAATGAAGAAGACAAAGATAATAAAATATATTTCTTGTTAAGCTTGATTCATGGGTTTCATGAGCAAGGGATATTATTACAGGTCAAAGACTTCTTCTTGAAGTCTTTTAGGAATTGTCATCTTGTCATAAATGTACAAATTAGAGTCATGTACATGAAGCAACGTTATGCTTATAAAGTGTCAAAGAAACAATGTAAAAAAACTTCTCAAACTGTCACCTTGCTGAAAGAATACTCCTTGAAGTCGACCCCACAACAGTTGGTCAAGTCGGCTTGAAAACACTGCTAATGAACCGTCACACTCCTTCCTAGTCAAGTCGGCTTAGTTACAGGTTGAGACAACTATATATACCCATCTATGCTGCGCAGAACAGAGACAATTACAGTTCGGATTGTCTGAGATTTTCGGACATATATTACAGTGACAAAGTCTGTGGTGATACAGCAAATATTGGGTCTGCAAATAAGCGAAAATTGGGTCCGCTATAGAGCAAAGGAAAAGGTAAGTATAACAGTAAAGAAGCAAGGAAGAAGAGACATATTATAGTGAAGAACAGGTCTATAACACACTACTAAAAAGCAAGGAAGCCATGACCTATTACAGCGAAGGAGAGGCCTGTCATCCCATCCGTAACACAGTGCTAAAGAAGGAGAAGATATAGCGCAGAGAAAGAGTATAATATCTCTATTTTGGGATAGCAGCATATATCTGAAGAGGGTTGAAGATTGTCTACAGTGCTAAGGGAAGATTATCACAGTGTTAAAAGGGATCTCGGACTCAAGCATAAAGGATACAATAAGAAGATAAAGGAGTTCTGAAGAGACCAAGGCTATATCAATATAATACTAAGGAGAAGCACATTGTTCAAGGATATTAGACAAGGGACCGAGCTTCCCTTGTGCAACTGCAGAATGGTGCAGAAAGGAATGTTTTCATAGGGAGCCAAGAAGAGGAGCTGACAAGGGTGTTGGAGGTATACTAAGGTAAAGGGTCTGTGTCATGGTCATGGTACTTGTCAACTGAAAGTCTATAAGAAGAATTACTTGTGGGTTTTCCTCTCCAAGAGGGAGAGGTTTTGGCCCTGGCTTGAAGAGCCCAAACTTTGTGTCTCTTGTGTTTTGATCAAGGTTGCGGGGAAGCTTCTCCCCCCCCCCTGATCCCACTCCCAAAACACGCTCCGTTCGGGAGCTTTTTGGGAGCGCTCGGAAGCGTGCTCCCGAAAACCGGGAGCGCGCTTCCGAGCCTTAACAAACGCTCCCTGTCTTTTCGGGAGCGTTTCAGGGAGCGCTCGAGAGCGAACGCTCCCTAAGCACTTCCCCCATTAAAAAAACGCTTCGGGAGCATTTTTTTAATACGGGAAGCGGTCGAGGAGCATTCACTCCCGAACGCTCCCCGACATGAAAAACGCTCCTCGGCACGTAGAAAAAAAATTGGCGTCAATTTTTTTATTTTTTTTTGGAAAGGAGGGAGGGAGGTTGGGTAAATAAAAAGCCCACCCCCCTCATTTTGTTTTTATTGTTTTAGTTGAGAGTGAGAGAGCAAGAGGAGCAAGAGTTGGAGAGCGATTTGGAGAGAAGGAGAGCTTGGAGAGTTTGGAGAGTTGGAGAGCAGAAGTGCCAAAGAGAGAGCAAGGTTGGAAGAGGAGGATTGCAAGAAAGAGGTAGGTCTTCTAATCTAGTTTTTTATTTTCTAGGAACTGTTTTTAAGTTGTTCAAAAATGAAAATTTGATTTTTTTTCTCAATGTTGCATTCTAGTGTGTTGAAAAGTGAAAAATTACATTGTTTTTTTCCTATGTTGCATTTCCTATTCCCATTTGGCATTCCTTCATTTTTTTTGCAGGCTAGAAACTTGAAACTTGAAACATCATGGCTATATGGCTAGGGTTTTCTTCATGTTGGTTCCTTTTTTTGTAATAATGGTGTTGGAGAGTAGAAGAAAGAGGCACATTAGAGAAGAGGAGGATGAAGAAGTGGGCTATAGTGGATTTGATGAAAATCCTGAAGAGGAGGAGGAGTATGCTGAGGAGGAAGGGGAGAGTGGAGAACATGAGGCCACAGATACCCCAACTAGACAAGACCAAAGTCAAACACCTTTGTGGAAATATGTTCAGAGGCAAGAAGGAGGGAAAAGTGGTGGAACCACTAAATTTCTTTGCCCCCATTGCAATAAAGAATACGCAGGTTCATACTCCCGTGCTAGAAGGCACCTTTGTGGGAAAATGCCAAGGGATGGAGACAAAAATCTAGGAATCAAAATTTGTGTCAGTGTGCTAGCAACACAAAGAGAGAAATATAGAAAGGAAGAGGAGGCTGCCCTACAGAGATCTAAAAGATCTAGGGGTTTCATTGATTCTTATACACCATCAAGTCCATCACATCATGGACAAAGAACTCCATCAACTTCCACCCATGGCAGTGGATATGGAGGCACACCTGAACCAAACACCTCCTTAAGGCGTAGAACCATATCCGATTTCCTTGACGAAGGGTGTAGGAATGATGTGGATTCAAAAAAATTCCGGTTTCTATATGCATGTGGGGTGCCATTCAATGTTCTTTGCTCACCTTATTGGCATGAAATGGTTTCTGCCATTAATGATGCCCCCAAAGGAAACAGGAGCCCTGGGTATGACAAGGCCAGAACCGTGGGACTTGATCATGAAAGAGCTAAAATAAACAATTCTTTGGCTAGAATGACAAATTCTTGGAATGAGCATGGGGTGTCCATTGTATCTGATGGATGGACCAAGGTAAAAGGAAAGCCATTGATAAGTGTTTTGGCTGTGTCGGTTAGTGGTGCAATATTCCTTTCAGCATATGATTATTCAGACAAATCCAAGACCGGCATTAACATTGCAGAACCATTACTTGAAATAATTGAAAATACAGGGCCATACAATGTCATCCAAGTCATCACTGATAATGTTGCTAACTGTAAGGCGGCAGGAGCAATTATTCAGGATAAATACCCCAACATATTTTGGTCTGGGTGTTTGGTTCACACAATGAACCTTTCGATGCATGATATCATTAAAAACAAACAACCTCAATTCAAATGGCTTGGTGATTTGTACAAAAGAGGTAAAAAAATGATAAAATTTATTACAAATCATAGCAATACCCATGGGCTTTTCCGTACTCACTCCAAATTGGAGTTGTTGAAGATAGCAAAGACTAGATTTGCTAGCTATTACCTCACCTTCAGGCGCCTTTTGAAAGTAAGAGAGTCATTGGCTGCAATGGTATCAAGCCCACACTGGCAGGTATTAAAGGACAAGGCAGCGACAATAGTTGACAGGTAAGGTTTTGAATATGTGGAGGAGACTGCCCTTGACCCTTTGTTTTGGCACGTGTGAGGGAAATTTTGAACTTCACCAAGCCCATTTATCACATGATTCGTTTTTCAGATACAGATAAACCAGTGATTGGGGAGGTTTATGAGCAGATGGATAGCGTGTTGGACCAAATAAAAGATGTTGTTAAGGATAATGATCCCAACTTGAATGCAATGATCCACGACTGTGTGTGTGCATGGTGGAATAAACTCAATGTTCCATTACATGCCTTGGCATATATTCTTATGCCAAAATACTACTCTCCATCTTGGTTGGGCCAACCTGCACCTGGAGGTGGGGTTAGGATCAAACCTCACACAGATCCAGAAGTACAAGAGGGGTACATGAAGGCATTAGACAAGTTGGTCCCCGACAAGGAGGAGTGTGTTGCATTGCGCCTTGAATTAGGCAGATACTTCAATTGCACTGGTAACTTTGGTTCTTTCCATGCAATGGAAGACAGAGACAAATTTGATGCTCTCACATGGTGGGAAGCATATGGCGGCATGGGACTTTTGCCAAAGTTGGCAAAAAAAGTTCTCTCACAAGTTGTGAATACTTCTTCTACAGAGAGGTGTTGGAGCACCTACAGCTTCATACATAATGTGAGAAGAAACAGGCTAAATGAAAACCGAGCTGAAAGCTTGGTTTATGTGCATTACAACTTAAGGTTGTTGAATCATTACTGTGATCGGGCATATGAGGATCAATCATATAAAGTCTAGGAAAACAACCCAGAGGATGATAATCTAGAGGACAGCGCTGTACATATGGAAGAATTGGAAGCAGAACTTTTGAGGGATGATGATGAAGCATCAACAGGCATGCCACCACCACACACAAGGCCAGGCATGCCACCACCACACACAAGGCCAATCCCACCATCCAGTAGCAGTGCGGGTGCTAGTGCCAGTGCTCGATATCCAACTGTTGTTCCTTTGTAGATTCAGCCTCCACCTACATCCTCACGTTGCCCTCCGCCTTCTAGTCATGGTCGTGGACGTGGTACTCCTGAGAGTACTAGAAGACCACCACTGCCTCGTGGTTCTCACAAATTAGACATTTCTTGTGAGTGTGGCAAGGGGGCAGCCAATAGATAAAATAGATTTGTTGTTTACTAGTCTTTTCTATTTTCTAGTAGTTTTTATCTTTTATAACTGTTGAACAGTTGAAACTTGACTCTTTCATATTTAATGACAATTTAAGTTTGAAGTTTGAATTTGAAAGGTGAAACTTTGAAGTTGGCATTTATAAGTTTATAAGTCATTATGGTTTATGAATATGATGCTTCATGAAAGTTATATGGTGATCAATGAATCAATGATGACAAATGTTATATATTGAATTTTGAAATCAATGAATCAATGATGATAAATGTTATATATTGAAATTTGAAATCAATGAATCAATGATGATAAATGTTATATTGAATTTTGAAATCAATGAATCAATGATGATAAATAAATTATGATATATATCAATGATGATATATGTTATATATTGAAATTTGAAATCAATGATAATAAATGTTATATATCAATGATGATAAATGTTATATATTGAATTTTGAAAGCTTGAAATCTTCAGATTGATGATTCGCGAGACTCAAGAGTCAATATGTTGTATGTTTCCAACTTGTGGGCGTGGTTGATGAAGATTATAACTTCTAGATGATTGATGTTATATGATTCAATCTATTTTTTTAAGTTTTTTATGTCTAACTCATCATTCTACATGCTTTTGTTGACATATATGCATCAAAATATAAAAAATATAAAAAATATATATATATTTAAAAAAACGCTCCCCGAAACGCTCCAGACCGGGAGCTTTTGAAAATGGCGCTCCCGCTCCCGCTCCCAAGCAACCATGGTTTTGATAATTGACTTGATGAAAAATCTAATAAGCTAATAAAGAGAAGACATAAGTAAGAGAAGTAAGCTCACAAGTAATTATCAAGTAGACAATTGAATTAAACTAAGCCCTACCAAATTCTCAACACTTTTATCTTGTTGGAGGGTCGAGGCTAAGGAAGGAAAGTGCAGGTCTGTTGCAGCATTTTTGTGTAAGGGTTTCACTGTACAGGAAGGAGATGTGGGTAGGCCACAGGCCTTAATCACCTTGTTGCAAGGTTGCGTCGCCGCAATAAAGAGGGTTGTTTTGGGCTAGTTGTGGTTGGGAATTCTTCCAAATAGGTGACAAACCTTTGATGAACTTGCCGCAGTCCTATAGGAGTTGTTTAGAGGGCTAAACAAGCTTAAAAGGGGTGTAGGAGTAGTAATCTAGGATAGTGAGTTTCTAGATTTGGTAAAGGGATGGAAGTTGCAGCAAATTAGGTGAGTTTTGGTTGGATTAGTGGGTTGTTGTAGGTTTCAATAGAAGCCCTAACCAGTAATCAAAATTCATTCCATGAACAGCAGTGAAGAGGTATGTGTTTTCTCCATTGATGTCTTGTGTTCAGTCAAGTGTTGACCAGTTCAGATGATGGATTTTGGAGGACTGTAGCAGCCAAGAGATAGAGTTGACATGGACTGTCAGATGCCCTAATAAGTGGGCAGATGTTGCAGCAATGAAGTATTGGAGCCTAGATTTGTGCAATAGCTCCTTTATTGCAGAGCAAAGGGCAGATCTTCAAAGCTCTAGAGTGAGTGGTATTTGAGCAGATCTGAAGAACATGTTGAGAAGTTTGTTGGCAGCCATGTGTAAGGGTCTCCTAGGTGATTGGATGCCCTAACTAAGAGCAGATGCTATAGCGAGGATTGGTCACTCATGGACTGTTGGAGGGCAGCGTGAGAGTGGACAAAGTGTGGACATGATTGGGTATTTATGGTCTGTCGGAGGACAGCATGATAGTGCCCAAGTTGGAGCCCAGTGTGCAACACCTTGATGGACAAAGGTAGTTGCTAGAGTGGAAGTTGTTGGAGCTCAAGGGTCTGTTCAGCCAAGAGAAATTCGTGCAGCCTTAGACTTGTGTGTGGAGGACTTCTACAAAAGATGATAGGCAGTCCTCCTAGCCCGTGTTCATTATGGGAGATGGACATCTTGCAGTGATAGGTGGCAGCCCTCTATGCCCTATGTCAGTCTTCATTGGAGCAGCACAAGAAGACCATAGTGGGTTGAAGTCCCTAAGTCGCTGAGGAGCAACTGTGGGGAAATTGAGAATTGTTCACAAGTGGAGCTGTGAACAACTCGACAGGAGTCTCGATGTGTTGATGCGTTGATGGACGAACAATCAACTAGTGAGCAGATTGACAGTCAAGGTTCAGTGGTCAGATGGACTTGGAGTATTGATAGAGGCAAGAGTTGCAGTTCGGGATCCGAAGGACTGGGCAAGTACAGGGTATGACCAAGAGGTGCTGAGAGAGACGACTGCGTCAACCAGATGGTCAGAGTATCTTGTTGAGGGCAGATTGGTCGCCGATGTACTGACACCAAGCCCCACTTTGTATCTTGTACTAGTGGATGGTTGAGGACCATTATCCCTGGTACGGGAGCCCTAGACTGTTGTTTAATATAACAAAGTTGGGTTGAAAAATGTAAAAAGTTGTCTATATTCTATGCATGTGTGATTTACTGTTGTTTATATTCCGCTGTGCAAAGTAGTATCATTGAGATTCTTGGTTTGATAGATCATAGATTTTAAGATTCTATCTTAGACCCGAGATCGTGGAAATTCAACTGTTGCATGACAAGGGCATCTCCACAAGAAAAATAATCCTGTCAATCTGATCACATCCCACATACTCCTACCAGCTTGCAGTAGCATCCACTTGTCTCCAAACAAAATACCTTTCCAATGAAGGGAAGTGACAAATAGCATACTATATTCAACAGTTATCGAAGTCCAAAATGTTCTGGCAACTAAACAATTCCACAACACATGTTTAACTGTTTCTGATTTATGACAGACTTCACATCCACCAGTAAAACCAGAGCGATGTAACCGATCCTCGACTGTGAGACTAATATGAAAAGCCAAACACCCCAAGCTGGGATTTTCTTCTCGAAAAAATGGAAAGGATAGTAATTATCTATTCTCCTTGACATTTCACGATCTTACCTTCCCAAATGCATCAGTTTCCGAACTTCTGTGAATCCAAGGGGAGATATCGAAGCAAATGTGGAACATGTTCATCTATAGTGAGAGAGATCCTATATTTCCAGGTTTAATACAGACAACAACATTTAATATTTTCTAAAGGTCATTTCAGTCATCACTAGTAAGATCAATAATACAACATCTCAACAAACTATTCGGTCATGAGAAGACTAATAGTTTACCAATAAAACTAATAACTTCCAACATGCTCTGCAGAATACAATTCATCTGTGGTAGGATTATGAATATTCACATTGAGGTTATCACTGGTTTCAGCTGGCCACCGATTCCCTCAAGGAAAAATTGAGTTTGCAGAATGGTGGAAATATCGTCATCTAAGATGCCCAGTACATCATGCAATGCATCTTCATAAACACTGGCACACCAGCAGTGTTACACCCCAATTTTCATGCACATTAAACTCCATTTACAGAGCATCTGCATGAAAGTCAGCAAATCGTCAAACTTGACTTGTAAATGAAACAGGTATTCCTCCTGAACTCTAGAACTCCACTAAAAGGGAACAAACACAAATGCCAAATAACACTACCGAGTTACTAGAATATAGTATCTAACACCTTTTTCCAGTATCTATCATACTTTCATAAAGAATATGTACAACTAGCTACTGAGTAACGGGTTTTCCAAGGCAGCATGGATATCTAGAAATACCTTCATAAAGATTATGTACCAGAAGTTCACCTCTGGCTAATAGAGGCCTTTAGGATTTCAGCACAGCAGCCTTATCATCTGTAGAACTTGTTGAGAAGTATTACGAATGACAGGAAACACCATGCCAGTATCATGCTCTCCATAGCCTTTGCAGATTGCAAGTCAGCATTTGGACCTGTAAGACACTTCAAAAGTTATATGTAACTGATACCATGTTCCTTCCAGTATTTAACTTTATGAACACATCCAATACAATCTCAATTAACCATAATATATTATTACATCCAAAAAACTAACATCTCTCTCTATTGAACTATTCTTTGTATCATGAAACCAAGAACACTACAAAAATGACTAGGTTCAAGTTCTGGTATATGAACCCTACACCAAGAATCGTCCTCAGATCTAGACTTTGGTGGCCATTTTCCAAAGCAAAAAGCTTACATCGCAAAAAACATCTGAAAACTACCAAAGGGGAATCTACAGACACAGCTAATGTAAACTGCCTTTCTATAAAGGTTCTTTTGTAAAGTGAGCCTGTCGTAATGTTAAATCCACATAATACACACATCTGCACACAGAACTAACCTACTGCTAAAACAGAAACATTGGAAATACCAACCAACTGTTGAGCGATGAACTCAAGAGTGTAGACACAGCATATGATCTGATGATATCAGCCCTGCAAATAGATAGGCACTAGATCTAGTAAATCAGCAGCATGAATATAGTGGAGCAAACATAAATTTGGAGAGCAGCAATCACTATCCTGTCAGTCACACAATTGAAAAGTTACAACACTGTCCAAGGACTACAATGGTTTCTCACAAGCCTCAAATACTCTCTTCGTAAAATCACTACACTCAAGTTTACTAGATACAAGCCTAACTAGTGTGCCCTCCCTCACAAAGTAAAACTTTGACAAGAGAGAGAAGATCAGTTACAAAAGTAATGCCTAATAATATCCCTCATGAAAGGAATCATATACCACATGTAAGAAAGAACCTCTTCTCAAGGGATGTGCCCTACTTGACATGTGCAACTCCTGTCATAAATAAATCATAAAACTGACGAAAAATAGAAGATACTAAAAGTTACAAGAGTAAGTAATCTGTTGACGTTTCAGAGCCCAAAGCTGGCTCCTATTGAAATGTGCAACTAGGTTCGGTCTTCATACTGTCTATTGTAATCGTGATTTGATATATTTGATAATAAAGAGAAAATAAATTTATTATTGTCATTCTTGATGCATGGGTTTCATGCTCAAGATAAATTTATTTGTAAGTCAAGCATTCATTGAGTGCTTCTAGGTTTGTCATAGAATTATGAAGTCAAAAGAGTCATTGTCATACATGTAAGACCCCTTTGGGCATGTTGTATCTTGTAAAGAAAATTTTTGTAAAGTCAAGTGTCATAAAGACCCTCCAAGACCTTGTCCAACAAGTCGGCCTACAAGAAGGATCAAGCTGGCCTCATGGACAGCAATCCGACCTCCTAAGAAGCCTATATATAAGGGAAACTCGACTTCATTTGGAGACACATTCAACAAGCAAGAAAGCAAGTTCGATCTCCTCAAGAAAGAAGCTGGAAAAAGACGAAAATCAAGGAAAAGAAGGAAGAGAAGCAAGACCGAAGTTTTGGACCTCTCTCTCTTGTGTTAAGGTTTCTAAAGTAGCTGCTAGACCGAAATTGTAGAAGTTGCTGGGGAAGTCAAACTTACAGAGGAAACTGTTGGGGAAGTCGAAGTTGCAGAAGAAGTTGTTGGGGAAGTTGAAGTTGCTGAAAAGTCAAAGTTGTTGCTAGGTTAAAATTGTTGGAAGGTGGAAGTTGCTGGAGATCGAAGTTGCTGAAAGTTGTTGGGTCTAAGTTGTTGGAAGTCGCGGGGTCGAAATTGTTGGAAGTTGCTAGATCAAAGTATCTGGAAAGAAAAGTTCATCAAGAAGAAGTTTGACTTGGTCTTGGAGGGGTCTTTGACAACAATGTTATGTCTTGGAATTCGCCATCTAAACATTTTATAAGAAGTGAAGAATTCTCGTGGGTTTTCCTCTCAAGAGGAGAGTTTTGGCCCTGCCTTACAACCTACATTTTGTGTCCTCTTGTTTCATTGATCTTCATAGTTTGGTAGATGTTTGATGATAAGAACACTAACAATAATCAAGTGAAAGAAGAAGCTAATCAAGTTAAATAAAAACACATCACAAGCAGTTATCAAAGTAAGAGAAATCACCTAATCTAGCTGCCTCTAGATTTCTCAAGAGGTCCATCTTTGGGACATAGTCTACTGAAGATGAACCTGGCTTTGGGCTGCAAAATGTCGACAGAAACTTATCAGCTGTGGATCTTCGAACCACGAATAAAAACCAACACCACAAAAGTCTAAAAAATCGAGTAAGTAATTTGTCATAGTGGTACAAAGGAACTCTCCCACATGGTGTTGAAAATTGGGTAGCTTGAACAATATTTCGGAGTGGTGAAAACCCACCAAAAGTAAGTTGGTTGGGCAAAGTACCTAAGTGGTTGGGGTTTTGACCCAAAGTTGTGGATTTCGGACCCAAGTTAATGATATTTTAATCTAATTTGCGATTGAGTGGTAAAATACAGGTTTCTTCAAAGGACAAGGAAAACCCCCAAGATCACTCACATAAAAGTATAAATAAGAGGCCAATGGAGTGGCCTAGATACACATTATGAAGGAAAACAAGTTCGGAGTGAAAGAGCCCTACAGAGGGTCAAGTTTTGTTCATGGAGGCCAAGATCTACCCAAGAGAAGCCGCAAGAGCATGCAAACAAGTTTGTCCAAGATGTCAAGTCAAGGATCTACCAAGCAATGAGCCGAGTTCTGTCTAGGGTAATTTGTGACTAGTTTGAAATGCGAAATCCTAGCAAGGGCGGTCTATGTATTGGAGAAGAGGGCCAAGGCCTTGTTCTGTTAGGCTGAGGCCTGTTTGTGGCGTAGTAAGCCCAACTGCAAGTCTGTCTTGTGGATTCTAGGGCAGACGCAGAGATATAAAGGGCTAGTCGCAGGTGTTTTAGCCCTAGGAGTATGTAATGTTCCCATTTTTCAGTTTCCCTTGTGATGCGAATAGGATGGATTCCCAGGGATGGTGAGCAGAGGTTCCCAGTGGCCGGAGAAGGTATGATGGTCGAATAATCAATTTCTAGGATAAAAAGTGATTTTTAATTAATCACTTTACTGATAAAAAGAGGAAAGGTGCTTAATAGGAGAAAAAGGGCCAAAAGGGGGGAAAAGTGATTAAAATAAAAAGTCATTTAAGGTTAAGTTAATGGGAGCACCTTCTAGAATGAAAATAAAATAATAAATTAAAATATGTCTAAAAGGTTGGAGAGGGACCCATTAGATCTATAAAAGGAGAGGGGGAGCACATCACTGGGGACATCATGGATTTATGTATTTGGTCTTTGGTGAGGTTTGGAGAACCCGGTTCCCAACTTCTGTAGCCCTTGGATGGAAACCCTTCGGTGATTTAGCGAGAGTGGGCGAGGACCCATCTCTTCCCTTCGTGAATTCATCTAAAATCCACAGGAGCGCTTATTAGTAGCAATTCAGTTTGGAGGTTATTGGTGGAGAGTTTCCAGTGGATAGATTGAGGTCATTCCCCCATAGTATCATTTCTTGCAGAGGGCCGCATTCGCTTCTCAACTGGGTCATATGCCTTATTTCGTGGGGTTTCTCACTTCCAGGTTCCAGGCCAAACCCTTTCTAGGTTTTTGGAAAGGATTTGACGGATGTAATTGTAGGGTGATCCGATCATTTTCCATTGTAATCATCCTCATCTATTCAGCTAGTTGTCGGCAAATTATTCATTGGGCAATGTGCAATCTCATCTTGGGCCATACTGCACTTGGGTCAGAGGCATCTTTCTGGGTTTTGCTTTGCTTGCTTAGCAAGCCCAGGTTCCACTATTTCTCCCTATTGATGTACTCTTTCCAGCGGATTAATAAATTGGCTCAGTGATTTTGTTGGTGTCTCTTGTGTATTTGATTTGCTGGTTGTGTTATTTTGTTGTTATTTGCCATTACAATTTCATCTTTGTTTATTTATTGTATTTTACCAAAAAGGAATATTACAAAGGAGGGAAAAGTCTTGGACAGAGCTAGTTGTAGCAGACAAAACAGGGGCAAGATCGAGTTAGTCGTGGTTGGAAGAGCATTGGATCAGAGGTTAAGGGCCTGTTACCCACCACCAATGGGTGACCCCTATAGGAGAAATTTTCTCCTAGATTTGTCTTCAACTGGTAGCCATGTAATATTCCCAATTAGCAGCAGCTAATTGGAAATATTAATTTTGATTAGTTTTGCCTTTATAAAGTTAAAATAAAAATAAAGTGGGTGAAAGGAGAATATAACTCACTAAAATAAAGTGCACTCCCTAGTAGACTCAACGTTGTGACTTAAGTGGGCCAAGGGGGGCCAAGAGACCACGTAGAGGGGGGACCCACTTAGACCACGTGGGCCATGACAGCGCAGTTTAGTTGGCAACGTGGGCCAAATGGAGGCTACGTAGGAGATGGTGGGGCCTAGGGTTGAGAGAGGTCGATTGCTATAAAAAGGAGGAGAGCCTCCTCATTTCCTCATTCGATTATTATGCATTTGAGCTAGCCACTTCGACTTCTTGAGCACGCTGGTTGTTTAGCCTGTCTGCAGCATTGTTTAGTGCATCAAGTGTCTCCGTTCGGAGATCTCACCCTTAGCCCCAAGGGACTTCGAGTGCCTACTCGGCAAGGTAGTTTCATCAGTCTTTTTGTAGGAGGATCAATTTGTGGGATTTGCGGAGGAGCAGTGCATTTGGTGACTACGCAGTCTTGAGAGGGAGGACGCAGTCTCTTTTGGTGGGAGTTCCGGATTGGGATTGTTTGGAGGATTTGAGCTTGGAGATTAAGCAAGGGATCAGCCCTTGCATATTGGAGGATTTTGGCAAAGTTTTGGGCGAAGTTTTGGAGTATTCTCTTCAGTGGCAGTGCAGAGCCTTGAGGGATAGCGTAGATCCTCAAGGGGGTGATTTTCGAGGGGTCAGCTATTTTCGAAAAGCTTTCTGGGCTTTTCTGGGTTTATTGAGCAGAGGCTGATTCCAGAGTTTCAGCATTTTCTGAGGAGGGGAGCAGCCCCAAATCCTCATTTTGATTCCAGCAGTAGCAGTAGCACAGCAGTTCTCCGGCAGCTTGGACGCAGTTCAGAGAGAGGCCATTTCCCTATCATTCCGAGTGTATTTCTTCACTTGCCTTGTGCAAGTCGAGGTGCCATCTTTCTGATCACCTCTTGTACTCTTTCCATTACTCAATATAATAAAATGGCTTAGCATCTCTCTCTGCATTTCTTGAGTATTTGCTTATATTCCATGTATATGCTATTGTATGCTTGCACTATTGTTATCTTCTCTTTGAGCATCCTAGCTACTATACCACTTGTGTGTGTTTTTCCCCTATACTCTTAGACAGAGTCTGGAAAGGGCCAGGTAGCCTCCAAATCTCGTCCTCTTTTCAGAGGCGACATATCTGGTAAACGCCCTCCAGTCCATCTCTGGTTGGAGTTTGCTTGTGTTTGAGGGATATCCCTGAAAAGGGATATTACAGTGGTATCAGAGCTCATAGACCTGGCTTAGCCTGTGGAGCGAGTTGTCTATGACACCAGAAGAGAAGCCTTGGGGATATTTTTCTATGAACAAAGAGGGTAGGCAGAATCTTACCCACCAAAGGCAGTAGAGGTGGCAAATATGGGGGTCTCACAACAGTGTGACCAGCATTTACCAGCCTTCAGTAGGCCAACCAGGATCACGATGCCTACATTCTTACCTCCAGCACCGAGTGATCAAGGTAGGCGGCATGATCATATACCCTTTGCAGATTATTTCCGCGAATGGCAGTCCATGGGGGAAAACTTCAAAGTAGCTTTGCCCTTCAGAGATTACTGTCAGCTCAGGCAGGATGAAGGATGAAGGAACAGTGGGAGGTCTAGCACGCAGTGTTCAGAGTTGCAGCGTACCACTGGGAGGACACCTTTTCCCACGTATGATGGATCCACTAATTGCACGGTTCGGGATCGGGTGGAAAAGCTAGATACCTCTTTCCAGCTTGACCAAACAACGGAGGGGGAAGCCATCAAAATGGCTACCTCGCACTTGGAGGATGAGGGCACACAGGATCATGGGGAGCATGTGGATACACTCAGTATGGCGCAGGGGTCACCTGTGTTGGAGACTTCTTTGACCATATCGGTTGACACCTTAGTAGAGAGATTAGAGCTTACCCTAGTAGTGCCATCCATTGAGGGGATGATCGGTGTAGTGTTCGAGTCTTTGGGTGGTAGCAGCGCGCGACAGATGGCTGTGGTGCCAGGAGATGTATACACCTTTGATGAGGCACTAGGAGATACAGAGGTATTGGACAATGGTCACACACAAAGGTGGCATCAGCTTCTAGCCGACCTTCTAGTTTTGAAAGGGAAGGCCACATCAGTATGAGAGGCTATTTTGTTACAGAACGAGGAGCTAGAGGGCATGAGAGTGGTTTGTGCCGAGTCAGCGACCAAGTTGGCCCACATTGGGGAACGGTTGGATTCCCTAATGGTACAGCTAGAGGGCACATTGGATTGTCAAAGCAGCCCCCTTCAGGCATGCATAGACGGGGCTAGCAGCATTATTGGGTCACCTCTTTACATTGGAGAGAGAGAGGCCAAGCCACCTAGTCAGATCTCATACGTTGACTTGGTTAGCGGGATGAGACGATCGGAGTTGCACAGGGTGCAGCATCCACATGTTGAGGTGGGATGGCGAGAGATTTTGAGTTGGTACCCGGTGGAGTGGGTTATGATGATAGTGGCGGACCCGGGTGTAGTTCAGCAGGAGTTTCCAGGTGCTAGGAATACAGGAACCCCAGATTGGCATTGGGATCTAGGCGGGACTACCTATCGTTTCCCAGGCAGGATGGTTGACTATGTCTTTGAGGGTACAATTGGCCTAGCAGTTGAGCATGCACATTTGCTAGGGGAGTTTCGGTCAGCTCTAGTGGCCAACCAGTTTATGGACAGTCTTGGTATGACACTTGGACACGGGGTCACAGATTGATCAACATACCTTGGCCGAAGCTTGTCGGAGGAGGTGGCATTGGTAGGCCACCAGATGGTGCCTTGTATGGGGCCAAGGGTTCTTCACCTTTGTGTGGGGCACAGAGGTCACAATGGAGTCGAGCAGTGGTGGTATCACTACTGACACATAGGGAGATTCACTTCTCGGACCCCTCGGGGAGGGTTTGGAGTGATGATCCATTCGTCGGCGGATATAGCGATGCGACAGTGGAGATGATGATACCGATTGGGGGTGGTCCAACATGTAGAGACACAACTCTAGGTCATCACATCCAGGGGTGTGTGGGAGCCTCTAGCATTGAGCAGTGGACTACCGGTGGGCATGGAGTCGCATGGTGGTGTACCATAGTGTGTGGGACTGCACTGTGGAGTAGGAGTGTTCTACATCACATTGAGAACACACGGAGAGTGACCGATGCCTTGACATAGACCAGGCATGAGACAGTACAGGGTGGTACAGCAGTAGTAGGGGGTATCCAGCAGTGTACAGGGGTATGCCTCAGTGTGCAATGGCATGTCGAGGAGTACATGGATGATAGGTGGTATGCGAGGGCATACGGTGCTGCACAGCAAGGTCTTAGAGCATTGCCTCCAGGTAGACTCACGGACAAGGACACCGGGCTTACCTTTGGGGGTATTTCACCCAGGATCGATGGGGAGACAGATGAGCGATACTTGACAGTATCTGTGGGGACTCACGCACCTAACCTTCCTCTACATCACTCACGAGCACAGTCAATTTTGTCGTTGTCCTTTGGCACTTTGGGCATGAGCAGCGGGGTACGCGAGGCTCACCCAAGATATTTGGATGACACTCAGCACACTAGGCGAGAGACTTCTCAACAGTGGCACTAGGTCGGGGCGCTAGTTGACAGCCACAGGTTAGGGGATGAGATGATCCTCTGTAGGGGTGGCACATCAGTCATCGCTGAGCCTACACTTGGGGAGTGGGTCATGAGGGAGACATGCATCACTTTTCCCTCAGGGCATGTCGAGATCATGCATGAGCAGAGGATACTGGGTACAGCAGAGGTAGCATCCCAGTATGTGTCTGGGCTCCAGACAATGTATCGACACATTATCGAGAGGGTGGATGGCATATTCAATGCAGATGAGGTGGCAGAGGTAGAACAAGAGGGCATTCCTTCTGTATGTCAGGGTAAGGACTCTTCTTTATATGAGTCCATAGGATCAATTGAGGACACTTCTGGGGAGCGAGAGCAGTCATGCAGAGATGATGACAGTAGACCGGAGTTGCATTCCAGTGTCCAGGGTGAGCAGTCACTCTACGGGAGATACTCTGGGCGATGAGTCACTTGTGACGATTCAACCAGAGTAGCATATGATGGAGCCTGAGTCAGCAGAGGAGGATACTATGCACATCATGCATGATAGTCCTTTGGGGGAGAACCAGATGGAGGCTCACATCGAGTCCGTGATGGGTATGCAGCTAACCTTGGGGTCAGCCATTGAGGAGGAGCAGTCAGATGCACTCACATCGTGTACGGTGAAAACAGTTGTAGATCCATATCCTCTAGAGATGTTGGAGGTTGATGGGATATTTCTACAAGGGGCTAGGGGACGGCAGGAGCTTCACATTCCCAATGAGAGGGATGAGTTGTTGGAGATGGTGGAGCATCCATCTTTGGGCCGACACATTGATGAGGTACAGATAGATGTACGTACAGTCGGTCGAGCTGCAGTACTTTCAGTGAGTAGTGCTATCCAGGAGTACATCAATGGGGCTTGTAGCACATCTTGCTCACTTTGGCCCATTATAGAGAGAGGGGCTTCCTTCTACAGGCAGCTTTCATTGGCAGACAGGGCAGAGCAGTGTGAGTTGATTACAGGCTGGCGACAACACTACAGGCGTGTGCCGTGTACAGTTGTTGCTACATTAGATTCTTCTTCCAGGATGGATTGGCAGGAGACCATGAGTTGGTACCCTCTTGATGGACGATTTTCTTCGTAGAGAGCACAAAAGAGCAGGGGCCCTCAGACCTAGCCGATGTTACAGATTCTAGCTGGCAGTGGGGCCCAGGTCATCATTTCTTCAACACTCCATCCCGATTTCAGGAGGGCAGGATCAGCATGGGATTGAGTCAGGACTTGGATTGGAGAGAGGTGATGAGTTGGTATGCAGTTGGTGGGGCAGCTTATACAGTTAGAGGTACAACACAGCAGGAGCCAGGGAGCATTGATGCTTGTTGGCGGGCTTCACTTCATGGGGCATCAGCTATAGCCAGAGGCAGTGCGCAACCTAAGTCGTGGGACGTGGACGATGATTGGCCATGGTAGCGTTGGGATCCAGGAGGATTGTCTGTCCGCTGGTACAGTGAGAGATCAGTTTTGGATCCTGGCACTGAGAGATCCCTCCATATTGGGGTGATACAGAGGACAGGGAAGATTCAGTGGTGCATCTAGGACCTAGGCACATTTTACAATGATGGTGGGGAGCATCAGCTAGAGCGGATGCTTGTTCAGGCATTGCTTGAGGACAAGCAATTTTTGGCGGGGAGGACTGTAATATTCCCAATTAGCAGCAGCTAATTGGAAATATTAATTTTGATTAATTTTGCCTTTATAAAGTTAAAATAAAAATAAAGTGGGTGAAAGGAGAATATAACTCACTAAAATAAAGTGCACTCACTAGTAGACTCAACGTTGTGACTTAAGTGGGCCAAGGGGGACCAAGAGACCACGTAGAGGGGGGACCCACTTATAGACCACGTGGGCCATGACAGCGCAGTTTAGTTGGCAACGTGGGCCAAACGGAGGCTACGTAGGAGATGGTGGGGCCTAGGGTTGAGAGAGGCCCATTGCTATAAAAAGGAGGAGAACCTCCTCATTTCCTCATTAGATTATTATGCATTTGAGCTAGTCACTTCGACTTCTTGAGCACGCTGGTTGTTTAGCCTGTCTGCAGCACTGTTTAGTGCATCGAGTTTCTCCGTTCGGAGATCTCACTCTTCCCATGCACCTCAAAGCGCTGTGGCTGCTCAATGTACACCTCCTCCTGTATGAAGCCATTGAGAAATGCGGTCTTCACATCCATCTGGTGGATCTTCCAACCCATCTCTGCTGCTATCGATATAATGGAGCGAATCGAAGTATATCGAGCCACGGGAGCGAAGGTCTCCTTCATAATCAACTCCCTCTACCTGGGAGAACCCTCTAGCCACAAGCCTCGCTTTGAATTTCTCAATGCTGCCATCTGCAGCATGCTTTACCTTGTAAAGCCATCTGGAAGTAACCACGGATTTGCCCTCAGGCCTCGGCACCACCTCCCAAACATCATTCTTCATGATAGAAGAATACTCCTCCTGCATGGCCTCTCTCCAGACCTGCTGGCTAGCTGCCTCCTCATAGCTAGAGGGCTCAGAGTCAAGGATGCTGGTAGCCATTGCCATATAGCTACAAAACCTCTCAGGTGGTCTGCTCTCTCTGACCGGCCTCTTAGGCTCAGCAACAGATGTGGCATCTCTCAAGGTGTCCTGAAGCCACTTGGGCTTCCTCTTCACTGAGTGCACTTCTCCCGCCGGAGAATAAAACTCCTCCTCCTCAACTTGTCGGGGCACAGACTCATTTGTATGTCTGTTTGTCCTCCACTGCCCTGCACACAGACTTTGTAGATCTTTGGAGTCTGTGTGAAGCCATCATCAGTGGACTCCCCGGAGTGAAGCGCTCTGTGGTACTCTGCGTCTCTTATAGCTCCACCCCTACGACTGCGAGCCACTCCCAGCAAACGGACCCGACATCGTCATAGATGTACCTCGGGATCCTCCCGATCCACCTTGCCGGAAAACAGTCAAGACTCAAGCTGTTCTTTGAATGTGGTGATCAGTTCTTTCTAACTCCGTGACCTCCTAAAAGTTAAAAGGCCATCTCCTCGAAGATTACATCCATGACAACAACCTTCCTCTGCGCAGGAATGTAAATCCGAAAGGCCTTGGAGGTCTCACTGTAGCCCACAAAGATACCCTTCTCTGCGGTGGGCTCTAGTTTGGTCCTCTTCTCCTTAGGTATGTAGGAGTATGTCATGCACCCAAAGATACGAAGATGACCCATATCAGGCTTCTTCCCAGAAAAAGCCTCCTCCGGAGTCATGTGCCCCAAGGCACGATGCGGACTCCTGTTCTGCAAGTAAACAGCTGTGTTGCAGGCCTCTGCCCACAAAAACAATGGCAACCCTGATCATGTAACATGGCTTTGGCAGCCCCTCCGATGGATCTGTTCTTCCTCTCCGCAACCCCGTTCTGCTGGGGGTTGTAAGGAACAGTGAGCTCCCTCCTAATGCCTGCCTCCGCACAATAGTCAACAAACTCTCCAAGGGTGTACTCTCCTCCATTGTCCGACCTCAGGGACTTGATCTTCCGACTTGTCTGTGTCTCCACAAGAGCTCTGAACTCCTGAAACCGCTTGAAGACCTCACTCTTGGTCTTCAAGAAATAAATCCAGGTCCTCCTAGAGTGATCATCAATGAATAAAACATAGTACTCATATCCACTCAAGGAAACATGAGACATCCAACCGCTCACATCGGAATGAATCAAATCAAGTATCCCAGTCGCTCTGCTGTCACTGCTGGGAAAAGGGGATTTGGCAAACTTGCCCATCGCATATCCTCTGCAAGTATCAAAGTGATCAGTACTGAAATCTGGCACACCTGTAGTGATCTCCCGCAAAGTCCTCAAGGCTCCATGATACATGTGCCCCATCTTGCGGTGCCAAATCTCACACAACTCAGAACTGCTAGCTCTGCTGTCGGTACTACTGCTCAATGCCAAAAGGGGCTGGAATGCAAACTTGTACACCTTTGCATGGCGTACACCTATCACTCTAGCTGAATCAGCTGGAGTGCCCCTGGGATACATCAGCACCTGTCCTCCCCTGAACAGTATCTCATATCCTCTATCCTCCAAAGCTGAGACGGATATGAGGTTCTTCCTCATCCCTGGCACATAAAGAACATCCGACACCTTCAAGGGAGGTTTGGACTCCCTCTGAAATGTCAATGTTCCCACACCGACTGCTCTAACAACTCTGTCATCACCGAGTACTACCTCTACATCAGTGCCACTCTCTGAAAGCTCTGAGAAGTACTCACGGACTCCTGTCATGTGACGTGAAGCCCCACTGTCCACATATCAGATACCCGAAGATGCTCCGCTAATCGAGGGAAATGCATGCTCCCTCTGAACCTCTATGGCAGATAATCCCGCACTAGAGGACTCACACGCAGTGAACCCAAACTCCCGGTCAAAACGATCTGCAAAGTCCTCAACCTCTGCTGAAGCTGCCATACTCTGGTTCTTCCCCTTCTTCTTCTTCTTCTCCGGACACACAATTGCATAGTGTCCCATCTTCTGACAATTCCAACACTTCACTTTGGAATAGTCCTTCTGTGAGTTATCCTGTTTACCTTTACCTTTGCCTTTGCCCCCACCATTGCTTATGGAAGCCTGCTTCTTCCCTTTGCCCTTCTTGCGTCCTGCCAACAGTGCTACATCCTCATCCTGCTCAACTGGCTTGGCTGCCCCAAGCTGACCTTTCCTGTTCTCTGTCTGAATGCAATCATCCCAAAACCTCTCCCATGTGGGAAGGGTCTCACGTGCACAAACCCCATCAGCAAAGTTCATCCATGAAGTGGGGAGGCCATTCACTGCAATCCGCACCAACTCAGTGGGTGGAATGGCCTCTCCAATCGCTGCCAACTCATCTCTCACATTAGTAATCTTTGTGAGATATCCAGCTGCACTATCAATCTTAGCCATCTTAATGTTCTTCAGCTTCTCCTTCAGGACCATTTTCCGGTTCTCATTGGTACTCTGGTAGAGGTTGGTCAATGCTGACCACATCTCATGGGCATTTCTCTTTCCTCTCACATGAGGAATGCAATGGTCCTTGATTCCGTCTAGAATCAGTCTCTTACCCTTGTTGTTCTTTCTGTTATAAGCTGCCAACTGAACAGGATCAGTAGGCACATTAACAGGCTGTTGTGTGGTATGAACCATGATATCCCAGACTTCCGCCTCCTCAAAGATACTCTGCATTCTCTCCTTCCAAACACTGTAATTTGTATGCCCATCCAGCCTATCCTCCACCCTCAATCCCAAAGACATCCTTCTGTCCTAAAACTGAAAAATAACACTGCTGTGGTAAAGATAAAAATTGTTGTTTGTGAAAATTCAGCTTGCTGGAATTTTCTGAGTGAAAAATCAGCAGGCTGTAATTTTCCTCCTTGCTGTCCCAACCTGCCCTTCAGCACTCAAGCTCTGATACCATGTAGAAAATTCTAGTTTCCACGGTTTTCAGTTTCACCTTATTACTCCAAAATAATTAAATGCCCTTTCCCATATCCATACATTTAATAAAGTGGAAAATAAATTTGCTGAAAACACAAATTCTGGAAATTTTTCAGAATGCTGAAAATGCAGAAATAAAATAACAGCAGTAACAAACAGTCATTCAACACATCATAACTCAGTATTTTTGGTCAAGGTGACCCTGGAAAAACCCCCTACAACTCTTGGGAAAAACCAGTTCAAAAGCTCCTTCTTATTTCTGGAAAAATGCTTTTTACAGTGATAGAAATATTCAGCAAAATAAATAATCAGCAAACAGACTTTTACAACTTATCTCTTTTTCCGTGCTTAACCACCGCCTCGGAAAACGTGCAAACAACAAAATAGGAACAGCAATAAATGTTGTACAGATTTCTCGATTTTCGTGCCAAATAACAGCCTTAAATGCTGTTGTACGGCTGCCTAGAAAAGCGTGCAAGCTGTCCAAAAATCTGTTGTACGATTTCTGCCTTGAAATGCGTGCCAAAGGTACAGCCACTTGCTGTACGGCCTCCCTCAAATCTGCTCCTCGAAATCTGTGCAAATCTGCAGTGCAAATCTATTGTACGGCTGTTGTACGGCCTGCTGTACGACCCTGCTGTACATCCCTTCTTCCTCAAAAATCGTGCCAAAAATCTGCCTTGCTGTGTGCTAAAGCTGCTGAACTGTCTTGCTGAAAATGTCTTGCTGCCTTGGAATGTGTGCCAAGTTGCTGCCTCCTTCTCCTCACTGCCCAGAAATCTCCCTTGCTCTCTTTCTCTCCTTCTCCCAATCTGCTCATGAAAGAATGAATGACCTTTTCCTCCTTTTCCTCCTTTAACCTAACCCTAAGTGACTTTTGGGGAATCCCTAAATCCAATGGCTGAGATAGATTGAGATCTAGGGCCGAGATTAAATGCTCATTTAAATCTCACTTTCTATTTTTTAATTCACCCCACTTTAATAAAGACCCACTTAGTCTTTTATTTCCAAAGTCACTTTTTTCTTTCTAATTTTATATTGACTTTATTTAAAGTCACTTTAACTTTAGTAACTTTATCACTTAAAGTCACTTTAAAATTAGATTTGACTTTATAACTTTATAAAGTCACTTTAGTAACTTTATCACTTAAGTCACTTTTAAATTAGATTTAATTTTATAAAAAATTATAAAGTTACTTTAGGAGAAAAATTAAATTCTTTTGGACACTTTTCCCTAGGCCAAAGATCAAAGCCTTAGGGAACCACCTGTCCTCCGGTACCAAATTTCAACAATTTTGGTGACGATTTCTATCCTAGGAGATTTTTCGTCTCACTGATTCATTTGTGTTTCTAGATACAAATGATCGGCAAAGTTTCTACCTCCAATCTCACCCTAAGCATGAGATGATGCAAATTCCCTAGCTATATATCCCTAATCTAATGATGCATGATCCAATGATGAATGAAGAAACCCTTACCATGAAACCTTTCTACTCATTGAATCCCTTGTCCTTATATGATGCATGAATAAATGTTGATTGGAAAATAGGATGCCCTAAGCCCTAAATACCTTGTAAATGATGATGCCCTAAGGATGCCCTAATCCTAATGAAGAACACAAGTAAAGAAGCCCTAAAACACTGTCCAAAACATAAAATTCCAAAGGTTGCCATGAATAAAATAATTATGACAGTTCACGAAATATAATTTTCTTGATGGAAAAAAGACCCTAATTGTAGGTGAAGCTGGCATAGGCTTGTAGAGGATTTCTTCCTCTTTCCAACGAGCTATTATTTGTCTTCTAACTCCTTCTAGATTGGGAGAAATTGAATTTTTAAGTTAAAAAATCATTACTTTTGGTGAGCCGACTTGTGTAGGCTCACACTCCATGACCAAGAGACATGTCTCTTCGTTGGAGGTCTAAATCAATATAAATACAAGTCAAAACTCTGAATTTTTGGTGAAGAATATTACAGGTGTTCAGAAAGGAGGATAAACACAGCAAGAAGGCCGAGGAAGACTTGAAGATTTCCTGTTTGGGCATACTTCTGTTTTAATATTTTTGTTGGGTTATAGACCTTGGGCTACAGTAAAACAATAACTGCCGCCTGTGGGAGACACCTCTTCTCAGATCTGAGGAGGGACAATTCTAAAGAACTGCTGTGACATTCTTCTATACACAGACCTATCTTGGAGTCTGCCTGGAAGCTCGATTAATACTAAGAACAGTGGGCAGTGAGCTCGGTCTACAAAGAATCACATATTAAAAACCACCGAACAGCCACCTGAAGAAGACTGCAGCTTGCATCTTTGTTTGTAAGATTTGAAGCCCTGTCACCTACCTCAGAACAGTGACATATGTGAGGCCTTGTTACAGACCTTTGGAGGCTCAAATTAATAGAACTATCACTTGTGAAGAACTGTTAAGGATCGTTATACCTCAGATCTGCAAGCCTGGAAGAGCTACCTTATCTTGGACTTGTGAGGAGGAGGCTAGAACCTAAGCAAAACTCCAACCTGTGGTAACAAGACACATTCCTGTAGCTCAAGAAGTAGACAATCTACGTGTTGGATGCTCGGAGACCTAGTCTGTGGAAAAGTGTGTGAAGCCTCAGATTGGTGATCTATGATAAACCTGTGAGAAGACTCGAACATGTGATCAGTCTCTTACAGGCACAATTTTAGAGCTCCGAACAGTAAAGAATTGAAAGCTTGAACAGTGATGAATTTGGAATCATGAACAATGAATAACTTGGGCCTTGAACAGTGAAGAACTTGGAGAACTTGGAGCCTCGAACTTGAAGCCTTCGTCATGGAGTGTAAAAACTCTGGTAAACTTGATAAATATATATTATTAATGATGATAGATGAAAAGATGATTACAATGAGGGATCGCCTAGGCTTTAAATATAGCCTCAAGGTGTCCCTTGGCGAAGAGGCATGATCTTTGATCATGCCCTTCCACATTAATAACCTAAGATAACTAAATCTAATTAATAACTAATAAAATATATATAACATTGCCCCTCTCTTAAGATGCTTTGTCCTCAAAGCATATGTAACGATGGACAATGTTGATGAACGCCTGGGTTTCTTGAGCGGCGGGCTCTTGCTTCCCACATTTTAAAAAGATCGTGGAGCATATTCTCGAGTTCAACCTTTTATTGATCTGGATAGTGAAAATATCTGATATCGACAGGGTCGGATCCTGTCTTGACTTTTGGTGACTCGTCGTGGCTCTCTTTTGAAGATAACATTTCTAACTGATGACATTGTACTGTAGATGTTGGCGCTCCTATTTGAATCATCTTCGTCATCAGAGAGGAAGATACGACTTGATTTTCTGGGGCTTGGAATCCATACAACTTGTATTTCTGCCCTTTCCACTTAAAACTTATAAACTGCTTCTGATGGTTGGCAGAATAAGTACCTAAAGTTCGTAGCCATTGAATTCCTAAGACCACATCTACTCCTCGTAATGGAACGGTGTAGAATGGAGATTCTAAATGAAAGTCTTTAATCTGCAATTTGACTTTATGGCATTTTCCTACTTGTTCAATTTTCTTACCATCGGCCACCATTACCTTCATATTAGGCATGGGAAAAGTAAAGAGGTTGAGTCTTTTGGCCATGGCTGAATCTAGAAAATTGTGCGTGATGCCTGTGTCTATGAGAACCATTACATTGTTTTTCTTAATATGTCCTCTTAACCTTAGGGTTTGAGGTTGTAATATGCCTGTCATAGCTGATAATGACACTTGCGGAATAGTTTCGCCATCCACTACTGGAGAGAACTCTAAGTTGTCTTCTAATCCTTCTATACACGAATCAGTACTGTTAGCATCATTAGCTGCTTCACAACTGTATAGATTCTTCGCTTTTTCATTAGCACATCTGTGCTTAGGGTCCCAGTTTTCACCGCAACGTTTGCACTTGCCCTCTCGCACTCTTTGTTTTTCCAAACTAGATTTTTCTTCTTCACGAAGATGAACAGGGACATATTTTGTGTCATCTACATTTTCAGATTGAGGAAACCGTCGTCTCGAATATACTTTTTCTGGTTTTGATAATCTTTCAAATTTCTTTTCAGCAGCTTTTGCTTTTTGCCTTGCTACTTCTACGGACGTAATTTCATGTAGTTCGAGCTCTTCTTGTATGTGGATTTTAAGTCCCGAGATGTAAGACTGGATTAGACGAGATTCCGACAATCCGGGTACTCGTGTTGCCAAGGTCTCCCATTCTCGCGTGTACTCATCCACATCTCCTTTTTGGCGTAATTTGATAAACGTTGAAAAGAACTTTTCTTCTTTTATGCCTTGAAACCTTTTAAAGAACGCATCCTTAAATTTCCTCCAACTGATAGCGAGTGTCGTCTTTTTCCACCACATATACCAATTATATGCTTCTCCTTCCATTTTCATGGAAGCATGCTTAATTTTTTCGTCATCACTAGTAATGTCATAAATCTCAAAATATTCTTCTGCCTTATTAAGCCATGCAACACTATTTTTTTCATTACCATCAAATTTGGGTAGGTCGATCTTGGCTTTGCGCTGATATGCTAATGGTGGAACAAGAAGGAGATATTGATTAGCGAATGCATTCCAGAGCTACTTATTTTGAAAATCTGCATTACTATCTTCTTGATGATGTGGAGAATCAGTCTTTTCCTGATGCTCTTCCGAGTTCCCTGAATCTGCGGAATTGTTTTGTTGATTTGGTTCCCTGTGAGGAGATGTTGGGGATTGTGTCTGACTCAACTTATCTATTTTATCATTTAGCTTGTTGAAGAGTTCTGTCATATTGTTCATTGCTTCGTTCTGCTTGTTCATTGCTTCGTTCTGCTTTTCTGTGGCCTCATGATGGTTTAGCCACATTTGTCTTTCTATTCGATTTGTCGTATCATGGATTTTTTTGATGTCGTTGGAGTGCCCTGAAACTGTACCTTCCAGATTGACTAATCTTTTTCCGAATTCTTCGGAATTATTATTGATTTGTTTCTCAAGATCTCCCAATTTCTTCTGGAATTCCGCCATCGACATTGACGAAGACATCGAGCATGTATGAGGTGGGGAATATCTTTCTGCCAGTTTCTCTTTCTTTTTTTTCTTTTTTTTTTCTTTTTTAAATTAATTAATTAATTAATATTTAATTTATTTTTTTATTTTTTTATTTTTTTTAAACTATATAATTATTATATATATATAATTTTTAATTAAAAATTATATAATATATATAATTTAATTATATAATTATTATATATATATATAATTATTAAATGGAAATTATGTAATATATAAATGAACTATATAATTATAATATATATATATATATAATTATCAATTAAATTATATAATATATATTTTATATATAATTAAAAAAAAATCGTGTTTTTTTTTTTAAAATGTGTCGTTCGGTTTAAATGACACACTGTTTCATATAATTTAACAAATCGATTTGTTTTTTTTTTTTAACCGTTACCTGTTCACGATTTGAACATGATTTTTATTTAAATTCACGCCTGCGCTAACCAAAAACAAAAACAAAAAACCAAACCATACAAAAAAAATGAAATGCGGGTTTTCTGGTTTGATATCTGTGTGCATTTATCGCTTGTCGTTTTTGCAGGTCGAGCGATCGAGGGCAGGGACGGCGTGAGGAATGGAGGACGAGGGTTTTTCGATTGCGGACGGATTGACAGCACAGAGGTTGACCCGTCAACAGTTAAGGTTTGTGTTGGAAACGCAGAGTTTGTGGGTCGTCGGGTGGTGACTATGCAATCGTCTCAGTCTTTTGGAAATTGCGGCTAAGTCGGCGGTGTGCGGCTAAGTCTCAGTCTTTTTTTATTATTATTGGTATGTTGAATCTGCGATTGGATAATCGGTGGTGCGGCTATGGGTGGCTCCCTTTGCGGCAGTAAACGAAATAAACAACGAGAAGTTGGAGTGACTGCGTGTTGGCAGTGGTCGGGGAGTCGGAGGGTAGCGATTGAGTGCTATGCTTTTGAATTCGTTTTGTTTGGTAGTTTGCAGGGACGGGGTGTCGACTGCTGCAGAGGAGATGGCTCGACGGTGAGGGAAAACGCCAAGCAGAGAATGCTGAGGCTAGACAGACGGCGGAAGAGGTGGATTAGACAACGGCAGAAATGAAGATTGCGTGAGGAAGCAGAGCACAATGTCAAAGAAAAACGGAGCTGAGGCAGAATCGCTTTGCTGAAGGGAGATGGATGGTGAAGGCAAAAAAATTGATGGCGTAAATATAAAGGCAGCGGATGAATGACTGTTCTTTCCTTAGGTTCTGTTCCAGAAGATCCGAATTTCTAATCCTTGACACAGATCACCAAAACAGATTAACCTTTAAATTTCTCTTCCTCGGTTTTCTTCAGTTCACGATCTTGAAAAAATCTACAATTCTATAATTGCAATTCTGGAATTCTGTAATTCCGGGGTGATCACACAGATCCCGAAGAGCGATGGCTCCGATACCAATGGAGTGTAAAAACTCTGGTAAACTTGATAAATATATATTATTAATGATGATAGATGAAAAGATGATTACAATGAGGGATCGCCTAGGCTTTAAATATAGCCTCAAGGTGTCCCTTGGCGAAGAGGCATGATCTTTGTTCATGCCCTTCCACATTAATAACCTAAGATAACTAAATCTAATTAATAACTAATAAAATATACATAACACCTAGTCTGTGGAAAAGTGTGTGAAGCCTCAGATTGGTGATCTATGATAAACCTGTGAGAAGACTCGAACATGTGATCAATCTCTTAGAGGCACAATTTTAGAGCTCCGAACAGTAAAGAATTGAAAGCTTGAACAGTGATGAATTTGGAATCATGAACAATGAATAACTTGGGCCTTGAACAGTGAAGAACTTGGAGAACTTGGAGCCTCGAACTTGAAGCCTTGATCAGTGCAGATCTTGTAGACTTGGTGAGAGCAGCATTTGAGGTATAAAGCAGATTTGAAGAATCTTATTTTGGAGAAGGATTGAAACCAGCAAACTAGGTGCAGACCTTGAAAAGTGTCATGGAACACCTATTAAGGAGCTTGAGGAAAAATATATTGTTTGGCAAGCATTGTTGAAGACGCCTTCCAGAAGTTGGCTTTGAGAAACTCTTGGAGACCTTGATTGAAGCCCTCATTGAGTGACCTTGGAGAAGGTGTTTGGGTGACATGAAGAGCAGTGGTGACACCTTATGAGAAAACAAGTTGTCAACGATGAGTTGATTACCTTGGAGATTGTTTGAAGGCAGTGTTGAAGGTGAAGAAATTAACAGGGCTCGTTGAACAAGATATTGGGAGCCGTGAAAAATCACTAAACTTACCTTGAAGAATTGAAGTCATAGTTTGGAGCCCTAGAGGATACGAGTCCTCAAGGGACCAGGTTGGAGCCTGTGTTAAAGATAGGGTTGGAGCCTTAGAGGTTGGAGCATCAAAGTGACAAGGTTGGAGCCTTGAAAGATAGGGTTGGAGCCCTAGAGGTTGGAGTCTCGTGAAATCCAAGTCGGTGTTTGGCAAAGTACAGATTGGTGCCTGGTAGGATTGAAGATTGGTTTCTTCATCTAGGGTTGGAGCCCTACACATTATTGTATTGGATTTATTGGTGTCTTCCTCGTTATATCTGACTAATAAAAGTATTTATTCTTATTGTTCATTTTGTGTTTTAATCATAAGTGATCTAACTAGTAAAAATAACAATTGAAAAAAAACACTGATTCACTCCCCCCCCCCCTCTCTCAGTCTTTCCAACAAAGCTAGGGTGGATTTTGTCGTCAAGATATTAAGTGAGTCGTAGTGTTTTTTATTGAGTCTTTGTAAAAGTAATTTGGGAATAATCCTAGCTAATTGGCTAGATTATTTTATTACTTGGTCTACTACATCATGTTGATTCGTAGAATTGGGTTTATTTTTTAGGGTTTATAACGAACGGGTGTCCCCCCTTCATGGATTAAATGTATTTATCTTATGTAAAGAGGGTTGGAAAAAATCATTAATTCCATCATGTCAATTAATTAAATTTTCTGGCAAAAATAAACTAAAAATCCTAAGCCAAAATTTAATTAATTTGAGTCAATTAATTATATTTTTCGGCATAAATATATTAAAATTATAAGCCAGAAATTTAATTAATTTTAAGTCATAGGAAAAATTTATTCTCCAAATTAAAAAATTCGTGGGTTCTAGAAGAATTAATTTTTGGAAGTCCCTGACCAAGGGAATAATGAAATTTTCAAGAGATTTTGGACCCTTGGGCCTTGGTAGTTAAGTCATAGTCAATTTTTTAAGAACACAACTCAAGTTAATTAATTTTGAGTTGGTTAAAATTTAATTAAATAAAAAATTCGAATTTCCTCATAAAATTAAATTAAATTTCGACAGTGGAATTTAAAAGATAATTAAATCTTTTTCAACAGCCAAGATTACTTTGATGGGGATCAAGCCAACTAGCCGTTGGAGAATTAATCTATAAATTAGAGGTCATTTGTCATATGAAGAGATCCAATCTTTTAGATCGTGTACTAGCTCTTGAAGCTCTTGTAAATATTTTTGGAATAATACAACGCAAAGTATTTGGGGTTTTACTTGATGGCAGTGTTCCTCTCCGGTATTTTATGGTAACTTGTGTTTGACATCTTCTTGATCTTATTTATAAGTTGTTAGTTAATAGCTCTTGTAAATGAATTTATTGCACAGGTACCTTGCTTTAATTGTTGGGTTTTAGGATAGCATTAAGATTTTTATTTGATTGGCAGGTATCTCCAATCTTTGAATATTTAATCATTATTTTATACCTCTATTAATTTGACGGCTTATATTCTAAGTGTGCAGATCATCTTTATTCAAAAGTTTTGGTTGTTTGCGGAATTCATTGATTGGACCAGCCGATTCTCGAAACTTAACAACTGGAGAGCTTTCTGGATTTTAAACTCCGAGATTATCTAACGAAATATATCTTGCAGGGATTTTCTGGGCTAGTACCTAAATTAAAAAATTTAATCATCTTTAATATTGTGCTAAATAGTTAGATCTGGCCAGCAAGAGCATAAATCTTCAGATTTGGGAGTGGAATCGAACTCAAACTCCTCAGATCTGATAGATTTGTAGATTATTTGTATAAATTTGTAATATATTGTATGGAAAATTTGTATAGATAATATTTATTTTGATTTCTAACTTGGGTTTGGGGTTTTTTTTTTCAAATTTTTGTATATGTATTCGGTTTTTGGGTTTTGTTTCTGCTTTCCGCAGGTGTGGATCTGAGGATTTTTCGAAGAAAACTCCAAGATATGAGCAAGATCTTGTCTCAAAATACAATTTTTTGCCAGAAGAAATTTCCGTCAAGGTCATCAAATCAAAAGAATTTCAAATCTGTTTTTTTCTTATAAATAAATTTCTTGGCAGAGATTTCTTAATCCAGGGGACTAACCCCTTGCTGGGCACTCCATCCTTTGCTTGAAATCATTCCTCCTTGATGTGTTTTTTTCTTTTTTGCTTCCTGCGTGAAGCTCCATCGTTCTCCCCTCATCCTCACACATCCCATTCTTCCCTTCTTGCGTATCTCACAGCTCCATCTCCAAGCTTTCTCCCGCAGCAGTCTTCCTCTCTTCCTCGCGGCTCCCCGCGTCCCGATCTCCCTGCGTTCTTTCCTCCCTTGCTGCTCACTCTTCCTCCTCTGTCCATCTCCCATCTGCTCCCTCCTCGTTGTTTGAACCTCTCAACTGCTGCCTTCCGCTCCTTTCCCTGCAAACCCATCCTCTTCTTACCTGCGGCTCCCTCTCCCTCGAGCTTTCCTCTCTTGCAGTCTGTCTTCCTTTGTTTGCCTTTTTCCTCGTCCTATTTCCTGTAACCGCTCCTCTTACTCTCTACTGCGTATCCTTGCTCCATCCCTGTTGGGTGCCCAAGCTCCATCATCGGTTTTCCTCCTTTCGACTCCTGCTCCCTTTCCCCTTAACCTATTTCAAAGCCAAGTCAAAAAATTTGATTTGATATTTTTTTTATTTTGGCCTTTGGCCCGTCAAGTCCCACCAGCACAATCGGTTGAGGATGGGCCTCGTCAGAAGGGCGACCCAAGATCAAACCTCACGAATGTTGTTGCGCCAGTGCTAGGGGGAGGAGACAAGTTAAACCCAGTTAGCTTAGTGTTGGTGTGGCCCAGGCCAGGTGCGATCCTCAGGTGATTTTGACGGCTTAGATGCCCTTGGGTTGCGGTTTCTCAAGCCACAGGTCGAGCCTGATGTAATCTCTGATGAACTCAGACCATTCAATAAACAAAAAAAGTTTGGCCTTTGGCCCAAATCAATTCCTCATTTTTTTTATATAAAAATTTTAACATTTGACATTTAAAAAAATACAAAAAAATCAATTTAGTTTTTTTTTAGTATGGCCTTTTGGCCCATTTAAAATTTAATCCTCATTGTATTTTATTAATGTTTAACAAGTCATTAAAAAAAAAACAAAAAAAACAAATTTATTTTTTTAATTTTTGTTTCAAAAAAAAATCATAAACATTTATCACATTAAAAATTTAAAAGATTTTTTTTAAGTGTGACACAAACTTTAGTCTAACTTCTTTTTTTGAGTTTTAAGCATTTTGGGGCTCATAATCTTTAAAATCTTTGTGGGGTAAAAATTTAAATTTTTCCATAGTCAAGGCAACATTTAAAATTTTTAATATCTCTAAAGTCTAACTATAGGATAAAAAAATATTTCTTTCTGGATATGAAACATTTGAAAATTTAAAAAGTTTCCAGAATTATTTGAAGAGGTGTTTTGACATTAACTAGCATCTAAATTTCATTTTTATCCTGAATATTAAATTTTCAAGTTTAAATGCGTAGGCTCTCATTTATATGTTTCACTTAAGTTTCATGATCATTGGCATTAGGCTTTAATTTTTTTATGCTTGATATCTATTGAAATCACTCATTGTTTAATTAATTATAAGTGTCGAATTGTTTACTTGAACTATTGGGTATTTCTTGAACATCTAGTTTTGGATTTTGATCATCACTTTATTAAATACTTTATCGTGGACTTGTGATAAATTGTATATCTTTCGTTTCCTAAAATTGAATATTTTGAACATCTACATAATTGGCATTTTCAATTAAGTGCTTAGCATTTAAATCAGAATAAATTGTAATCCAAGTGCTTTGAGTCTTTCACATCACGTTTCACTAAATTATTTTCTAATTCTCCTTGCATTCTACATTTCAAGTTAGTCTTGCACAATTAAAAATTCACTTCCAAGCATAAGCTTGGTCAATAGAAAGATAGGTACCCATCCATCTTTGCTTGAGAAACCTGGGTTTTCTAGTATTTAAAACAGTGACCTTGCAGTCGTCAGAGTCATAGCTCTTTGTAGCTCGGAGGTACTGGGCACGTTAGATTTTAAGGAGAGGTATCGTTAATCACACCTTAGTGTGCTTCACCTTATCTTCTCTCTGCCACTTACTACGAATTCAGGCTCAATATAGAAAAGATTGAAATGTTTAAACTTAGTATAGGCATTTAATTAAAATTAACCAATATTCCTGCATTTCACATTAGTCTTAGGATCTGCATTACATATAAGATAGTTATTCATTAAAGCAGCAGTTGCTCATCAATTACTTGGTCCTAAATTTCTTAGTAAGATAGTTGACTCCATAAGCCATTGGTATCAATCGTCTAAATCTAATCAAATCCTTTAAATCTTGCTAGATCTAATACGAGTATTTGGTCGCTGAACTGTGTCTCTCGGATTGGTTGGTCCCCAACTAGTCCTTTTTCTTTCCATTTCCGTAGGGTCTACCCCCTTTATTCTGCTATAGGGAGACAACTTAAACGGAGAGATTGGGGATCAGGGTGACAGCCTTGGATCTGAGCCGTTGTCACGGTGCTTAGACATTCTGTGCGACAAGCTGATAACACCTTGGACCTGTAATTCCCTTAGAAGTTGAAACCACCTAATAGGGTCTTTCATTAACCCCTCTTGCCAAGGGAGGTAACACTAAAAATGTCTAAAGCCCAAATTTGGAAGGGAAAGCCACTATGAAGTGTCCACTTCTGCCCTTGATAAGCAAGCATATTTACTCAATTGCACTAATGAATCATTGTATTGAAAGGTGAGGAGACACATTGAATCTTATACAGGATTGCAAGTGGGTTTCATCTTGGACTTAGCCTCCCTATACGGGATCCAAACCCTCAAGAGGATCACAACGGCACTTGTAGGATGAGCGTTGAGAGTCATGGGCCTCTAGCCATGCAGAGCATTGATTGCCACACCATGGGCTTCTTCAGCGTTGTTGTCACTGAATGCGACAACGTTCATCGCAGGGGTTGTCACTCTGATCCTGACCCTCTCCGTTTAAGTTGGGTCCCTACAGCGAGCTAAGGGGGGTAGTCCTTATGGATGAAACAATAACTTCAAGAGACACAAATGAATGGCCTAGCAACTTGGTTGAAGATAATTGTTAAGTTTAATTATTTACCACTACTTTATTAGATTTGTTGATATTATCAATTAGATACCAATGCCTTAAGGGTCAAATTATTTGTACAATATCATTTAATTCCCAAGTTACCAGATGAACAGTTGTTGCTAGGATGAAAACTATCCTATATGAGATGCGACACCTAAAACTAAGTGAAACGCAAGTTCTTGGTTAATTTTAAAT
This sequence comes from Pinus albicaulis, assembly GCA_034641835.2. Classification (NCBI taxonomy): domain Eukaryota; kingdom Viridiplantae; phylum Streptophyta; class Pinopsida; order Pinales; family Pinaceae; genus Pinus; species Pinus albicaulis. The sequence continues at coordinate 1,477,047,602 of CM076577.1, forward strand.
TTAAATGTCTATTCTAAGTGAATCCTTTCTCTTAACTGTTTTGAAGCTAGTCTCAAATATAGTTTGTGAAGAGAAACCTAGGGGAAGAAAGATATGGTTTTATTAACGATACCTCCCCTGGAGTTCTAGCCACTCGAATGCCTCCGACACTACAGGGACTTTGGCCCTGGTGACTACAAGGTCATAGTGTGAACCACAAGTGAGGGTCTAAACTTCGCAAATTGGGTGAAAAAGGTGGTCCTATTTGTAGAAATTATACAACATATGTGTATATCATGGATTCAATCCGATCTAACAATGTACTAAAGCTAGATACTGAATCACTTCTACAAATCAATTGCGGAAAATAAACACAATCACTAATCACATGAAACAAAGAAATAAACAAATCAAACCACAACACAGATAATTTCCCGAGGAAAGCTTGCTGCTCAAAACCCCTCTATCATATATTGTATATTCCACAAGGAATCATGAAACAATTACAATGCAATTCTTCTCACAAGAATCTCATGCACTCTGCCTATTGTCTCACACTGATCCAGACAAAATCGGGCCAACACTTAGCCAATTTTTAGCTTGTCATCAGCCTGCCTTGCTCACGCAGTTCATGAGGAATGCAATCCCTATTCACAAGGAATTCCAGCCTTCCTACATTGCGCTAAGTATCATGGGCATCCTGTGGTGTTTTAACTGCATCTAGGCAGTCTGATAATATCACAACTGATAGTTAACCTCCCTTTAACCTTTGTCTTAACTGGGTCACCATTGGAACTGACATGCATGTAGCTAATAATAGTAAATCATCAGTTGCATGTTAGATCATTGATTGTGAATTAAATAATATTTAATTCATTTGATCTCTCACTAGTGCAACAACTAGTTACAACTAACACAACTAACTTTAACTCACCTAGACTGAGTTAACTGATTAAAATATGCATTAACGAATGCACCAACTGCAACTTGAACTCTAAAACAACTAGAATCACTCTGCATGTCTCACCAACTACCCTCAACTCGAAATTCATGAGCTAACTGAGTTTATCACACTCAGTTAACTATTACAAGTGATTTTGAGATAAGATTACATTTTATTGTCCAATTTAATTAAGGGATAATTAAAATAGACATGCACCAAATTTAGCCCACACCAGTGTAGGCGTCAAATTTAATTAAGGGATAATTAAAATAGACATGCATCAAATTTAGCCCACACCAGTGTAAGTGCTGCTAGGACCTGTGGTCCCACACTAGTGTAGGTGTGGCTTAGACCTCCTAGTCCCACACTAGTGTAGGTGTTGTCATGTTGTTTATGGATGCCAATTTCACTGTTTCTTGTTGCAAACTTCAACACTCCCTCTCAACAAGAAAGGATTGTCCTTGCATGCGACATGCACCTAACTCTTGCATTGAACACTTCTCTAGTGTTTCTCGCACATGCAACTTTTGCATGCAACACTTCCAAAACTGAATAGCCTCCAAACAACTAAATCAATATAATTGTAAACTTTTGTAGATGTTCTATGCTTGATGCAACTTTACTTTTTATCCCCAATATGAAATAGCAATCACATAAACAAGAAAGTAAAATGTTGATAGAACATACCAGTAGATCGATAGAAGACATCCCAGAAAAATGTATATGTTTGTTGGTGTGTTACCGCGGTCAACGGGATTCTTCAACCAGCAAAGTTTCAAAATGGTGAGCCAACCAGAAGTGTCACACAACCCTCTTGGATAGCAATATCATTCAACGAAAGTCAACGTTGTCACAGTCAACGGTCAACGCAAAAAAGCAGCAGCAAAAAGTCAACGCAATCCAGTCAAAGTCAACGTCCAGCTTCGATTTCTGTGCCAATAAATGCAAACTGCAGAAATCAGAATTCTGGGACAGATTTGGGTTAGTTTGACCATGCATTGACCAAAGTCAACACTGGTCAACTCTGTGATGAAAACCCTAGGTCAAAAACAGAAATTCTCTTTGCTGCGTTTTCCCACGTGTGAGAGAAGAAGACTCCAATAGATGATCGAACCAATCAAATGAGGAGAGAGAATGTGATGTGATGGATGAGTGAAAATGACCTCCAAAGTTGACCTATTTATATACATCAGTGAGGGTGTGTGACACAACTGTTGGGGCTTCAAGCCTACATTTCATTTCAGGCCGACCTGCACATATTTTGAATAAATTCAAAATAAATGTTCTGCTCATCAGATCAAGGTGATCTTTAGATCGATCTTGCAACTCTTCGAAAGAGGAATCCAATAAAAATATTGGCATCTTCATCTGAGCATCACAACATTGAGTTTGGACCTAGCTGTCCAAAATTAACAATAATGCATTTGTCATCAAAGTCTTCTGACTGCTACTAGCTACTGCACATGTCTACTGGACTCTCTGCGCTGTGGACATATGTATCCATGCACTCTGCACTGCTGCCAACTCTGATCTACGCTCCAATATCCGACACCTGTCACTCTGATTTTTGTCCTCCTGACATCTAACTGCATCAATCTAACCGATCCTGCTACTGTTGTACTATGGGCTCCTCGTAGCCAGGTTCGATCCATGAGACACACCATCTCTAGGAACCCTGCCCAAATTTATTCTTGGGATTAATTTTGCAAATCGCCCCACCTCTCACCTGGAGTTATAGCTGCACGTACTCCCTCTGCCCATCTAGCTCAAAATTTCTCTATTTGAGTGGTTTCTGCCACTCCATGATCCTCTGCGTGTGGTTGCTCCACATCTTGAGGTTCATTCTTTGGAACCAATAGTTCCTCACCTACATGTAAATCAAGCTCTCTCTCAAGGGACAATTGCATGGCTTTCTCACACTTCCCCATGGTTGGAAGTTCCACATCAAGTATGTAGAGATTCTTCACACGAATCCCAATCTTCTTGACTTGTCTTGTGGCTTTATGTCGGAGGAAAGATTTCCCTTCACTAAAGACCACATCATAGCCTCTATCTTCCAACATTGCGACTAAAACTAAATTTTTCCTTAAGCCTGGTACATACATTACATCTTTTAAAAAGAAAGGTTTACCTAACTGTCTATGGAAAGTAACTGTACCAATCCCGGTAGCTCTATAATTCTTGTCATCACCCATTTCAAAATGCATCTGGAGGTGCTTCTCCTCCAAGCTATTGAAAAGTTCTTTGTTTCCCGTCATGTGGAAAGATGCACCACTATCCAAGTACCACACCGATCCCATTGCACTTAACACCATGCATGCAATGAGCGATAAGTCAAGCTCAAATTCGAGGCCAAAGCCTCACCAATTGCAGATCTTGAAACCTTCGTGTTCTTCTTCTTTAGTGGACAATTTGTAGCATAATGTCCATGTTCATGACAGTGAAAACACTTCACCTTGGACATGTCGTGCTCATTGCCTTCTTCGCTGGACTCAGATTTGGAATAGGACTTCTTTCCTTTCCCCTTCTTCGTCTTAGAAGCCAAAGCACAATTTTCTTCCTCATCTCCCTTAGATGAAGATCAATCCCTGGTATTTCGTCTAAACTCCTCTTGCAACAAAACCGACCATAGTCATTCCTAATCTGGCAATTTTTCCCTTCCATTGACAGAGTCCTCATAATTGTGCCAACTCTTGGGAGGTCCTAGATGAGCTAGCCTCACCAAGTCATCATCAGCAACAGTAATTCCTACACTCCCAAGCTCGTCCCGACAATGGACAAACTTGGTCAAGTATACCAGAATAGTGTTGCCTTTCTACATTTTGATCTTCCTGAGCTTGTCTTTCAGCGCCAATTTCCTATGGTCACTACTGTTGGGGCAAAGTGATTGTTTGTCATTTAATTTGTCAATCCGAGGGTTTCATAAACTTGTGAAGCACGCGTACACTGAATGTGCTAGAAATTGTCTTTAAGTTTATATCAATCTAACTACAAAATAACGAAAACCAATTCATCTAATCTATGAAATCAAATAATGAAAATGAAATTCAACTAACCTATGAAATCAAGTAACGAAAAGAAAGAAAACAAATTCAAAAAAAAATATACCACGCGCAATCACACTTGCAGGAATTGAAATTTTAATCTAAAAAAGCATTTCAAAGCATGTAAAGCAAAACAACTAAGGTATGTTCAATCACTCCAACATCCAATATGGAAGTATGATAGAATCACCCTCTTCAGATGATGTATAAGCAATCGATTATACTTTCGTCTTTAAATCTAGGAAAACAATTAAAGCGTGCAAAGGGAAAACTCAATAATTGCATAAATTAGGTATTCAAGCATTCAGTTTAGAAATATAATAAAATCATCTTCTTGGAATGATCTTTAAGAACACCCAATTATACAATTGAATGAGGATCTAAAAAGAAATGTAAAGGCATGTAAAAGTAAAGCTCAATGATTGTATAGGTTGAACAGTCAATCACCCAATTTGGAGCACCTTCTTAACCTGATCTTTTAGGAACATTCAATTATACAGTGAATTGATAGTTTGATCTAAGAAAGTAAATAGCAGAACATGAAAGGAAACTAAATCACTGTGAGCTCTATTGCCTCAAACTTAATCCAATTGGAAAATAAATAAATCTATCATTTTGAAATGATTTTAGAAAAGCAAAGATTACACAGTTATTCTAAAACTAATACTAAGAAAGCAAATAAACTTTAATCTATAAAAGCGAGTAAATCTCACACATTTTAGGTAGTTGATCTAAAAGTATGAGAGACGATAAATCGAGATGCTCCATATGTAAGCAAAACCAAGTCAAAATGAAGGAACATTCATGAGTAAGGTGCCACAATCTAATTTTGTATTCAAAGCTTGAGCATAACTCCAATTTTATACATGATTTGATAGGAGAAAACTTCCCCTATTTATATGTTAAAATTGGACAACTAGGTCCACACTCCATGTTGTGATGCTCAGATGAAGATACCAATATTTATATTGGGTTCGTCTTTTAGAGAGGTGTAAGATCGATCTAAAATTGATCTTAATCTGATGAGAAAAACATTTATTTTGAATTTATTTTTAATAATTTCAAATATGTGCAAGTCGGCCTTAAGGTTTTACACCCCCAGCAGATGTGTCACACACCTCAGTGATTGATATAAATAGAGTAAATGTTGGAGGACTTTTCCACTCATCTCATCCTCACACATCATCTCTCCTCTTCTGATTGATTCGAGCTCCTTGGAGGCAGTTTCAGTTCACACGTGGGAAAGAAGGACGAAGAGGTTGTTGCTACCGTTGTTATTGCCGTTGCGGCCGTTGTTGCTGTCGTTGTTGTTGCCGTTGTTGCCATTGTTGTTGTCGTTGTTGTTGTCGTTGCTGCCGTTGTTGTTTCCGTTGTTGTTGCCGTTGCTGTCGTTGGGGTAGTGTTGAATTTTCTGGGGTTGACTTTGAGATGACCGTGTGGCTGTTTTGAGGGCTGTTGTGACACATGTTGGGTTTCCTGACCAAGGAGACTTTGCTGGTTGAAGCATCCTATTGACTACCGTAACACACCACCACATTTTTCTATTTCTGGTTTGTCTTCTATAGATCCACTGGTATGTTCTATCAGCATTTTACTTGATTGTTTATGTGATTGTTGTGGTGAAAAGTAAAGTTGCATCAAGCATAGAACATCTACATAAATTATATGGTTTCAGAGTTGAGGTGAAGACAAGCCTTAATTTATAGCAATCACTGAAGAAGAAAATGGGTTCCACAAACTATGGCTTCAAGGAGGATGACAAATTGACTAGGAAGGATGACTTCCATGCTTGGAAGATGATATTGGATCTCAAATTGGAAGACCAAGATGTCATGGACTATGTGCAGGGTAAAATCCAAGAACCTCCATCCACTGCTACTGCTGCTAAAACAAAATACAAGAAGGGGGAGATCAAAGCAAAGCTGATGATCAGGGAATCCATTCATAAAAGTCTGGTGGCCTACATCTCTGAGTTGAGCACATCCAAAGAGATGTATGATAAGTTGGTCCTCATGTTTAAGGCCAACAATGCAAATCAAGTACTGTTCTTCAAGAATCAATTGAAGAATCTGAAGAAGAGCAGGGATGAGTCTGTCCAATCATACTTTCTGAAGCTGACCGAGATCAGGAACAATCTGTTGGCTATTGGGGAGACAATCGCTGATCGAGAGATGGTACTCACCGCACTTGGAGGGCTCTCATTTGAATGGCATGTGTTCAACACTACCATTCTAAATAATAATGTGATACCTGACTTTTACGAAGTACTGTCAAGATGCGTTCAAGAAGAATCAAGGATGGAGTATGGAAATGAAGGAAATGTTGCATACGTTGCTCATTCTAGAAAGAAGAACTTTGGTGGTCCTAAGTACAAAGGAAAAGCAGGGACCCAAAGAAAGAAGGGCAAGTGTTTCACTTGTCATAGGCCAGGTCACTATGCTAGAGAATGCCCTTTCAAGAAGGATTCTCCTGATGATGATGACAACAACAACAACCGGAGAGATGACAATCAAAGAAACAACAGCTTCCAGGGAAAGAGGAAGAATCCCTCCGGCGGAAACAATCAACCTTTCAAAAGGTCAAGAAATTCCAGGTATGAGGAATCAAATGTTGTTGATAAAAGAAATGAATTCATTCTTGTATCTGCCCTCTCTGTTGCATCTCCACTCGACACTATGGATGTCTGGTTGATAGATAGTGGTGCCTCAAGGCACATCACTAGCTTCAAGGAAGCACTCTCTGATATGGTTGAGAAGGATATCAATCTGGAAATTATCCATGGAGATAATGCGACATATCCTGTGAAAGGGACAGGGACTGTGACCCTCCACTTGTCTCAAGGTCAAGTCCTCCGCTTGCAGGATGTACTCTATGTACCTAATTAGAAGGAGAACCTTGTGTCTATATCGACCATGGAAGACAAAGGTTTCAATGTGGCATTCATTAATGGAAAGTTGCACATGTGGAAGAAGAGCTTCAAGGAAGCTATCATGTTTGGGTCTAGAATTGATACACTCTACCAGGTTGGAGGAAGTCCACTGTGTTGGAAATGTTGCCATTGATGGCAAAGGAAGTGGCAAAGAAGGAGCATTTGAACAGCAACAAATGCCAAAAGGGGAGATTGTTGGAAATGTTGTCATTGATGGCAAAGGAAGTGGCAAAGAAGGAGCATCTGAACAGCAAAGGCAAAGAGAGAAGCAAGGAGCAGCATTAGACAAGAAGCTGAGATAGTAACAGAGAGATAGCAGAAGCAGCAAAGAGACCAGTAGAAAGAGCAAAGAAGCAGAGACAGTGAATAGAAGTAGAGTGCATAATTGAAGCAAAATTGTCCAGAGACAGAGTAGGAGAAAAAGGCCATCGAATAGAAAAGAATAAGTGAATGTTCTAGTAAATGGTAATTCACCATTGAAGGAATTAATGGTTGCGGAGATATGATGGTTTTTGCTTGCAGAATCAAGAACTTGAATGTACAGTTAGAAGCGGAACTGTGACAGGATAGAACTCCGTACATGCAATGGCAGGTTGATATATTATAGCAGAATTAAAGACAGAATGACATTGAATTGTTTCGAGTTGATGTTTGATTATTTGAACGCGTTGGATATTTCTCTAAAGTACGAAGGGTTGTAACTTTGAACCTAAAGTTCAGTTCAAAGTTGTAAATATATTTATTTGTCAATTTCTTCAAATTGATAAATAAATTAAAAAGAAATCAAAGAGGCACGTAGGGTAAACTAAAGAAAATACTGTCAAAGGAATACCATTAGCGGTTGAATGGTTTTTACTCATGGTATTGATAAAGGTTAAACTATATAAGGCGAAGAGGATGATAGTACGAGGTGTGCATGCGTAAGGGTGGTAAATGAATAAATTTCTTGAAGGAATATCTGCATGGATGAACTCTGTTCTTAATTGATAAATCTGAATCTACGATGCACCCATGGATATAATGATCTGACGATGATGAATCTCTGGTTTGATCGACGGACGAAATCATGAAGAACTGGTGTGAGTGTACTGAATGAATAAATCTGGTGGCCTGCAAGGTATGTCGTGTGGAAACTGGTGGATCCAGTATGAAAATTGATGAAACGTGGTCCGTAGTGGTAGCTGGTAAACGAGAGCAGGGGGTAGTAGCTCCCTTCCAGGAGAGGCTGGTAAACGAGAGAAGGTTGTAGCCTTCTGCAAGTGGGTGCTTGCGTGCTGGTATGAGTCTGCGCCAGTACATGGTTGTAAGAAGTTTTCTTTATAATAAATATTGAAGACAGAGATGACGGCAGCAGTGGTTTTCTCCCGAATTGGGTTTCCATCTTAAATCCTAGTGTTCATGTGTGTTGCTTGTGTGTGATGATTTATTATGTTCTTACTGCACATGTTTACAGCTTACTAAACATCTAATGAATGAATGATGCAATAATCTAAGTAAAGAATTATCTGCATAATGAGATCTCTGGTAATATGCAAGTTTTATTACGGATATCCGCGTGTATACACGAGTTGGGTTCAGTAAAGTAGCATATGGGTTTTAGAGAAAGGAAAACTAAAAAGTTGTTAGTCAGCCCTAAATACTGATTCACCCCCCCCCCCTCTCAGTATTTTTTTCCAAACACACTGGGAGCAATGACATGAGATGCTATCCGACAGACCGATAATGGCACTGAATATGAGTCCAACGAGTTCAAGAACTTTTGCAGAGGAACCAGCATCAAGAGGGAGACCACAATGTTTGTGGGCTACAGCGAAACTTTGAAGGCCTATAGATTATATGTGTTTGGTCAAAGGGAGGTGGAGATATGCCACGATGTCACCTTTGATGAAGATGCTTCCCTGAGGAAAGTAGTCAATCTTAAGAGATCTAAGGAAGATCATGAAGCAAGGCCTGGAAATCAAGAGGAACCGAAAGATGAGACAATGCCTGATGTTGAAGGACCAATGGACCCGATTGATCCACCTCCTTCACTGGGAAAGAGACCATCCTGGCTCAAGGACACTCTCGAGGATGCCGAGAGACATATGGCCCCAAGGGGGACATTCCGTGAAAGCAAGAAGCCGAGTAGATACCAAGGGTATCTAGCAGCCATGAGTACTATTGTACAATCCGAGCCTGGATCCTTTGAAGAAGCCGTAAAGCATCAAGTCTGGAAGGATGCTATGCACGAAGAGTATGAGTCCATTATGAAGAATGATGTTTGGGATGTGGTTCCAAGACCGAAGGACAAAGCAGTTGTCACCTCGAAATGGCTCTACAAGATCAAGCATGGATCTGATGGAAGTGCTGAAAAATTCAAGGCAAGATTCGTTGCCCGTGGCTTCTCTCAAAAGGAAGGCATAGATTATGATGACATATTTGCACCCGTGGCTCGATACACCACCATTCGATCTATTATAGCCCTTGCTGCTATGCAAGGATGGAGTCTTCATCAAATGGATGTGAAGACCACATTTTTGCATGGTGCGATAAAGGAAGAGGTATATGTGGAGCAACCTCTGGGGTTCGAAGTCCAGGATCGGGACACCCATGTCTGCAGGTTGAAGAAAGCCCTATATGGGCTAAAGCAAGCACCCAGAGCTTGGTACTGTCAGGAAGAGGTCATCCACATACAACACCAGAATGAGAGGCTTCCCTCATTCATCAATGCAAGAGGGAGCTCGCTGCTGAGTTCGAGATGAAGGACCTAAGACTGATGCACTATTTCCTAGGCCTGGAGGTCTGGCAGAGACCTGGCAAGATTTTCCTTTCTCAAGGAAAATAAATTGTGAAGCTTCTGGAAAGATTTAGTATGGTGGACTGTAAGTCTGAGTCGACACCAATGAAGTTCAACTTGAAGAAGTTGAGTGGCAGCGCTGCTAGGCTCGTGCTAGCAAATCCTACTGAGTATCTTCAACTCGTAGGGGCCCTAATGTTATTAGTGAACACCCGTCCGGACGTATGTTGTGCAGTGAACACTTTGAGTCAACACATGGTTGATCATAACATTCACTGGGTTGGTGCCAAGAAACTCTTGAGATATCTTTGTGGCGCGATAGACCATGGGCTGAGATACACTGCTGGGAGCATGACACTCCTTGGATACACTGATGCCGATTAGGCTAGCAGTGTGGTGGATCGCAAGAGCACATCTGGATGCTACTTCACACGTAGATCTGCTTCGGGCAGGAAATGAAAGTCAATAGCCTTGAGCACCACTGAGGCCGAATACATTGCAGCATGTATGGCCTGTTGTGAAGTCACTTGGTTGCGAAAGCTCTTTAGTGAGCTGTTCAAGCATGTGCTAGATGCCACCGTTATCCTTTGTGATAACCTGAGGGGGATTCGTTTGTCATAGAATCCCGTGTTCCACGAACGATCCAAGCATGTTGATGGTTGGTACCACTTTATCCGAGATATGGTACAGCGAGGCATCGTAAGCCTCGATCATATAGGAACTGATGAGCAGTTTGGGGACATTTTCACAATGCCCCTTGGGGAAGGCCGCGTTCTACTTCCGTGAGAATTCTGGAATCATGAATACCACCCTATTCTCGAGGGTCTCCGCACGGCGTAGCCCGGGAGCCCCGGGCTTGTGGACAGTTCTTGGAGCTATAAGCACTCACAGGGCTAGGCTTGCTGAACCTTGCGGTGCTTCTGCCCCACTGTTATGATATTGAGTTGGTTTACCTCTCATGATCTATGCCCCGTATGCATCCTACTCATTGAGTCTCGGACTCATGAGAAGTACCTCTCATTTGGCCAGTGAGGTGGGAAAAGCTAGAGAGCAGTAACAAAGACCGCTGGACGCATCGGAGATTGCCGTACTCTCTATGTCTAGGATGGCACGTGTCCAACCACTTGATTTGGGATCAAGCTCAGTGAGGTTTCGGGACCCTCCCATCGATCAGCCGATGAACCAACTTCGAAGTTGCAGGCTCTTTGCGTCCATGTGAGGTTTTACCCTCCAACCTACTTGCTTTAGGAGACTAACTTTAGTTAAAGGCAGCATGACTTCTTTGTTCCGATGTGAGGTTTCGGGACCCTCCAACAACTTGAGTCATGAGACCAACTTCAGTTATATATGACTTTTGAGTCCAAGTGAGTGTTTTGACCTCCCACCGACTTCGGGCCGTATACAAACCAACTTCGAAGCAGAAGGAACTCCTTGTGAGTCTCATAGAGGTTTTCGATCAGTACCCCACAAACGAATGACAAGCCCTTGTGACCCAACCACATCGTTCGAAATAAAGGCGGCAAAGCAAAGCAAGTTACGGCGGGATGACGCACGATGTTTGGATGGCACAGGTGGATGGAGTTCTCCCTAGTTGAGAGGGAGTGTTAATTTTGGACAACTAGGTCCAAATTCCATGTTGTGATGCTCAGATGAAGGTCCCAATATTTTTATTGGATTCCTCTTTCAGAGAGGTGTTAGATCGATCTAAAGATCATCTTGATCCAATGAGCAGAACATTTATTTTGAATTAATTTCTAATGCTTTCAAAATATGTGCAGGTCGGCCTTAAGGTTTTACACCCCCAGCAAATGTGTCACACACCTTAGTGATTGATATAAATAAAGTCAACACTGGAGGACATTTCACTCATCTCATCCTCACACATCATCTCTCTTCTTTTGATTGGTTCGAGCTCCTTGGAGGTAGTTTCAGTTCACACGTGGGAAAGAAGAACGAAGACGTTGTTGCTGCCATTGTTGTTGTCGTTGCTGCCATTGTTGTTGGTTTTGTTGCCATTGCTACTGTTGTTGCTGCCATTGGGGCAATGTTCACTTTTTTGGGGTTGACTTTGAGTTGACCGTGTCGCTGTTTTGAGGGCTGTTGTGACACATGTTGGGTTGGCTGACCAAGGAGACTTTGCTAGTTGAAGCATCTTGTTGACTGCCATAACGTACCACCACATTTTTCTGTTTCTAGTTTGTCTTCTATATATCCACTTGTATGTTCTATCAAAATTTTACTTGATTGTTTATGTGATTGTTGTGGTGAAAAGTAAAGTTGCATCAAGCATAGAACATCTACATAAATTTACATTATACAAAAGATGAGAAGCTATATCTTCATTAAAAAACCATGAATCTTCCCTATTTCTCTTTGGGAGTTGCAACTAAAATAGGAAGTGATAAGGCACATGTCTTCTTAGAGTTACACACAACAGGAAAATGAGACATATATCCTTATGATCCCATGATCTTCTCCATTCAATTGAATTTGGCCTTGGGATAACAGCATACAATATCTTTCAAGCTTCTTTTTGACCTACACATGGCAACAAACTCATTCCACTTGTTAGGTATAAGTATGTGCATATTATTTTCTAATTTTTAACTACAAATTCACTTAAAAATACTAAGAATTAATAAAGTTTGGAAAAACATAAATGTAACCCAATAGTGGTAATGGTAAGGTAAATGTAATGAAATGGAGATGTAATGAAGGTGATAATATGGAAATATAAGTGAAAATGCAATGGAAGTAAATGACAATTTCAAGGCCCAACATACCCCCCAACTGAAGCTATTGCATGTCCTCATTCAATCTATTACATTAATTATTTTTGATCCTTTGAGCTTTGGCTTAACTTTGCATGATATCATTTGATAACTTTATACTTCTGCAAAGTCTTTTAGTTGAATTGCAACATGATTGGTTCTTGTGTTTCAACCATATTTTGTTGTTGCACTCAATTTTGATCTTTGAACTTTGCATAATGATAATTTGATTATTGTTGCAAAGTATAGTTTTATTGGATTGCAACATGGTCGGTTCTTGTGTGACAACCATGATTGCATTTGTATCCAATTATCTTTTAAGTACTTTTGAAAAGCCATTGTATGCTCATAATAATAATGTAATAGTGAATATCTTTGGAAACTATGTGGCTTTTTTAATGTGATATGAATGTGGCAAAATGTGAATATGAATGTACGCCCCCCCCCCCCAACTGATGGTATTGGCAATTTTATGAAATGAGAAAAAAGAAGTGTTTTTTTCAAAAATTATCATTCTAGCTTTTTCAGGAATTTTATGGTAAAAAGTTAGAAAATGACATACCTTAACTTACCCTTTGAAAATGGATGAGTTGCATGTGTGGTGGTTGCAAAATTCTTATCATAATCTTCTTCATGTGGTTGTACAAGTTATGGATAAAAGAGTCAAGATGACTTTTTATTGCTTCTACTAAAACTGTTGAATTTGCTGCGAAATGATGTTGATTATGTAGCTGTCCTCTGATTCTGCAACTGCCATCTGATTCTCTAGTTGCCATCTGATTCTTTTGCTGCCCTCTAATTCTGTTGTTGTCATCTGATTCTGTTGTTGTCTTCTTCATTTGCTCCAAAATGCTGAAAATGATAGTCTTCATGTCTTCAAAACTTGTTGGCATAATTCCTGCTATGTGAATAGATGTTCTGATGTCGAACATAGCAGGAAATTGTTGACTTAGTGGCCATTAATGGATGCCACTAGTCAACACGAGAATTCTCACCATTGATGACAATGAGAGTCAAGATGCACAAACACATCTTGCTAGGTATGAATAATTTTGTTGTTGTCGAGTACCTAAAAGATCCAATGAACAAGGGACATTAATATATTCCCATTGTTCGTCAGCAAGAAGACTTGCCATTAAGACATGCAAGCCTCAAGGTGTTTTTGCAAGGATTTTAAAATCAAAGGACTATGGACTCAATAATTTGCATTGAAGCAAGGTTTATTTGTGAAATGAAAAGGATAAGAAAAGGAAAATGGAAATGGAAGATGTCAAATGGAAAATGACAATGGGCAATAAGCATGTAAGTGGGCTTCTTGCTTTTATTTGTAGGTTAGGAGTAGACAAACAGTAATGGAAAGTGTATGTGAATAAAGGAAAATGAACAACTGACTCTTGCTGGGAAAATAATTGTGGCTTGCTTTGAATTGCTTGGTTGGATTTATAATTCAAAAGGGAGGAAAGGTAATGGTCTTGATTGATATGGACATTGACTTGTTCTTATGTTTCTCATGAAATCGACCCTTGCACAAAAATTTGAATGTCAAAGGAAACAGATTAAGGAAAATCAAAAGTTTTATATTCAGTCCAATTCATGATGTTGATAACAATCCATTTTTAAGAAATAACCATGAAAACAAAATAAATCAACTCCCTGTTGTCGGATGACTTCATGCAATGTGCTCAGTAATATGATTGGCATCACAAAAATTCGTTGTGTCCTGCAAGTTAAAGCTTCACAACAACAATATTATAATTTTTAATGCCAAATATTGAGAAATCATCTAAATAATCTTCCAATTGTTCTACAAGTCATCATTAAATCTGTCAAATTGAATCGTCATCTGTGCTGCAAAAGCATGTTGTGAAAAATATTTGAAGCGGTAAAAAAAAAAGTACTTGCACAAAAAATTATTTCAATCAAATTTTGCAAGTATTTTTCGCCTTATAAATTGCTTCAATATCAATTGTATATGCAAAAAAAAACAAAAAAAAAACCCATTTTTTTAATTATTATTATTATTATTATTAAATGATGAGACATATATGTGTCTAAAATCAAATTTATTAAATCAATTTGGACTCTTAGACCACTTGCCATGTGGAGCAAAGTTTGTTATTAACTTGGATTCTTTTGCTTCCAACTTGCCATGTTTAAATAGTTCAAAACAAATTGTTTTATCCTCACGCAATCTGCAAAACAGAGCTCCGAAGAACCCTGAATTTCTCCCAAATGGCTGCGAAATCTAGCAAATCGCTCGTCGGTTACCTAATTGCCCATGTTACCGAAAAAACCCATGTTTTATTTTTCCTAATTCGCCTCGATTTGCTCAGAAAATACCTTTTAAAATCGAGTGTTTTTAACAGTTACGCATTTCTGGCAATTTCGTTTTCTGGCAATTACTTCTGCAACAAACTAAAATTGTTGTGGTTTGATTATTTTATTTGCAGGTTTTGATGTGTAATGGCTCGTCTCTCACAGAGAAGTTCAAATTGATCACCCTCATTCCAATTACCTGCAATGGAATCTGAAATCTTCTCTTCATTAGTAGTCTACAATCTTCTCTTCATCAGCAGTTTCTTCATCTGATACACTTTCATTTTCTGTTTCTGCAATTGAACCTACAATCTTTTCTTCATCAGCAGTTTCTTAATCCGATACACCTTCATTGTCTGTCTCTGCAACTTTTAAAATCGATTTCTAATAACTGTTGCTTAAGGAAGACCGAATATGGAAAAGAGAAGGTTCATTTTTTATTACAATGCATGGGTCTTTGCGTGGATTGGAGCCCTGCACATATGTGCAAGGCCAAGCCAAAGGCTGGTCTCACGCATATGCGTGGGTCTCCTTTCCATGGGCCATTCGTTGTTTTGAAAAAAAAAATCATATATATATATATATATATAATTACATATGTTACATTTTTTTTAATTTAAAAAAAATTGTGCACATGCAATTCAATAAATGAGAAAAAGATTGAGAAGGTGCAAAACATTAAAATTTGCAGAACCGATCAAAAAAGGATCATGACTCAAACGACGATTTTCAATAGAATTGTAATTTAATTTCCAGCAAAATTTTTAACGAATTTTTGAATTTTAATTTTTAAATTCACTGATCTGGTTTTCTGATCTTCTAGGTCGCAACGAGGAGCGAGAAGAGGGCATACTAGTCAGCGTCGTCAAATAAATTCATATTTTCACACAAATTTTATTTCTGATAGTGAAAAAAAACGAAGTGATTCTTACTGCATCACTTAAAATATTCAAAATGAATTAATCAACATTGATTATTATTTTTTTGAAAACAAAATTAAAAATTCTAAAATTCTAGCCAAGCTTGGTTTTATTTTTATTTTTCCTATCTATCTAAAAACTATTTTTTTTATTTTTAAGTATATAAATACATCCAATGAAGCCATTTACGAATTAGAATCTTTGAAATATTCATATCCAAACTTGAAAAATGTACCTGGTTGCTTGAAAGGATATGAAAAATCGTCTTGATCTTTCGATTTGCCACAAGGATCTTTTGAAAAATTGATGAATGTTGTGGCGCAATCGCTTTTTGATACCATTCCTCAATGTAGTCTTTGGGTTGCATTCTAGATCCTCTATCCATAAATGGTTAGTAAAAACTACAATTGAAAAAAAAAAACAAATTACACTCTAGACTGAAAGCTAGTTCCTATGCACACTTCCCCGGAAATGGCGTCAAAATGTTGGGGCAAAGTGATTGCCTGTCATTTAATTTGTCAACCCGAGGGTTTCGTAAACTTGTGAAACATGCGTGCACTGTATGTGCTAGAAATTGTCTTTCAGTTTAGATCAATCTAACTACAAAATAACGAAAACCAATTCATCTAATCTATGAAATCAAATAATGAAAATGAAATTCAACTAACCTATGAAATCAAGTAACGAAAAGAAAGAAAACAAATTCAAAATAAAATATAGCGCACACAATCACACTTGCAAGAATTGAAATTTTAATCTAAGAAATCATTTCAAAGCATGTAAAGAAAAACAAATAAGGTACGTTCAATCACTCCAACATCCAATATGGAAGTATGATAGAATCACCATCTTTAGATGATGTATAAGCAACCGATTATAAAACAATTAAAGCATGCAAAGGGAAAACTCAATAATTGCATAAATTAGGTATTTAAACATTTAGTTTAGAAATATGATAAAATCATCTTCTTGAAATGGTCTTTAAAAACACCCAATTATACAATTGAATGAGGATCTAAAAAGCAATGTAAAAGCATGTAAAAGTAAAGCTCAATGATTACATAAATTGAACATTCAATCACCCAATTTGGAACACCTTCTTAACCTGATCTTTTAGGAACATTCAATTATACAGTGAATTGATAGTTTGATCTAAGAAAGTAAATAACAGAACATGAAAGGAAACTAAATAACTGTGAGCTCTATTGCTTCAAACTTAATCCAATTGGAAAAAAGATAAATCTATCATTTTGAAATGTTTTTAGAAAAGCATAAGATTACACCGTCATTCTAAAACTAATACTGAAAAAGCAAATAAACTTTAATCTATAAAAGCAAGTAAATCTCACACATTTTAGGTAGCTGATCTAAAAGTATGAGAGATGGTAAATCGAGATGCTCCATATGTAAGCAAAACCAAGTCAAAATGAAGGAACATTCATGAGTAAGGTGCCACAATCTAATTATGTATTCAAAGCTTGAGCATAACTCCAATTTTACACATGATTTGATAGGAGAAAGTTTCCCTTGTTTATACAAAAGATGAGAAGTTATCTCATTAATGAGAGTTACAATCCAAATAGGAAGTGATAAGGCACATGTCTTCTTAGAGTTACAATACAAATAGGAAATGAGACACATATCCTTATGCTCCCATGATCTTCTCCATCCAAATTCGAATTTGGCCTTAGGAGGCCACATAATAGTCTTTTGGAAGCTTCTTTTTGACCTACACATGGCAACAAATTCATTCCATTTGTTAGGTATAAGTATGTGCATATTATTTTCTAATTTTTAACCACAAATTCGCTTAAAAATACTAAGAATTAATAAAGTTTGGAAAAACATAAATGTAACCCAATAGTGGTAATGGTAAGGTAAATGTAATGAAATGGAGATGGAGTGAAGATGATAATATGGAAATATAAGTGAAAATGTAATGGAAGTAAATGACAATTTCAAGGCCCAACAACTACTGCTCTTAAATAGATCCGTCAAAGTCTTCCACATCGCATATGGAGTAACTTTGCCATGGAGGCTTGAGACAATGTGGTCTCGTACTCCCTCCAGTAGGATCCTCCTCGCCCGTGCAACTTTCTTTTTCCATGCATCAAGATTTGCAACATCTATCACAGCGGGTTTGGGAATGTCATTGTCAATGAATTTCTTCAAGACATTGTCTTCGAGTACTGCCTCCATTCCGTCTTTCCAAGAAATATACTTAGAGTTTCCCTCGAGTGCATACTCCAATCTCAAGCCATTGAAAGCCATTTCAATCCTGAATCACCTGTAGCACCAAAAAAGTCTTCTGCAAATTTCGAATTCTATTCAGTCACAAACTTAGCTTCTCCTCCACCATTGTGATTTTCTGTGCTCTGATACCATGTAGAAATTATACAACATATATGTATATCATGGATTCAATCCGATCTAACAATGTACTAAAGTTAGATACTGAATCGCTTCTACAAATCAATTGCAGAAAATAAACACAATCGCCAATCACATGAAGCAAAGAAAGAAACAAATCAAACCACAACACAGATAATTTCCTAGGGAAAGCTTGCTGCTCAAAACCCCTCTATCATATATTGTATATTCCACAAGGAATCATGAAACAATTACAATGCAATTCTTCTCACAAGAATCTCCTACACTCTGCCTATCGTCTCACACTGATCTAGACAAAATCGGGCCAACACTTAGCCAATTTTCAGCCTGCCTTGCTCACACAGTTCATGAGGAATGCAATCCCTATTCACAAGGAATTCCAGCCTTCCTACACTGCGCTAAGTATCATGGGCATCCTGTGGTGTTTTAACTGCATCTGGGCAATCTGCTAATATCACAACTGATAGTTAACCTCCCTTTAACCTCTATCTCAACTGGGTCTCCACTGGAACTAATATGCATGCAGCTAATAATAGTAAATCATCAGTTGCATAATAGATCACTGATTTTGAATTAAATAATATTTAATTCACTTGATCTCTCACTAGTGCAACAACCAATTACAACTAGCACAATTGACTTTAACTCACCTAGACTGAATTAACTGATTACAACATGCATTAACTAATGCACCAACTGCAACTTGAACTCTAAAACAACTAGAATCACTCTGCATGCCTCACCAACTACCCTCAACTCGAAATTCATGAGTTAACTGAGTTTATCACACTCAGTTAACTATTACAAATGAGTTTGAAATAAGATTACATTTTATTGTCCAATTTAATTAAGGGATAATTAAAATGGACATGCACCAAATTTAGCCCACACAGTGTAGGTGATGCTCGGACCTGTAGTCCCACCCTAGTGTAGGTGTTGCTTGGACTTCCTGGTCCCACACTAGTGTAGGTGTTGTCACGTTGTTTCTGGATGCTAATTTCACTGTTTCTTGTTGCAAACTTCAACACTATCTTCTTTCAATCAAGGTTATCCTTGGAGGTAAATTAATTAATGCACAATTAATCCTAGGATGAAGTGCAAGTTATGAGTGATTTCCTTAAATGAAATTATCAAATGTTCTCTTAAGTACTTTAGTTTAAATTACTTAGGTTAGATGCTTATGATATTCAATACAAGAGCATAGACAAAGTACTTAGAGAGAGATATTAGGAACAATCACAATTAAAACAATGTCCTAATGAAACAAGATCACTAGAGTGCCCAAATATAAATCACTTGAATAGAAATCTCAATGTAACAAGTGCTCTTAAGTAAATAACTAATGAGAAGCAAGGAGCACCAAATTAATGAATTTGTTAGGTCCCTATAATACTAGTGTATCCCCTTATTGCTATTGTTAGTGTAACCCCCTTATTGTTATTGTTGTGCCCATGTAGTTATTGTGCCCCATAGAAGCCCACCAGTGTTATTGTTGTGCCCTTACATTATAATTGTTATGTAGGCTCTGATTATTTTGTGACCCCTTAGACTCCTATATATAGAAAGGAAGTTTTGTCACTTGAATCATCCAAGAATTGTTCATTTATGTAATCTAAAGGAGGTTCCTCGTCAAAGAGACTAATTTTTAAATCATTGATCTATCTTTTCTTCAATTTTGTGAGTTGGTTGCATAACATTTGGTATCAGAGCTTTGGATTCTAGGGTTTCTCATCTTCAAACAGGTCATCTCGGTATTTTCGCTACAACTATTTTTGTACAAGGCTTTAAAAGCTGAAATTTCGACCATGTGTAGCCGAAATCTTGGTGAACTTTGTGTAAAAATTTCAGATCTTGGTTCGCTATATTTTCTAAGATATGATCAGAGGAAGTTAGGGTTTTTGCAAGCTCCAAAATTCAGTCTCAAACAAGTGATAACTTTCGTTTCAGGCATCGGATTCGAATTCTGTAAAATGTGGTTGAAAGGGTATGGACTTTAGTTTTTCGTGTGGAAATTTCAGGGGCAAAGGTAGAAACAGTGACACGTGGCACTTCATACAAGTTCGCTCTACAGAACCACTCTATAATTAGGTCATCGTGGGAGATCGGGCATAACTCTTTGTTGAAGACTCCAATCTCGCTCTGACTTGTGGGGTTCGAAAGTAGATTCAAAGGGTTACAATAGGACCGAATTTCAGACCTTGGAGACCCAAAATTACAGAGCTACAACTGTTTCAAGATTGAGCTCCTAAAGCAAGAAAAATGTGTGTATTTTTTTAGATTGCATAATTTTTGTGTGAAAAATCAGTTTGAAGTGATTCCAAAGGTATATTGAAGCATAGATATCAGTATTGGGTTATAAAATTCCTCCCAAACAAAATAATTTCACACCCATTAAGCCCTCAGAAAGCTTCACTATGACGCATGAAGAGGAAGAATTGCAACATGATATCTCAAAATTACGGGACCAAGTGCAACAAATTTCACTCTCACAAAGAACAACCAAAGATGAACTAAAAGGGGACATGGATGGTTTAAAAGGCGACATCAATAGTTCAAAATTAGACATGGAAGGTTTGAAGGATGACATGAAAGCTAATATGGATGGTATAAAAGCAAAAATGAAAGGAAATATGGAAGATTTGAAAAATGGTTTAAAAGCAGACATGGAAGATTTGACAAAGTTGCTACAAGAAATGCTTCCTAATGGCGAAAAGTTATTAGATGAAACTCGTGATGAGAAAAAAAGAAATGTTAATCATGATTTCATAGACTCTAATGTTGGATGAAGACCCACCATATTCCAAAGATCGATATGAGGAAATTTGATGGCAAGTATCCAGTAACATGGTTAGTACAGATGGAGCAATATTTTGATCTCCATAATGTGCAATACACCAAAAGGTACACATTGCAACTTTATATTTAGGACCCAATCAGTTTGTATAGTATCGATGGCTTTGTTCTCATAAACCACTTGTCACTAGGTTAGTTTTTACAAAGGAAATGATACCACATTATGAGGATACAAAGAGCAACACCTTCTTTAGCCAATTGATAAATCTCAAACAAAAGGGATCAATGGCCGAGCACATTGAGGACTTCCAAAAATTGAATATAATGGTAAATGATATTCTAGAAGAGCATAGAATTGATGTCTTCATGGGGACTTTAAAGGATAACATCCAACATGAGCTTCGCCTTTGGGAACCTGATTCATTGGAGAAGGCATTTAGCTTGGCAAGAAAAATTGAAAGCAAAATTATGGCAATAAGGAAGCCTACCACTCACAACTATAAAAATGGAGTGTTGTTGCTCATATCCTTCCACAACCTACAAAGTTGACACCACAACAATTGGAAGAAAAAAGAGCAAAAGGCTTTGCTACAGTTGTGATAGCAAACACACTAAAGGTCATAAGTGTGCTGAGAAAAAATTATTTTACATAGATTGTGAAAAAGAGGAAGAAAATAAACAAGAAACTTCAAAAGAAGAGGATATACACCAGGAACCGACCCTAGAGAAAGAAGAAATGAATCTGACCATATCTTATAATGCATTGGCAGGAATTACCACTCCTCAAACTCTCAAGATAGGACATATCAAGAAGAAAAAGTAATAGTGTTCACTGATTCGGGTAGTACCCATAATTTTATTCATTGTAAGGTAGCCAAGGAATTGAATTGCTTCTTATACTCAGCACCAGAGTGTCAAGTGATGGTTGCAAATGGAGGAACTATAAATTGCCCTCGAAAGTGTCATAATATTAAGCTAACCATGGGGGAATATGTGTTGATTAGTCCAATGCTCTCCATTCCAATGGGTGGTGCTGATGTTGTACTAGGAGCCCAATGGTTACAATCTTTGAGTACAATAGCTTTTAATTTTCAAGAACTTTTCTTGAAATTTTATTGGGGAAGGAAAGGAAGTTGAATCAAGGGGCATCACAGTGAAACTAGGAAAGATAATTAGCTCTAATGGCATGACAAAGCTTCTAAAGAAAGAACAACATGGCGTAATTGCACAATTATGCTCACTAGAGGTTCAAACATCGAAATCATCTATTTTCTCAGATCTCCAAAAAGTCTTAGACAATCATTCCAAGGTATTTGAAACTCCCAAAGGCCTTCCACCAATTCGTGATCATGATCATGCTATTCATTTGATTCCAGGAAGTGTTCCTCCAAACATCAGGCCTTACAGATATCCCTATTCCCAAAAGAGTGAAATTGAATGTATAGTTGCAGAAATGCTAGAGGCTAGTATAATTCAACCTAGTCAAAGTTCTTTTTCAGCTCTAGTAGCATTGGTGCACAAGAAGGACGGATCATGGTGCATGTGTCTGGATTATAAGGAGCTCAACAAGCTCACTATTAAAGATAAATTTCTCATTCCTGTCATTAATGAATTATTGGATGAATTACATGGAGCAATTTACTTCACCAAGTTGGATCTTCATTCAGGATATCATCAAATTAGAATGAAGACTGAAGACATTCTGAAAACAGCATTTAGAACTCATGAGGTTCATTAAGAATTTTTGGTCATGTCTTTTGGCCTTACCAATGCACCTTTTACATTTCTAGGTTTGATGAATTCCATTTTCAAACCCTTCCTTAGAAAATTTGTGTTAGTATTTTTTAATGATATACTAATCTACAGCAAGTCTTGGAAGGATCATGTTCAACATGTTGCAGGGTACTCAAACTATTGAAGGAGAAACAATTATATGCAAAACCTCCAAATGTTTCTTTGAAGTACAGGAGGTAGAATATCTAGGTCATATTGTATCTCATGAGGGTGTTTAGGTAGACCTTAACAAAATTAAAGCCATTAAGGAATGGAAAATCCCCACAACCATATAGCATCTACAGGGATTTCTTGAGTTGACGGGGTATCATCGCAAGTTTGTTAAGAATTATGGGAGAATAGCAGCACCTCTAACAACATTACTGGAGAAAGATGCATTTTCTTGGACTCCAGAAGCAACTAAGGCCTTTGAACATCTTAAATAGACAATGTGTCAAGCATCAGTCTTAGCTACGCCAGACTTCACAAAAACTTTTATTGTGGAATGTGATGCCTCGGGAAATGGAAACTTTTGGCGTTGTTGTAATGCAAGAAGGAAGACCCATTACTTTTGAAAGTCGTCCAATTAAAGGAAAGTTTTTACACAAAACTATTTATCAGAAGTAAATGTAGGCAATACTACATGCACTAAAGTAATGGTGACCTTACCAAATGGGAAGACACTTCAAGGTAAAAATGTTTAATGATAGTCTTAAATACTTTTTGGAACAAATATTATCTCTAAAAGAAACAAAAAATGGGTCACAAAGATGTTGGGTTATGACTTTGAAATCATCTACAAAAAAGGGAATTTTTTTTTTTGTTGCGATGTACTTCCCAAGAAAGGAGGATGTGGAAGCATTTCTTTAGTGCTATTTCTATTATCCAACCCGATCGATAACCAAAGCAAGGGAAGACTCCAGAAGAATGACGAAGAGGTGTGGAAACTCATTCAAAAGTTGGAAAGAAGACCTCAATACATATGATATATTTAGTTGGAAAAATGATTCATTATGGTACTAATATCATTTATATATTTGTAATAATTCCTAACTAAAACAAAATATTATTTTGGAATTGCATGCCTCCCACTTTCAGAGGGCATCAGTATTTTTAAAAACTTATCACAGATCAAGAAGGAATTTTTTTGGGAGGGCCTTTAAATATGATATTTAGAAGTTTGTATGCAGTTTGGTTTTCCGACAAAATAAAGTTGAGGCAATTAATGCCTCGAGCTCACATAAACTCTTAGCCATTCTAAGAAGTATTGGGAGAAGGTCTTAATGGATTTTATCACAAGTTTACCCAAGTCTAGAAATTAAAGAGTTCCATCATGGTGGTAGTTGATATAGAATTACCAAGTATGCACACTTTTGTGAATTATCTCATCCTCTTAAAGACAATATATTTTCTATTGTATTTATGGAAACAATTCAAAAGCTACATGGAAACCCAAAGATTATTTTAACTGCAAGAGATCCCATTTTCACCGGGAAAATTTTGGATGTAATTGTTTTCTTGTCTTCGTACTCAATTAGCTCATAGCTCATCTTATCATCCTTAACTGGACGAGAAAACTAAGATAGTGAACAACTATTTGGAAGGATATCTTCATTGATTTGTATCTAATAAACAAACACGAATGGGTCAAATGGTTACCTCTAGTTGAATGGTGGTATAAATGCTCCTTCCATAACCGCAACAAAAATGACCCCATTTATGGCACTTTATGGATATCACCCATCATTTTATAAAAATCATATTTAAGAGAAAATTCTAAGGTTTAAGCAAAGGAATAACACATTGAGCATAAAAAAAAGTTCTCTAACTCTTAAAGGGTAACCTCACTCTAACACATAATTGAATGAAACAACAATCGTATCAACATCGCAGTTGAAAGAATTTTCAAGTATGTGACTTGGTATTTTTACGACTACAACCATACAAACAAGTGTACCAGAATAAAGTTAAGAAGGATAATAAATTATCACCCAAGTATTATGTTCCTTACAAGGTATTGCAAAAGATTGCTACTATGGCATACAAATTGAGTTTCCTCGCATCTTCTCGAGTACACCTAGTTTCTATGTTTCATGCTTAAAGAAGGTTATCGTTGAAAATATCCCGCTCATGAAATATTGTGAGAACTTAACAAAGAAGGAAAAACAATATTGATACTCACAATCATGCAAACAAGAACCCGACAACTACAAAATCAATCATTTTCATAAGATCTCATTAATCGGAAGAACTTTCCCGCCGAAGATTCCACATGGGAGGATGAGAATTTTATATAAGTATAGAAGCATCAAGAACTACTCAAGCATCGAGGGAAACACTTTTTATGAAGGAAAGGTGTAGGTTAGTTCCTACAATAATAGTGTAGTCCGCTTATTGTTATTTTTAAGGTAGCCCCCATATTATTATTGTTGTAGCCCTATAGAAGCCCACCATTTTTATTATTGTGCCCTTACATTATTATCGTTATGTAGGCTTTGATTATATTATGAACCCTTAGACTCATATATATAGAAAGGAGGTCTTGTCATTTGTATCATCCAAGAATTATTCATTTATAATTTAAAGGAGGTTTCCCCTCGAAGAGGATAAATTTTATTTTGTTTTGTTTCGTGAGTAAGTTGCATAACAATACATCATGGTCCAATGATCCAATAGATTGTAACAACATTTCCTAGGTGTGTGTGTGGGAGATGTTCTAGACCTCATGAGGGTGTGGCTTTGGTATCCCCCCACATGCCCTAATTCTTTGGGTGTGTTATCTTTTCCACTTCATCAGTTGTATTGTACTATTGGGGCCGCTGTGGGGAAGCCCCCCGGGTTTGGGATTGTAGGGCTCCCCCTATACTAGTGTCCGAGGCGACATCCCGAGAAATTTTCTTCGACTCTATAATAACCTTGGGTGAGCTACTCATGGTTTTATGCATGGTTTTTCACATGGTTTTGGGCATGATGATTTTATGCCCACGTATTTTGTAGATCCAGCTTAGGGAACTATAGTTATGTTCTAACCTAGGGTTAATGGATTGGGGTTTATGAATGATTCATAATGTATATATATATGTATTGCAACATTGAAAGGAATATAATGAAAAATCAATTTGGTAGTCCCTATTTTGGGATCCAAGCGAAAATATATGTGTATATTTGTTTTATGTTATCTCTATTGTTTATTTTTCTATTTTAATAATTTTGTTTGTACATAATTTATGTACATGGTTAAAACCTACAATTGCATCGCAGTTGTTTCGGCTTGAAGGGGATGGTCACGAGGGGTTTTCTCGCCCGTGCAGGCCCCGTTTAGTGGGGAGATATATGGGATTGAATATTACGATGAAAGAAGATGGAAAGAAGTGGAAAGATAGAGATTGAGAAATTTAATGGTCGCATTTTGAGTTGTGGAAGCTCAAGATGGATGATCTCATGGGGGATAACACGTGGCCTGGTAGTTCCGGTAATAAACCAATGTAAATGTCAAGAATACCTTTATGGAAGTTGGATCAAAAAGGCAAAGAGCACAATATGGTTGTGTATCTCGCATTCGTGATTGTTGAATGAAACAGTGGTGCTTACCGGCTAAGTATTCGTGGGACAAGTTTGGGAATTTGTCAGAACACCCTCTTCCCACATCTACCCAAGTAACTAGCCAACTGCAACATGTGAGGAGAGGCTAATATAATGGGATTCAACCTCAGAGGTGACCTTAAGGAAGTGGAACCGATGGAAACACAACATAAAGACCTTGTACAACAACAAAACACCCCGAGGAGGTAACCCAACCTCGTGCCTCTTACCTCGGGTCACACCGATATTTTGACCTCTTTGAGACATAGACGCAGGCACAAGCTTACAAGTCGCTGTCCGTGAATCTATATCCACATGCATAACACAACATGCTAGCATCTGTGGCCCTACCCCACAGTTTTTATGATGTCCAGATTAGGTCTAATTTTTTCAGGCCACAATTTTACTGCCTAAATGTTCTTAAAACCAACAGATGAATAAACATGATGTAATAATGATGTACAATTACACTGAAGAAGAAATTCATGTATCTTCTATCATGATATGTTTTCAAATATGATGAACAAAAATAAAGAATTGTTACAGAAATTATTATACAGAATGCTACAATATTTCTTATTATTACACACTGTTTATATTTTTCATTCATTTACAAGTAAAAAACATGGGTAGAGACATATATCATCAATACAATATACATTCTTATAACCAACATAATTACAAAAGAGAAATGCCATGGACACAACAACAATTAAATCCACATAAACCATTGAAATTATACATCAAATACCAACAAAATGAGATCTTCATCAATGAATATAGAAACCAACCAGAGATGGGACTTACACATTCCACGCAACCATAGATTCTTTGAGCCAAATATCACTTCGTACAATCACCCCGTGCCATATTCCAAGCATGAATGCGGATCTTCATCAAACACATCAATCAAAACCAATCTAGGGCTTTGAGAGGCCAAATGACTCAACCCTCAAACAATGATTCCACCTCATGGTCAGACATCACAACCATCAGCGCGCATTGGTCTCTACCCAAGTCGTTCTAGTGGCTCCAGAGTGTTTGTTCCAACCAGGCTTCCAGGACTAGTAACTCAACCCCAACCGTTACAAGGTGGCTTCTGCAGCTGCCAAACCAAGGATTTTAGGACTAGTAACTCAATCCCCCTAGGGATTCCGCAGTGTTTGTCCAACCAAGGCCTTCGTGTCTAGTAACTCAACCCACAAACTTGTTTGTCGCTTCCAAGCATTTTTACGTGCCCAAGGCTTCCAGAACTAATAAATCAACTAACTAAAGGTACATAAGAACCAAATCCGTAAAACAAGCAATGAAAATGAACCCACAACACCATGGCTATCCAGAAATAGCAAGGCTAGGAAAATCCACTCGTCAATCCAGAAATCCTCAATGCCAATGAAAAATCATGACCGAGAAACTCGCATGCATACATAATGCATGAAAAAACTAATGAGGAACCATACATGCAACTTGATACCCGGAAATCATTCTCGATGTGCCTATTGATTCGATGTCCTCTTGTGATTTATCGTTTCTCCTTTTTCATTCTTGCTCCAAATATCCAAGCATGCCGCACTCTCCATGAGTGCTCCAAGAATACTTTCATGTCCAAGAGTATGAGAGAGAGAGAGAGAATAGAAGAGAGCTCTACTAGAACCGACCAAAAGTCTTGCCCATTGATCCTCAGCCTTTATTAAGGAGGCCTATATTTTCTTCATTTTCCATTATTTTCCTCTATTTTCCTCCTCGCATGCAACGTGTATTCCTTTCACCTCCCTTTTTCTCCTATTTTCCATTATTTTCATAAATAAATACCAAATAATGCATCTTGCCTTTCCAAATGCTAACACATGACAAGCATACCATTTATCGGATCTTTATAACACATCTCATTATGGAATTTACAATAACAACCGCATACACTTAAGCACACTTGTTTCAACCGTAAAATAACCATATTGTCTATGGAGCTTTATAAATCTAGCTCGATACAATATTTCCAATAATATACACATATGCACATTTTACCATTCAAAAAATAGAGGACACAATGCTCATATCAATCAACACTATGAATCCGTAGACTAACACCCCCGCCCTCAAAAGTAGTACCTCAGATTCACCTCCTTCCCTAGGAAGTCCATAATCCACTCACAAAGTCAAAATTGCATCCAATTTCAAAGATTATAGAATCAGTTGTTTTTCTTCTCGCTGAATAAGTGGTAGGCTCATTGTGCCACAGTGAACACTCCCAATGTGCATTTGATTCCATTTGACAATGATAATGACCAAAACAAATCCATCCCGACCTTCCTTCTACTACACAATAACTTGGAAAATCCCATTACCCCTTCCATGCAATTACTCACCTTCCAGGTTCCACTGGCATTCCCATCTCAGTACCATCCGAAAGGTTTCTCACATCGAAGTTCAAACAACCAAGGCATATACGTGCCTCAAAATCATACCGCCTATAACATGCTCATGGAAATCAATGGAAACTATTGGGTATTAGTGTTCCACAATGGCCCTACTCATAGACTAACACCTCCACCCTCAAAAGTAGTACCAGGATTCACCTCCTTCCTGTGAAGTCCATAATCCACCGTCAAAGTCAAACTTGCATCCAATTTCTAAGGCTACAATCCTACGTTTGTCTTCAATGAACCAGCCGTTCATTGTTACAGGGCACACTCCCAATGTGCATTTGATTCCATCTAACAATTCTAATGACCAAAAAAAATCCATCCCCAACCTTCCCTTCTCTCGCTACATAATACCTTGGGAAATCTTGCCTCTTTCTATGCAGCCACTTACCTTTCCAGGTTCCACTAGAACCCTATCTCAAAAGTACCATCCCTGGGAAAGGTTTCCTTGCATCTAAGTTCAAACAACCAAAGCATATACCGTCTTCAACAATCATACCACTATAGAATGCTCATGGAAATCAATGGAACTATTGGGTATCGTTGTTCCACAATGGCCCTACTCCCGAAATGCTTTACCATCATATTGTTGCCTGCTTTAATTGCTTTTGCTGTCGCTAATGATTGCAATCATTTTCAACCACCCAATCGAGCATTTTTCAGAGCTTGTACTAATCACATAACCTATTAGATTCAAAATAAATTGAAATAAATTCACATCATACCTCATTGTAGCTCGTCAATAAGGTACACTTGAAATTATGTTAACTCTCTCACAACAAGTCAACCAATTGTTTGATCAAATCATCATGTATAAACATATCACATTTTCTTAGCTTAAAAACACAACCACATATCATAGGTAAAAATAATGAATCACATGCAATCATCATAAACTATAACCATAAATAACATGTAACCATCATAAGTCATAATCGTAGATCACATGCATAATAGAAATAAACAAATACAGATACTTATCCTTCATCGTTCCTTACGTCCGCCCTTGTTCTTTCTATACACACAATTCGCATCGGTTTCCACACCTAACAAGCACACAATTATTTTTCTTCTCTTCAATCACGTACACATACATATTTTACATCACAAAACATACACCCCATATGACATAAACATCCTACACACATACACCCACACTATGTGTTTACAACACAACAAATTACATACACCTACATCCAATGTACAAAAAAACACACACATACACATACATCCTGGGTGTACAACACAACACACACACCCACACCGATGTAAAACACAATACATATATGTACACATAGTAAAACACAAGGAATACACATGTCACCATGCCACGACTACACCATGCACATACCTAGTACCACATGCCCGCAACACAACATGTACAACATGCACACAATATCACATGTATACCAAGTACCATATGCACAACACGTACACAATACCCACCGTACACAACACTACCCTCGCACAACGTGTACAAAATCACATGTACACGACACCACCCACACAACATGTAAACAACACCAAATGTACACCGCACCACTCGTACAATGTGTACACAATACTACATGCACGACATGTACAAGAAACCACATGTACACAATACACACACGACATGTACACTAAACACCATGCACACAAAACCACTCGTACAACATGTACACAACACCACATGTAAAATCATGCAAACAACACCATATGTGCATAGCACCACATGCACAACACGCACACAACACCATATGTACATACAATTGCATATACAACATGTACGTAACACCATATGTACACAGAAATGCATATCCAACATCTGCACGAAACCATATGCACACAACACCGTATATCCAACATGTGCACAGTAAAATATATACCCAGTATCACATATGAAATATACACATGACGCCATATATACAACAAGCATACAACATCATATGTACAAAATACTACACATGTTACATGTACACATTACCATAGGTAAAATCACCGAATATACAACATGTGCAATGTATACACAATAGTAGTACTCGCACATCCATAGACTACGTACTTACTCCACAAGCAACCTTGCTTCGTTAGTCTTTCCACTATCCATGCTTATCCTAGCATGCCGTAGATTATGCTACTTTCTACTTTGTTGTTGTACCCCTGAACATTACATGTCCATAACATAAACATAGGCATAGTGCAAGCATATAATATTTATTCATGAACAAATGATATTGACTTCATAGATATGTCGCATTTAATTTTCCCACTTGATTCCTCACAAGACCAATAACCTCTTCATTCCATTCACTTGCATAAGAAATAATCTCTCCACAAGAATGATCTTTGAAAACCTTGTCATACGTCACATAGATACATAGATACACACATATATATAATAATTAGCATAAAACAATCATGATCCATGATGACATTGTTAGACACGTACTTACATACATACATACATGTATGCATGTATAAACATTAGCATAATCGTGATCACAAAATAATTAATAGATACCGTAAGGTTCTAGGGTTAAGAGGACTTTCATTTATTTGTGCACAACATGCACAACATTGAGAGAAGTGTTCCCAAAATAGCCAAGGCATGTAACACCTCACATCCATCTTCTTTACCTTTTATGTTTCCTTTCATGTTCAGACGGCCAAACATTTACTACAATGAACCCAACTAGTCCAACCGATTGTCATATTCTTGACTTTTGTTGCACTTACCACTACAAGAAAAAAGGACACCGGGGTGAGGGGAAGTAAATGGTCACCATAAGCTCATCGGGGTGAGGGTCAAGAGCCTTCGTCACCAAAAACCGAACGTCACCAAAGGTGGCGTCGCTCGAAAGTATGTGTTGTGGTGACATTCAAAGTCCGTCACCAATAATGATTTATAGTGACCTGACAGTGACCGTCACTATCAAGATATGAGAAATGGTGACTTTATTAACAGCCTCCTTCACCAAAAATTCGAACGTCACCAAAGGTGGCATCGCCGAAAGTATGTGTTGTGGTGACATTCAAGGTCCATCACCAATAATGATTTATGATGATATCGACCGTCACCATTTCATATGAGCAATGGTGACGCGACAATAGCCTTCGTCATCAAAATTGAACGTCACCAAAGGTGGCGTCGCCGAAAGTATGTGTTGTAGCACAAATTAAGGTCCGTCACGAATATTAATTATAATGACTGGGAGCAAGGACCGTCACCATTTCATGAACAACAATGATTTTTTGTGATGGACCTTCATGGCCATCACTATTGGTGCATATATACAATGGGACAAGCCATCGACCGTCACCATAAACGCATCAGTGACATCAAGGTCCGTCACGAATAATGACTATAATGACAAACAATGACCCTCACCATTTCGTATAAACAACAAACAATTTATGGTGACGCGACCTTAATGGTTGTCACGATTGATGCGTATATATGGTGGCATTCGTTGACCGTCACCATTTAATATTTTGGTGAGGGTCGAAAATGTCACCATATAAGCTCACGGGTGATGGTCAAAAGAGCATCCGTCACCAAAAACTCGATCTTTCGTCATTCCCTATATATGAATATCAAGGCACGATGGAATCGAACCACCAACCTCCGCTTGTAAAAGGGTGTGCTCTTTCCATTGAGCTAGCACCCTTTAAAGAATTAGACTTTAAACTAGCAATTGCCCCTAAAGGTGAAAGATACACCAAAGGAATAAGAAATCCGGTGAAAACCGAAAGAACTTAGTGTCGTTGCTCCTATTTTTATTCTTTGACACTCTACAAAGTATGATCTTGATCTATGATGTATTTGGTGCCGAGTAGTTCTAATTTAATAGTAAATGTTATATTAGATAAAATAAATGAATAAATGAGAGGCCTTACCAAGCACTTTAATCCTTACACCAAATTCTCTTAATATTCAAGTCTATGGAACAACTCGTTCAAAGTTCAAACCGAAGTAGATTTTAAATGGAAAGCCTAAAACTACCAAGTAGTTTACAAGTTAACATTTTGGATATAAATTCTGCTCAATTTATATGACAAGTTATGCCATAACCCTTTGAAACTAGTTTCTTAGCTAAAAGACTTTCTTAAGTCAACAATGACAAAGAAACAGAATACATAAGCAAAATTCTTGTTTTTTCTAATGAGGGTGCATGTAACTTGATAGAGGTTGTATGAAAGTATCAAACCATAAACAATTTCACTAAAACATGGAAATGACAAAGTCTTGTTAAGCAACAAAGGTTTAGTTGAATATATGGAAAGCATCGAGCTAAATGATATACTTAAACTAAAAGAATCGTAAAAAAATGAAATTGCCATCATATACATCGCATCAGCCGTATGAATTTGCATCAATGTACCGAATTAATATGACTTCAAATTTTGAAATTTTCCCCGCAAAATAACATTTATCATTAAAAAATCTGATCAAACATGAAGTAATCTCATGAATCCTCTCCATAGATTTATATTGCAATATCCATCTCGCATCGATAGATCTAGAATCTTAAATATTCTTATAACTAGAAATTGCACCAAGAGGTGCAAAGGAACGTGAATACGGATAAGAGAAGTGAGATTTTATAAATAAATAATCAAGAGAAATATACTAAAAATGAAATACAACCCATGTGAGGCTAATTTAAATTCAATTGTTGTGAATCTTCATGAAAGAAAGTTTGTAATCGGTGTCCCAAGAAGCATGACTCACAAAAATTGTTATAGAGAAAACTTGAAGGGAAAATGAGGTTTGAGGTTTGATGATGTTGATGAAGCACAGGTCTACTTGGTGAAAGTGGCCACCGCAAGGATTATTGGGGTTCAGCTTCTATAAAGGTGTGATAATACTTTTGAGCTTGAAACAACTTTGCACAATATAGTCAGCTTCAAAATGTAGGTGCAAATACATATAAATCAAGCAATTTGAGACCTTTAAATGTATGGCCAAGGCAACAACCTGCATCCGTGCAAATTCTTCTAAAATCTATTTGAAAAGAGGAAATTAATTTGATCCTTGAAGGAAACTTTGTTTGACCGTACATTGGTGAGTTGATAAGCAAATTTCTCAAACAATCGGGGCAGATTACTATGTGGTGTATTTTCAAAGGGATCAAATAGTCATTACCTTCGTACGGCTATATATTTTGGGAGATGGGTTTGAAAATACAAAAAGAAAAGAATCACCATTATTCTAGTCACTTGGGTGAATTTGAGAAAAACACCAAAGATCTACCAATTTTGTTGAATGCCTCCGAGAAATGTGGTTTATTGTTTGTCGTCAATTCCTCCTCACAACAAGGGATTGTGCTCCGCACAAAATAAGAATATTCTTATGATTGGTGTCCTGCTTCCTAAGTGAATAATTTAAAACAATATACTCATAACCTAGCACAAACACAGATTCAACAAAAGTAAATACTAAAACAAGCATACAAGAAATGATGATTTTGATTTCAAATCAAGGAGCATATAAGGGCGAGGATGAAGTGATTTTGAAATTTCAGTAAGAGGAGACAGAAGGATGGGTCAGAGGCAAGTTTTTGGAGTCTCGGGATGTAATAGAAGGAAAAGAGGCAAACTTCAAGTTCAAAGTACGCAGTAATGACCCTGAAGGAGAGATTTTAGATTCTCTTGTTCAATCTCACAGAATTAAGCAATGTCTTTGGTCAAGTCGACATTCAATCAGTTTGACTCCCTATGGGATGTAGCCGATGGCATTAGCCAAGAGAAGCAAATGGGATGGTTTCACACATGAATATATCCTTTCTTCATGATCGCAATGATTATCGAAATTATGTTCAAATAAAAGAGATGAGAACAAAGGTGCAAGAGGCTTTATAATGTTTGATATGCAAAGAATAGAATATTCAAAATAAGACACATCATATGAGGAGGAGACCTTTAAATCAAGCAATTTGAGACCTTTAAATGTATGCATCGAAGCAACAACCCGTAATCCGTGCAAATGCTTCTAAAATCTATTTGAAAAGA
The DNA here is from genome assembly GCA_034641835.2 of Pinus albicaulis. NCBI lineage: Eukaryota > Viridiplantae > Streptophyta > Pinopsida > Pinales > Pinaceae > Pinus > Pinus albicaulis. Next base: position 1,477,082,236 of record CM076577.1, read on the forward strand.
GGAAATTAATTTGATCCTTGAAGGAAACTTGTTTGGACTCGACATTGGTGAGTTGATAAGCAAATTTCAAACAATCGATAGAGATTAGCGTGGTGTATTTCAAAAGGGCTCAAAGAGCTGTCATCTTCGTATGGCTATATATTTTGGGAGATGGGTTTGAAAATACGTAAGAAGAATCAACAAAAGATCCGAACAATGGGTGAATTTAGAAAAACACCAAAGATCCGCCAATCTTTGCTGAATGCCTCCGAGCAATGTGGTTTATCGTTTGTCGTCAATTCCTCCCTCGCTCATGGATTATGTGCTCCGCACAAATAAAAATATTCTTATGATTGGTATCTCGTCGAAGTGAATAATTTAAAACAATATACTCATAACCTAGCACAAAATACGTATTCAACAAGTAAATACATAAAACAAGAATAGTGGAAATGATGATTTTGGATTTCAAACCGAAGGAGCAGACATGGCGAGGATGAAGTGCTTTTGAAATTTCAAAGCAAGGTAGGAGACATAAAGGGATGGGCTACAACAAGTTTTTGGAGTCTCGGGATAGAAGAGAAGGGAAAGAGGCAAACTTCAAGTTCAAAGCACAGAGTAATGACCCTTGGAAGGAGAGATTTTGATTCTCTTGTTCAATCTCGCTAGAAGTAAGCAATGCCTTTGGTCAAGTCGACATTCAATTGTCAAATTCTCTATGGGATGTAGGTGATGGTAACTAGGCCAAGAGAAGCAGCTTGGATGTGGTTTCACATGAATATATCCTTTCTTCATGAATGCAATGATTATTTGAATTATGTTCAAATAAAAGAGATGAGAACAATGTGCAAGAGGCTTTATAATGTTCGTTACAAAGAATAGAATATTCAAAATAGTACATCATATGAGGAGGAGACCTTTAAATCAAGAAATTTGAGACCTTAAATAGGTGCAAATACATATAAATCAAGCAATTTAAGACCTTTAAATGTATGGTCGAAGCAAAAACTCTAGAATCATGGAAAATGCTTCTAAACCTCAATTTAGGACTCAAGCCATGTGCTTACCAAAGAAAATCTCTCACCAAAATTCTAGTTATTAGCACAATCAAAATAATATTGTTGAAAGATCCAAGATCTATTTATAAAAATGTCATGGAAGAGGAGTTTGAACAGAGATGTGGAAATGGTGAACGATAATGAGTGTGTTTGGAAAAAAAAAAAACTCCTAAGTATGCCTGTGTAAGTGTTACAAAGTTTTCATCAACAACCTTGAGTCGCAGATAAGAGGAGTCTTCTATGTTACCATGGACTAGTGAAAAATATGGCACATACATGTAACCATAACCAAGCCGTATGGAGAAAGTCGAGATAATTTACATGGGCAATGTAACAACTCGATTTATGGCCTTCCGGTTCAAGAACCGCAGGATATTTCAAGTTGGCATTGTTTCCCTCAAGACAACTTCAAAGGAGTACGATATTATACAATAAAGACATTATCGAGCTAAGTAAAGTCAATTGTGCAACAAAAAAATCGTTATATGCAATACAAGCACGTGAATTAAAAGAAGGTGGCCATTCTTCTCCACACAAATGAAAAACATCACTTGAAAAACATTTGTCCGTTGGAAGTGCATTCGTGTAATAACATGTACTTCTAATTACCTGTGTTATGAGGAAGTGGCAAATACGTACATCAGATGTTTTTTTCTTTCTGCCAACTTACAAGTTGAAAAGGCATGTGAACAAGCCACTCACTATCATAATAGTGGATCACAAATTAGGAAATCACTTGAACCGATATTTTTACTCTTGAAAATGTCCAGGATCTGAATTTTTCATTATCGATGTATTCTAAGAAGTTTGACAACCGTCATCGCTAATTTGAGTGAAAGTGATGCAATTAAAAAATCAGAGACTAAAAAAAGTTTCTACTTCAATAACCTTTACCTTTCCACAAGGTGAGCTATTGCAAGTCTTAATTATTTGATCACTAAATATCTAACACCCAAGCATATTAGAACTCCGTTGGAACATGAATTTTAGCTCTACAATGTCTTTAGTTTCGTAATCATTGCTAATTTGAGTGAATGATGCGTTGAAAAACTCGTAGACTAAAAAAATCGTTGTTAAGACGGACTTCCGTCCCCCCCCCCCCCCCCCCCCCTAGCGGCCTAGAATCCCCGCCCCCGCAATCTCTGGGGTCTTGGGGACTTCTAGGACGTCTCGACGCTCCCAACTTTCGAAATTTGAGGGGACGTCAAGGGGGACGTTTCCCCATCCGGAGGGGTCGAGGGGACGCGAGGGGACGTGAAGGGGCATGAGGGGACGGGAGGGGGCGTGAAGGGGTGAAGGGACGATCAAAGGTCAGATATTCTCATTTAATTCTCTATCAAATATTTTAATGAGTTACAATTAGCACCATATCCATTTACATCGTACTTTAACTGTGAGTAGTAGATTGAATATTGGGAACTACTAAAGTATTTCCGGAGAGCTCGACTTCTACCACTAGACCTTCAATAATGGATGTCAATTGAACAGAATGATGTTTTTTTATTGGTTTCTTTCTCCGCCTCCGTTTGCTTCGTCTTCCAATAACCCTTCAGACATAACACCTATGATTTCACTAAAGTCACGTAAATGGAGGAGAATTTATTATATCTCACTTTAAGATAATTTTAGGTGAGAGAAATAGTAGCGAAACCAAACCTTATAGTGGAATGTCATACTTATGGTTTAGGCATGCTAAAGCAACAAAGCAGGCTTAATGTTGAAAAGTACGTAACCCAATCAATGCTCCAATTCCAAATTAACAATAAAATTTAACTCTTGTGCCAGTCAATCCATGAGATTCTGTGATAGCACGTCCAAGTGTTTCAATGGAGTCATATCGACAGATGCACAAAGATGAAATATTTAGAGGAAAGGAAATATTCAATATTTCTTTCCCCGGGATTAAGATTATAGGACACTTATCAAGATACGATAACACATACTTTCTCCCATCTAGCAGCCTAGAAATCCATTCACTCTCGTGTTTTGGCCATAGGACATCGTGAGCACCAATATGCCCAAATCCACCACTAGGTATGTTCTCCGTTCTAGAAACATGAATAAAAGGAACCATTTTTTCAATTTTGTAACCCGAGTTCTAATGAAAGCTCAATATTAGTATAAAGTATATTTCTTTGGAGTAAATAACTATCTTTACTCTCGTTTAATAATATTCCTAGCATTATCGCATTCCAATTATTCCGGAGTAAAACAAATGCATATGATAATTTTGGAATAAAATACTAAGCAAATTAAGTCGACGGAATTGGGACACACAAGATAAGAAAATAGCATCATCATAATCTCGTGAATCAACATTTAAAAATACCGAATTTTGAAGAACAAACCTCTCAGCCTCTTGCTTTCCTCTTTTCTTTCTTCCAATATTTTTTGCTTCTCCTATTCCATAAGAGGTAGGTTTTGAGTACCATTTGCCGACTCACCAAATCGTCAATAAAACATACCCGAAGGTAATTCCCGTCAATTAAGAGATTAAACATATTGACCGATAAGATTGGGGACCATGTGCACCGACCATTCAATACAGAATTATCGATAGCTACTAATCACTTTAAATATTAGCACCGTAATCGATACCACCAAACTTAAAACATCATTATATTCAACATTGTTTAACAACAAATAACAATATATTTCAATACAGAGATGAACATTGGTTAAAACTAAAATATATTTTATAATCCATAATCCTGAACTCAACCACACAAGATTTTTCCACCAATCCGAAGGGTGGCATTCCGTGTCTACAGAATTAGAAAGCGAACAAAAAGCTAATCATATATACTATACGTAGATTATCCACCGCACTCCATGCCTTCGAGGACCAACTATTTCTCGCGCCCATGACGTATGCGTCTTGAGAATGATCTCGTCATGATCCGTCACGCATGAGGTGTTGCCCTCCGATCAAGAATCAATGTAAATAGGGTTGTCATAAAGATCCAAAACGTTACGTATCTTCAATCGTTCATGGATAATCCTCACGCTAAAAATTTTTGATAGATTCTCCAATGATATTAACTCAACAGCCTGGGACTTTTATATCAGGATCAGGATTTATTAAGGTAGACCGTGCGTCGTATATAATTCGGTTTTGTTCAACACTACTGGCGGGTTGCATCACGTTTTGAATGGGTTACATTCTTTCAACGATTGTGATTTGTAACCTTTCCCGTTGGGTTGAAGATCCACATGTGTCCTCGTATTTGGGAGGTAGTGTGTGGCACTTGCGAGGCAAGATTGACTCGATAACCATTACCTTGGAGGAAGATAAATGGTCCAGGATTCCATGTTGGGACCTCTCAAGGGAATATCAACTCCAACACTTTGTATGACTCGATAGTTACTAGACTCGATAACCATTACTTTAGAGAGAGATAAAATGTACCAGGATTCATGTTGGGACCCCCTGAAGGAATATCAACCTCCAACACTTAGTATTCCCGATAAGTCATTGAAGTGGAAGTTGGATTCACAATCACCGCATGGTGCCTCTATAACCAATGCCAAATTTAATTTGGGTCGCCGTGATATGTAATACATTTTATTTGGGAACTCAATAGGTCAACATGGAGTTAAGATCCGAAACACCGATTCACATTTGCCGGAGAAGGAAAATATGGAAGTCAAACTCGCCAACCAAAATGGAAGCTCATAAACAACCTCAAAGTTGTTTCTTCTAGATTATATAGAAGTCAAACTCGCCAACCAAAACTAAAACTCGGTAGCTCATGTATAGTATCAAAGGTGGCTTATTTAATCGTTTACGCCTAACGTTCCAAAGTTTTCTACAAGCTTCAATAGTTCAAAAGTATAATCAAGCAATTTGAAAGGAAATGTGTCTGCATCGGTTTTAATCTCAAGTCCGTGCATGGAGATTGAATTTCAAAGATTGTAGATGAATGAAAATAAAGCTTATGTTGTGTAGTGTTACTATGGCTTCTATGTTATTTAAATTTTCATTGCATGGAATACCGATTTTGCTTCCTTAATTTGTGTACCGACTATTTTATGGTTATCATAGGTGGGTCAAGTGAATCTAACTTGAACCGACCAAGAACTCATATAACCATATATAACCTATGATGGAGGTTTAACAAGACCATTTTCAAATTTCTCAACAATGCTATCATGCCAATTAGGTGATTTTATACATTTTCTTATTTAGCTATACCGCACTGTCACAATTATTCAAAAAAGGGGTTACTGTCAGCCTCGAATCAAGAGAAGCTACTTTAAACTGACCAAATAAATTCCATGTAAACATAATCAATGAGGTGTCTGGTCAAGATTCATTTTCCAATTTCAACCATGCTATCATGTCAATCAGTGTTTTTATAGCATTTCTTTATATATAAACATAATGATTCAAAATAGAAATCATCAAAAGGCTTTTTATAAATAATAAAGAAAGCTCAAGGGAAAAAAAAACGTTACCATATATTTCTAGATTTTCAATCAAACATGGTAATATAAAATTCAGGCTTCAACAAATACTTTGGTCTTAAAGCTTCATAAAATGCACTATAAGCTTATTTATCCAATTTTGTTTTTTTCTTGAATCGTGTAGCAAAGAATTAATTGCCGTTACTGAGTCACAAGACAACAACAAAATTTTAAATTGAGAAACTTCAAAATTTTGCTCACAAACAAGTAACACACATTCCAAGTTATCCCAAGGCCTTGTGCAATAATTATCCCCAAATTACCCTTTCTAACAAGAGTAAACATAAGAAATACATCAACTAAAACATGCAAGGTAAATATATTGAATGTTAGGATTTTTTGTTAATCTTCACATATCCCGTAGACTCGCATCTCCTAGAAAGCAAGGTTGTTCCTACTCGTCTATGTAATATTACTTTAGGGAAGGTTAACTAACCTTTGCTTTATGAATAGCCCTTTAGCCTTTATCTATAGAGAAGTATTTAACACATTTTACTAAATAATAAAAAAATATATAATGAGGCAACAAAAATTGTCACAAAATATTTACGCAGTAAAATGCAAATGGGTGAGAAGACAAGATGATAATCGTGAAACTTGCATAGGTAAATTGTAGTCACAAATCAAGTGTTGGGTAATTCCGTATTATGTGAAGTTGACTCGTGCATTTTATTTCCAATGCAACTGCACCTCTCTATCATATATTTTACTCGCCAATATTTGCCCGCCGTGAATACATCATTCTTTTCCGCTAAAACTAAAATATTTCGTTGATGGTATGTCTTTTATTTGCGTTACATTCATGCCTTAACTATAACCGATTCCAATTGTCCGAGCACCTAGTGTTGCAACACAAGCTCAATATCTCTCTTAGAGCACCGAAATTTTTTCCAATATTATTTTAATTTGCAAAGTTGCTACCTAATTGGAAAAGACAAAGGAATACACAACAAACACCCATGCAAATTAGAAGGCTCCAAGCATACCTCGTAGCCATGGCCGTAGCTAGTGTGACTTTTCTTTGTCTAAAATGGATCCGTTGAAAATTTCACAAAGATGGGTTTTCATCTCTGGAAGCCGCAATGGTAATTCCGTTATTGAACAAGATCATTTAACATTCCTCGAAGAAGATGAAGTCAAACATACCTGCTGGTGAATTGCAAGAATCAACAAATGGGAAACTAATAATCATGGATCTTACTTCGTATCATTTTGAGCATTAATGATCAAATGACTCACACCAAATAGTACAAAAACACCAACAGAAGAATGGGGCACATGTGTGTGTGAAAATAAAGTCAGAATCGTGAGATTTGTCTGAGGGAATTTCACTAAATAAAGAGGAGGTTCCTAATATGTAACAAGCACAATAATCACTTGGAATTCAAGATATTTAACATTTATGAATATCCTATTTCCATCCTAAGATATATCCGAGGAAATTTTCCCAAATAAAGATGACAACATAAGATGTGATCAATGAGACATGCACCAATGGAGACCAATGTACATGCAACATATCACCTTGACGTTTTTACTAGTCTAATCCATGACAAATCGTCATCACTCTGACAGAGGGCTCGTATTAACCTGTACAATTCCATACTACCGCAAGATAAGACATGAAAGAAATATTCAGTTGATAACAAAAAACAGAAGCAAGCAGGGAACACAAAGTTCAAGAAAAAGTTTGCTGATCCGATACAAAACAGATTCACTTGCAATTAGACTTTTTGTTGCTAAAATAACAAGGTACGTATGCATTTAATGCGTAAAGCAAGGGCACCACACAGAACATTGGAAAGGATTTCATTTAAAAAGAGGATAAAGTTGGTGTCCGGCAATTTCATTTGTTTCCACTATTTCAGATTCTTCTAGAGGTTCCTAAGGCCTGGGGACAAGCATTAACAAACATCCATGTGAACAAAGCAATTCATTTCATTCACCAAAGTTCCAAAGAGTTTTTATCTCGAGTAACAATAGGAATCATAAGTAGTCGCTTACATGGAATGACAAACTAGATTGCCCACCAATTCCCTACATCAAAAGACACTACATTTAGTATGGAATGACAACAAATGATCTCTTAAGCATCTTAGAATGTTCACATTGGTGTGGCTACATACCAAGAAAAGAGGCCACACTTGATGAAAAAGTTGTCCAACTATCATGACCTGTTACAACTTAGAATTTGAAGGATATAATATCTTATAATCAGATCAAACTTGAATTGGATTGTCGAAGGGGGTGTGACTTTCGATGGATATTCATAGGTGAATAAATCAATGGAAGTTGAATACATCGTATGGAATGGAAACAAATGATCTCGAGGATCTTCAAATGTTCGCATGATGTGGCTATATACCGCAAATGAGGGCACACTCGATGACAAAGTTGTCAAACGCATCATGATTGGTTACAAACTTTTATGAATTTCACAATTAATCACTTGGAATTCAAGATATTTAACATTTATGAATATCCAGCTGCCATCCTAAGATATATCTGAGGAAATTTTCCCAAATAAAGATGACAACATAAGATGTGATCAATGAGGCAGGAACCAGTTGAGGCACCAATGTACATGCAGTCATCACCTTGATTGCTTTACTAGTCTAATCTTATGACAGTCTGGTCACTTCACTTGACAGAGGGCCCAGATTAACCTTGCATAATCTCCATACTATTGCAAGAGAAGACATGAAAGAAATATTCAAAGTTGATAACAAAAAAACAGAGTTTTCTTTCAGCAGGTGGGAACAAAAAGTTCAAGAAAAAGTTTGCTGATCTGATACAAAAATGAGATTCACTTGCAATTAGACTTTTTGTTGCTAAAATAACAAGGTATAGATGCATTTAATGCAGAAAGTAAGGGCACCACCACAGGAACATTGGAAAAGGATTTCAGTTGAAAAAGAGGATAAAGAAAATCTGGCAATTTCATTTGTTTCCACTATTTCAGATTCTTCTAGAGGTTCCTAGGCTCCAGGGCTGCTACTTAACAAACGTCCTGTGAACAAAGCAATTCATTTCATTCACCAAAGTTCCAAAGAGTTTTTAACTTGAGTAACAATAGGAATCATAAGTAGTCAGTTAAGTATGGAATGACAAAACTAGATTGCCCACCAATTCCCTACATCAAAAGACACTACATTTAGTATGGAATGACAACAAATGATCTCTTAAGCATCTTAGAATGTTCACACAGGTGTGGCTACATACCATTAAAAGAGGGCATGCACTTGATGACAAAGTTGTCCAACGTATCATGACTGGTTACAACTTAGAATTTGAAGGGATATAATATCTTATAATCAGATCAAACTTGAATTGATTGTCAAGGGGGGTGTGACTTTGGATGGATATTCACAGGTGAATAAATCAATGGAAGTTGAAGACATCGTATGGAATGGCAACAAATGATCTCTTGAGGATCTTCAAATGTTCGCATAGATGTGGCTATATACCAGTAAATGAGGCACACACTTGATGACAAAGTTGTCAAACGTATCATGATTGGTTACAAACTTACAACTTAGAATTTGAATGGAAATAATGCCTTATAAGCAGATCAAACTTGAATTGATTGTCATTGGGGATGTCACTTTGACAGGTAAATGAGTCAATGGAAGTTGGAAGACATGAGACACATGAAATGAAAATCCAAGTCTACTAAATGTGGCTTAAAGCGCTCGGAGACAATAACAATAACACTATGGGATGAACAAGTTGTAGATAACCCAAAAGTGGTTGACCATTCTCCACTTTGAAGGTCAAGTAAAGCACGTAAAGCTATCCAAAAGTAAATAATTCTTATGTTATGAGACGATTCCAAGAAATGGAGGCTCTAAAATACCATCAAGCATGAACAACGCCAAGTTGATTCCAAGAAATGGAGGCTCTAAAATGACATCAAGGATGAAAAGTTAATCAGGTAAATAAGTTCATAGGAGTTGAAAACATGAAATCAAGGCAAATCAAAATGAATGATGGTCTAGGTTTAGTAAATGAGCCCTGAAAGATCAAATACCAAGCAACAAGAAGCCATGTATTACAATGTAAAAATCAACAGGATCAACAAAATAGTATATCAACCAATAGTCACCGATCACAATCAATTTGAAGTTCTACTTGAATGTGTAAACCTCTAGCCAGAAAGCCTTGAAATATTATGGGCATGCATTCTACATATCACAACCCTTAGTCATGGATACAAGCCCTTAAAAACCATCATGCAATTGAATGAAGTATAACTAACTGATGCCAAAAGGTATGTGGCCCTTAACCACACTTCCATATGGCAGGAAAGCTAGATGGAAACACTGTTTAAATTGAAATTCAAAACAGATGGTACCAAGCCTGTTCAGTAACAAAAGAGTTACACCCAAGATAAACAGATTAACTACAATGATAATGTTCTCTCTTTGTAAGGAAGAAATCATTCATTGTTGATGGCAACAGTAGCATTTAACTAATAGGTTGCACTTGGATCTAGACTCCTCTAGCCAAAAAGATTGAGAGAAGTGTTATCCTCTCCAACCAAGTCCAATTCCTGTAAGAGACTACCCTTGGAATGTGATAAAGGCAGGTTTCTCCAGGATGTACATTTCACCTAAAAAAGCTGGCATAAGAACATATGTGGGCTCGAAGGAATCATCAAAAACATGTTTGGATTCGTCCCTGACGGCAGTATTTGTCCAAGCAAAGGCTTATTTTAGCATATGCATATCGGCTAAAAAATTCACTCAATTAAAAATATTGCCCTCTATGTTAAAACTAGCAATACGACAGCAGACACTCTCACTAAGAAACTACGAAGAAATAAGTTTAAAATTCATGCAAAAGTTGTATCTGTTGCAGGAAGTTAATGTTGTGACTTCACAACAAATGTTTCACATTGTGGGACACTATTTAGTTTTTGTGAGTCTTAACATATTCTGCGTATCCGAGCAAGTGAAATTTCCCCTACTGGCGTATGTAGCCATTGAATAATCCTCTAGAAATTTGAATGATAAGAATTTTTTGGCTAGAGACTCCATTATAAACTTATTTACTTCTACAGCAAGTTTGGAGAAAATGTGACATAATAGAAGCAAACAGACAGCAAGGGTTTAAGAGTGAAAAGGAATTTCTGTCAGCAGACTGAACCTTGAAAAGAATTATACCTCAGCCTCTTCGTTACCGGCGCCTTCCTTGAACTTCTTGGGAGACCCTCGATCAAATCTTTGGCCTCTGGTGAGCGAGTGGATAACCTTGATTACGACAATTCAAGCGCTTGTCCAGAAGTATTATCAAGTTGCGAAGAGAGATGGAGGATTTACGGATGGGCCAGTGCCCCCAGGCTGGGGAATATTGTTCAGATTCGTTCTGATGAAAGAAATCACCACAATTGAGGCAGCCCTCCTCCTCTTTCCCTGGACAAAGCAGCGGGAAATGAAAAAAAAAATGATATTTGAATTTTTTTTTATATTTTGACTCTCCAATAAAAGGGAAATGAAAAAATTGGATATTTGAAATTTTTTGATATTTTGATATGGAATGCTTGTTTTTTTTTTGGGGGGTCACAAAGAAGACATATGTGAAGGATAGAATCCAACTTAGGGGTGAGTAGGAAGGCAGGATCATTTTTTACAAAGTTTTAGTATGGAGAAAAATTCAATTTAAAAAAAAATATGAAATTATAGAAGTAAATATGTAAAAGGTTGATTATATAAGGTTAAAGAGTCAGTGCATATGTTTTTTGCACCTAGTTTTCTAGATAATTTGTATATCTCTCTAAAGAAATAGACTTTTTGTAGTCTATTTGTGTGGTGAGTGGCTTATAGTTGATAAATTCTCTATTATAATTTCGAGTTTTTTGAGGTCACTCTAGTTTCCTATATATGCAAGGTCTATAACATACATAAATATATTCAATATTAGGGAGAAGTTGTAATGGGGTTGCATTTGTTATTAGTTTTTGGTGTTCACTCTACATTAGAGTTAGGTAATACTATGCATGTTATTAGTATAATGGATTACTATTCTACCTATGCGTTTGTATTTGTACTATATTTGGGTGATCTATGTTAGTTTTTATTCATAATGATGTTTGTTATAGTGGTTTAAATGGATGCTAATAATATCATAATGAATGTGATCCCCACTCAAATATTTAACATTTTGCACGTTACTTATTGGGAATTATTATATGTGTCTCAAGTGAGACCTTCTGGCCCCTATTAGGTGGAATATAATAGGACATTAGACAACAATAGGCCATATTTAGAAGCATTCCATTAACCTTGAGTCTATGATAAATCCAACACTCAATAATGGGAAATAATCGTCTAAAATATTTCAAATATGGTAGATGAGTTAAATTAGGGTTCAATTACCGAGGGTGTTCGGTTTAACCTACAAAATTTCTTCAAGCGACTTGATTGTTTTTAACCATGACCCTAAATTTCTCCTAAGCTTATTTAGGATGCAAGTTATCCTTGTAAATGCGTTGGGAAAGGTAGAAGGTGGCATTAGGAAGAGGTGCTTGAGGAAAAAAAGCCATTTTATTGGCTCTTGGGAAAAATGGAAAAGAAATATTGCTTTTAGGACTTTGTTTTTTTATGTTAATGTATAATTTCTATCTCGGGATAGATGAATTTGTGACTAAGGCATTATGGCAATTGGAGTAGTTAAATACTACTCAAGTATTATCTAAGTGGATAGAGGAGGATATGGTATATTTAGCCATATTTGGGTATTAAGCTCCCATTACTAAGCTTGACGTTTTATTTGGGATGAAGGTGGTGTTGTAAGCCAAAGAACTTACAATTACAAAAGTACTAGACTAAGTTTGATATTAGAACAATTGATGACATTGTTGGGTAGAGTATAGTTCTTGAGTGAATCTTCAATGAGTTTAAATCTTGTGTTCTAATTGAGATAAATCATTTCTTGGAGGGCAAAGAATATTTGAAGGTGTACCTGGTAGGGATGAAACACAGGTCTTTTGTGTGATTTTCCCCCGCAATATTCCATTCGTACAACAAAAACATTAATATGCCCTAGTCTTACATTGATCATTTCTTTAGGAGATGGAGATATGAACTAGATCCATCCTAATAGTGGATGGAAAAGGAATACACTAACAATTTTCCTTGTTGGCGCAAGGGATGTTGTTAAATGTATGTTTCTATGATTTCGTGTGGATTTGATTAGACAAATTGTGTGACAAGAAACAATCTAGAAAAAAGTGCTATGGAAACTATCTTTTTCTAGAGAATAACCATAACCATTTGACATTCATTATTTTAAGCATAGAAAATATTGTTTCTACTTCTTAGATGATTACAAAAACAATTAATTTCCTCATACATAAGTCCTCACCATAACCATTGAAATATTCAAAGCAATGTCTTACAATTTTTGTTGTAGCTAGAGAAACTTCTTCAATAAGGGACCCACTAGGACCTCAATGTTCAGTTCCTATTGCATCCCAAACTTGGAAAACGAAAGAAAGAAATGACCACTTGTTATTTAAAGATGAACTTTACTTTCAAAAAAAATATTTAAAAAGAATGAACTTAAGAAAAAATAAATGCATTTCCTCCACAATAAAAAAAATGTCATTTCGAGCACAATAATTTTAATTTAGTCTAGGTTTTAATGATGTCAAGCCAGTGTATGGTTGCAATTCAATATGTAGACAAGTGCAGAGACCATTTCATGAATATATTTTGTATTTTTGGTGGTGATTTTTTAAAGCTCTATTAACATTCAACGTTTCTTGAACAATGAGATGAAAATTTGTATTTCCTTTATTTTCCAACTCTAATTGGATTAGGAAATTAACTATGGGCTACGTTACTATTTTGGTCACTGCCGAATCATCTAGGAAAGCATAGTTTGTTCTCAGAAGAACTACCTTGAAAGGTATGGCATTTGATCCTCGTAGAGGTATAGATATGCTCAATGTTAGAGTCATGTCTACATTATTTCGAAGGAATTTATCTTCTCTCGATTGAAGATGAGAAAAATAGATGAATTTCAAAAATGGTTTGTAGTCTTTTATTTTATTTTGTAATGCTTCTTTTTATATATGACCATTTTGTGCAATACAGGGTGCCTTGTGAATATTTCCTTCCACGTTAATGCGGGCTCAAGTACTTACTAGAGGAAGCTCCTTATTGAATACGAAAATGGAGATGCAACCTAAACTAGGTGGGTGCTTTACAAAGTTAATTAATTTCCCATTGTATAAACTACATTGATTACTGTAATTATATTATGCAAGGGTTACAAGTTTATATAACAGGTTTGTGTTTCACATCTCTTTAGGGAAACCTCAATACATGGAAACCAATGCAACAAACATGGGGTGCAAATTGGGCTTTGAATAGTGGCCCTTTATGTGTTGTGTTTTAAATTTGCCTCAGAACCCTCTTAGCAAGGAAAATTCTCATTATAGATAACGTTATTCTAGAGAATTGGCACTGAAATTCTACATACAACACCAATGCCAACAATCAAGCACTATAACTCTCTTTTCAAAGTCCTTTTCATCTTTTCCTCACAATACTTGTTCTTTATTAGTATCTTGTCCATATTTAGCCTTGGACTGAATTTACCACCCAATTAGGGTTACATTCCCAAACAACTTGACTCATCGACGGTGTCGCATGGTCTTGCTCTGATAGGTTAGTCACCCTATCAAGTTCCCCATTAATCAAAGAGACTTGGGCCTAGTATATTCAAAATAGGAGTTGATCACCCTACAAATGGCCCTTAGTCAATCTTCAAATGGGTCTGAAAAACTGATCTTATACTGCATTACCCTTCACACAAACTAACAATTCCACCCATCCACCATGGATCCAACATCCTCGAAACCATACAAAGGCAAAGCCCCTACGAGGGAGCCACATCGATCCCCAAAACAAGTTTTCGTTCAAATTTCCTCCCACTAAGGTGTTCTTGATCCAACATAATACTCATGTGTTACCAGGTGTGAAAACCAAGAAAACTAACAATCGACCACCCTATAATTGACCCATGACCAATTTTGAGGTGAACCCAACTTCTAGCTCATTATAGAGTCACACTCTTTGCACACACAACCAATTTCCATCACCATTGAAAAAATGTGGTTGTGACTCTTCACAACATTCCAACTAATTTCCAACTAACAAAACCGAACTAGCAAGAAACTTAGGTGAAAAATCATCAAAATTGCATAGAGAGGAAGCACCTGCAAGGGAGACACAACAATCCCCCAAAAGGGGGTTCCTATTCAAAGTGTCTCCCACTAAAGTGGTGACCCAACATACCACGTCTCATGTGTTACCTTTTCCAAAATTTCATATTAGTGCTTATTTTAACTCCATCAAGTAAGATTTTTTTTGGATTTATGAGGCTTGGTCTATGTTATTCTTCCTTCAGTAGACAAAAAAAAACTCTAAAATTTATGCTTCTTCCTTGATTTTTCATCAAAGGTAACTTAGATCATCATCATGGAGAGTCAGGTTGTTATTAGCTTGTATCATAATTCAGCTTACAATAACCTCGATCATATTGGCTTACATTCATATTTGTGCTCAGAATTGAGATTTTCCTAATCTCGACATGTTCTACGCTTGTAGTAATAAAACAAGACCCTTGGTCCTTCTATTATAAAAGATATATTCCGACCCTAGTAGAATAGAGATAATTTTAGACGTGTTAGCAACAATGCTAACGAATGCTAGAGTGTTAGGGAGGCATGCGGTCAGGATGTGCCAACGCGTGCAAGGAATGTTAACTAGGAGTGGTAACATGTTGTTCACAATTCCATTTGTGAACAACTCTTTGGTATGCCCACTTTTGCCATACTACAGCTCCAAGATGAGATGTCCAGGGCTATGGAGGCTGCCCTTCTTCTCACTGAATCAATCCTCTACAATATAGTGAACTAGGGCTAGTTGGTTGGCCCACTTGACTATTACTTTAGTCCTTCAAAGTCTGCAAATCCTTAGGCCCTATACACCTGCCCTTCTACCAATTTTGTTGTCCTTCACCAGAACAAGAGTCAGGGCTCTTCTTTGATAGTAACCTAACAACCCTCCAGCTGTACTTGGCCTACCATCAATCTGCCCAACCACAGTCAATTCCTTTTACTGATCTAGGGCCCACAATATTGTCTTCATCTAGGGCTCTTCAAATATGCCACCTAACAATGGTTTGAGTCCTCTCAAGATCATTATTCTTGTGTATTGACAATTTGATATTTGTTGTCCAATCTATGAACAAATATGAACTACTCCTCGTATCATACTTCTAACAATCTGTAGATGACTGAACTAGGGTCACAAATCAACCACTAACAATCCATTCACTAATTTTTTATAGGTTTCTTCAGATCTTTGTCTAAAACTCTATGGAAAGTCCACCAAAATCAACTCCTCTGCATGCCAATCCATTCTTCATATGGCACATTTCTTCTGCATGCTCAATCTTCTGCTCAGGTTCCACCCTCCTTTGGATCTGTTGTCTCCACAGATACTGAATCTGCAAACCATCTTCCAGATCTGTGGTCTTTATTGCATAAATAAACCTCTCTCTAAGGGTCACAACCCATCTTCTTCTACGCTAACTCAATCATCATGACTTAGTTAACTGACACAAGTTGTTATGAGACGAAATTACAATTTATTTAAGGGAAAAATAAATTAGACGCCTCACATTCCTCACTCTTGGTACATCAAAATTCCTCACTAGTGTGGGTGCATTTTTTTTGTCCTTTCTAGTTTCCAATTTCACTATTTCTTGTTGCAAATTTCAATACTCCCTCTCAACAAGAAAGGAATTCAATCTATCTCCATTCGGTACTTTTGGAATGTTCTGCATGCTACACTTCTCTAGTGTTGTTTGCACCTGCAAGTCCTAAAACTGAATAGCCTCCGAAAAAATTACTCAGTATAATGCATCTGTCATCAGAATATTCTGACTGCTGCTAGCTACTGCATCTGTCTAGTACTGGATTCTCTGCGCTGCTGCTGACATCTGCATCCGTGCCCTTTGAAATATTGCTAACTCTAATTTGTGATCCAGTATTTGACATCTGACTCTGATTTCTGTCTTGCTGACATCTGACGACATCAATTTAACTGATCCTTCCTACTACTATTGTACTGTGGCTCCTCGTAGCCAGGTTCGATCCATGAGATCACACACCATCTCAATGGACCTTGCCCAAATTTCTTATCGTGGGATTATGTCTACACATCACCCCACCAGCTTACACCTCCGGGTATGGCTGCTCCCTCTTCCCATCTGGCTCGAAATTTCCCCCTCATGGAGGTCTCTACTTGAGTGGATGCTTCCACTCAGTCTCCTCTCTGCTTCTCCAATTGTGGCAACTACTCCACAACCTTCTGAGACCGCTTCTCATGAAGATTCATGTTAAGAGGTATTTATGCTCCCTTTAAACCACCAAGTCTCTAACTTCTACCTTTCTCCTCAAATATTTGCATGCATCTGGTACCTCAATTACATATAGGTTCTTGACTCGCGCACAGTGTAATTGTCCCAACGTTACAAAAGGTTTCTAAAAAAGAGTTGATTTTAAATCGATGATATCTCCCTCATCTGAGCTCCGATTCGACCGATTTTTTTTTTCTATTTCGGTAGATTTTCGCAAGGAATCCAAATAGCCTATTTGTTTTTGAAAATTTTACACCAAAATATTCAAATATTCTATGCAAAATTTCCGCCCAAAAAATTTCTGCTCTAATACCATGTAGAAAATCTAACCAACGAGATTCAATCTAATCTTGTAATCTACTAAAACAAGATATTGAATCCTTCCTACAATTTGCGGAAACAAAACATGATCGCACAATCACATATAAGTAAGAGAAATCAATTATCAATCGCACAACAACATGATGTATTTGGGGAAAGAAATTGCTCAAAGGCCCTCTATCTCTATTGTGTATTAAGTCAAGGAATCATGAAACAATACATTAATGCCTAATCTCTCATGAGATTCTCCAGCACTCTGTCAATTGTCTCCCGTTGATCTAGGAAAACTCGATCTAGTACTTGGCCAATTCTGATCCTTACTTCAGCCTGCCTTGCTCATACAATCCTAGCTAGGGAATTAACTGCTTATTAATTAGGAAAATCAATCTTCCTTGATTGCACAAGCCATTATGGAATCCCAATGACTTTATAATTTCACATGGGAAATTTTCTCTGAATACAACTGTTAGTTATGTTCCCTTTAACCTCTGTCTCAACTGCGTATTCCTCGAAACTGACATGCATACAACTATTAATAGCGAATTATCAGTTATATGATTGATCACTCATTGTGAATTAAATCTAATTTAACTCACTGAGCCTCTCGCTAGCTCATAACTTAGTTAGAACCAATTAAACTGATTTTAACGCATTTAATTGAGTTAATTACACTTGCACCCCACTAATGCATCAATTTCAACTGGACCCAAAAAATATTAGAATCCCTCTAGATGCCTCATCTTAGACCCTCAAGTACTTGAATTTCTTGAGCCAACTCAGTCATCATGACTTAATTAACTAACACAAGTTGTTATGAGATGAAATTACAATTTATTGTCCAATTTATTTAAGGGAAAAATAAATTAGACGCCCCACATTCCTCACTCCTGGTGCATCAAAATTCCTCACCAATGTGGGTGCATTTTTTTTTTGTCCTTTCTGGTTTCCAATCTCACTGTTTCTTGTTGCAAATTTCAACATTTCAGAATTTGATGCGGCCTTCACACAAAGACACCATTGAAATCACATGCCCAAATTCTCATGAGAAACCTCTCTTAAGCTCGATTTGCCAGAAGAGAACCAACAATATGCCATCCTACTTCCTAGCGCAAACTGACCCTTAAGGTATGCAACATTCTTCTGAACACTCACATGATGATCTTGCTCTTGGAGGATGATCATGACCTCCCTTTAACAACCCTTACTCACCCTCGTACTCGACCTACTTTAGGACTACATCTCTCTTCACCCCCTTGATGTGCCAGATAGTGGGAATACATGTCAAACATGCTAATATGTGCCAAGTGATAAGGCATGCCAAGATGTGAAAGGGTGTGTCAATGCATGTCAGGGAATTTCAAGACAACAAAAGGGAGAAAAAATTTAAACTACAAGGAAATGAACACATAAGAGGGTTAATAATTCATCAATTTACCTTTTCCAAGAGGGGCATGCTAGGCACACCAACACTAGGCAACAATAGGTGCCAAGTGCAAAGTCTTAGTGCATTCTAAATGCCAAGTATTCCTTTGTTGCTTCTCATATACTTTCCAACAACTGATAATCACAAATAAATTTAATATTAAACCATGCCAAATCATACCAAGGCATCTCAACATATTCCACACATGCTAAGACTTTCCAAGCACCAACACGTGCCAAGCGCCAATATGTGTCAAGAACTAGTGTTATGCATGTTATGAAGTGGAAGGGAATGTTGAAGAGTGCTAAAGTGTGCTAGAGAGTGATAATGCATGTTCATGAGTGTTAAGGATTACTAGGAAAAAACATAAAGGGAGCACTAAGTAAAAATTCATGAAAGTTAATGAATATGAGGAACGTGCGCCAGAGACTAGTGTTAATGAGTGTTAGTTGTCATGCCAAGGAGGGACTGACAAGGTATGCTAAGCATTGGTAAGGCATGCTAGCGAATATCAAGGCATGTCAAGAATTCCCAAAGTGTGCTTGGGAGTTCCAGGGTGTGCTAATTATATCATGTGCCAATTAATAGTGCCAAGATATGCCAATACATGTTGGGTGCTAAGGATGTGGTGCAGGGGACCAGGGTATGTCAATATGTGTCAAGGCAACAAAAGGAAGAACCAATAAGAGGGTTAATAAGTCAGGACTTTATCTTTTTGAAAAGGGGCATGCTAGGCACACTAATAATAGGTCCTAATACATGCCAAGTGGCATTGTGTGCCAAGTGCTAATGTATGTCAATGCATTAAACCAAGGTGTTCCAGGGCATGCTAGGGACTATATGCAACATGCCAACACATGTTAGCAGAGTTCGATGTTGTGCTAGCGCATGTCACCATGTGCTTGGGCGTAAGTGTCATCACAATATGTTCTAGGTACAAAGATGTTCCAATACATGTGGGGTGCTAAGAAATGTTAGTGTGTGCCAAAGCATTAATTTAAGGCATGCCCAGATTGGTGAGGATCGTTAGGTCTTTCTCACTAATAGAATTGTCAAAGCTTGATTATGTATTAAATAATATATTTCCTACACACAATAGTGGAACTTTATCTAAAGGGAATTTTCTAGATAATAAAATTAATATATATGAATCATTTGTTGACTCATAGAAAATCTCTATTCGACTAGTTATTACTTGAGGGAAATGATACACACTAATTACTTCTAAAAAATTCACTGACCCTAACCACTATGGCTTTGGACATATTATAAAAAATACTCCATAATAATGGTATTAAATCGTTAACTTTTGACAAAAAAATATATTAACATGCACATAGCATCATCAAAAACTCATTCGAATGATCAATGATGACGACCATTTTTTGACCGTCACCAAAAGTAACAAAACGAGCATTGGTGAGGGTCATTAAAACTTCGTCACTAGAAGTGTCACCAAAGAGAGAATTAGGGATGGGCCTTTAACGACCCTCACCAAAAGTGTCATTCAAAATGTCTTTGGTGACGGACCATAAAGGACCATCACTATATACACTTACAGTGACGGTTTTTTAATGATCAATGATGACGGACATTTTTTGACCGTCACCAAAAGTACCAAAAAGAGCATTGGTGAGGGTCATTAAAAGTTCGTCACTAGAAGTGTCACCAAAGAGAGAATTAGTGACGGGCCTTTAACAACCCTCACCAAAAGTGTCATTGAAAATGTATTTGGTGACGGACCATAAAGGACCATCACTATATACACTTACAGTGACGGTTTTTTAAAGGCCGTCACCATATGTGACATATATATCCTTGATGACTTCCAATTATATGTTTTGAGGACCTATGAGAATGTTGTAGTGGTTTTGAGAAATATTTGTTGAGATGAGTCTCATGTGACCAGATTGATGAATAGGTTGAAGTAGGGCCTGGACAGTGAATAGAAAATATTCCAATAGTAGTATGATAGCTTGTAATAATGATTGATTGTAGGTTGTGAAAATAATTTCAGTGATAGTGTGTGCAAGGTGTGGAAATTTTTGTTGTGGTGTCAATATTTACATAATGCAATGGCATTAATTTTTTAGAAAGGTGTAGTCACTGTATGGCATAAATAGCGGCTATTGTAGGTTGATGCAGTGACAAAGACAACAAAAAATATTATTCTATTAACTTCTATTTTACAGGTGGCAAGGTAGTGAAAGGTGGATATTGGAATCTCCTTTAGGTTTGAGCCTAAGAGCACTTCAAGGTGGCATGGTGGTGCTAGGGAAGATTGGAGCCGTTGTAGGGTGTTGGAGTATCCTTTCAATCAAAGCTGCTAAAACCAGGGAAATGGAGCGTCCTTCTAGTTGGAGCTAGTAAATCATTGCATTGGAATTAGAGAATTTTTTAGGTCTAAAATGGGCCTCCTAAGTAATATTATAAAATAATAGTGGAAATATTAAATTAAGATTAGATTACATCCTCAAATTTTAGAGGAAAAATATTTTAAAAAAAACTACCTTTTCAACTAGTATTTTCAACTTATCTTCCTATGGATGTACTTAAATTTTTAGCGGGAGGACTCTTTAGATGTAGAATTTAATTCCTCATCCAAGGAATCTCCATGTTGTATACTTTCAATTGACACTACTACATTAATAATGAGGAATGCATAAAAAAACATGATTATTATCACGTTTTTAATGTATTTGTCATTTTTCATGTAACAAGGTCCTTCGAAAGCATGCAACATGGGTACTCCTTTGATGAGGAATTAAAATTTTCACCCAAAAAGTGCTTCCCCTCAAAATTTGAGTAAAAAAATAGTGAGATAAGTTGAAAATACGAGTTGAAAATTTAGTTTTCTATTTTTTTATTTTAAAATATTTTAACTTTTTTACTCCAAAAATTGTGAATCATCCCCCATGGTTGACATTGTCATATAAAATCCTATTGGTTCTTATAAAATTGATTTTGGTTGTATATGTTTGTTTTAAGGCCCATTTTTTACCTCAAAATTTCTCTAATGAGTGTTCTTCCAATTGGAGCTAGTAAATCAAGGTGCTGGAGCATCCTTTCAGTTGGAGCTGATAAATTTGGGGTCAGAGCCTCCTTCTAGTGGTTTCTGGAGAACTTTGGAAGTTTCATCTTCTTTTTGATGTAACCATTTAAGACCTATATTAAAATCATTCAGTTTTTTTTCTCCCAGATGAGTTCCCACCTAAAAATATTGTGTATTGTATTGATGTTGTGCATTGTTGAATGGTGTTGCTAATTTACGTTTTGGTATAATGTTAATGATAATTAATGCTCTATGAAGTTAAAATTAACTAATTAAGTGAATTATTATTTCTAATAATTGGTATCATAGTCGGTTCCTTCAGTTGCAACCTAACAACTAGAAGGTAGATCTCAAGATATCAAAAATGGGAAAATCAAAGAAACAAGCTACCAAGTGTTTGAAGGAATTAAAGGAATTATTTGGCACTACAATAGTCCCAAAAAATTTTACAACTAATGAAGAGAATCAAGTTCGTCTAAATCATGAGTTCGATGAAACCAAATATGATATATGAGAATCCATAATGGAAGGTTATTTGAAAGGTCATGGATATGTTGTATGACACTCTGTTGTTTCTAGAGACACATCTACCAATGAATTTAGAATGTACAATAAAAAATAAATGATTGTCATCCTAAGATATCTACTAGATTTTATGAAATCCAAAGTGGATCAATGCTCATTAGCCAAAGGGATTTGAAAGAAGCTTCACAATATCTATTCAAAGAAGCATACAAATAAAGAAGAAGATGATGATGATCATGATTCAAGTAAAGTAGATTCTTAGGTCGAATAATATAATGATGACGAAGAACAATAAGTAGTAGTGGACTTGGGGCAAGAATTGATCAGTGCCTTAAGTTATCTTAGAAAAACAGAGAAGGAAAATCATATACTCTAAGAATAAATTTCTCTCTTAAGACTTCAAGTGCAGGAAGCAGAAAAGAAAGAGAAAATATTAAAAATTCATTTATAGGAAAATGTTTAGAAATACGAGGAAAAATTTAGTCAAAATAAAAATGAACTTGATGTAGCTCTATATGAAATAAACAGGTTGAAGGAATGGTAGAAGGAACAATTACAAGATGTCAAAAGGAATTGTTAGGTCCCTATATTACTAGTGTAGTCCCTTATTGTTTCTAGTGTAACATTCTTATTGTTATTGTTGTACCCATGTAGTCCCCATATTGTTATGATTGTGTCCCATAAAATCCAACTATTTTTAATGTTATGCCCTCACATTATTATTGTTAGGTTGGCTAGGATTATTTTGTGACCCCATGGACTCCTATATATAGAAAGGAGTTTTTGTCATTTGTATCATCCAAGAATTGTTCATTTATGTAATGTAAAGGATGTTTCCCCATTAAAGAGGATGATTTATAAGTCCTTAATCTATATTTTCTTCTATTCTTGTGAGGTGGTTTCACAACATTTCAAATTAGAGCTTTGGATTCTAGGGTTTCGCTATTGAAAACAGGTCATTGTGGAATTTTCGCTATAAATGTTTTTCTACGAAGTTTCAGATGCTCAAAACAACTTCATTTGAGATGAAATATTGAGGAACGTCATGTAAAAATTTCAGATCTTGGTTTTCTATATTTTTGGAGATATGATATGAGGAAGTTAGGGTTTTTGCAGGCTCCCAAATTTCATCTCAAGGAGGCAACCTTGCAAAAATCTTCATAACTTTCTCTCTGAGCATCTAATTCGAATTCTACAAAAGGTGGCTGAAATTTTGCAAAATGTAGTTTGTTGTGTATCTATTTCATAAACGAAAGATGAAAAGTGACATGTGGCACACCGTACAAGTCCGCACTACTGAACTAGTCCATAGTTAGGTCATTATGGGAAATTGGGCATAACTTTTCCTTGAAGAATTGAAATCAGGTCTACCCTGTGGCATTGGAAATAAGACTCGGAGGGATACTATAGGACCGAAGATCCAAAATGAGGGATACGAAATCACAGAGATACATCAGTTTCAATATTGAGTGTCTGAAACGTAGGAAAAAAGGTGTGTATCGTTTTTTTAAAATTGCATAACTTTTGTTTGAAAAATCACTCTAAAGTAATTGCAAGGGCATATTGAAGCATAGATATCAGTATTGGGTTCTATAATTCCTCCTAAAAATAATTCCACACCCATTAATCCCTCATAAATCTCTGCTACAACGCATGAATAATAATAAGTGAAACATGATATATCAAAATTACAAGACAAAGTGCAACAAATTTCGCTCTCACAAAGAGTAACAAAAAATGAAATGGGAGCTAAGATGGACGATTTGAAGAAATACATGAATTTATTGAAGAATGACGTTGAATATAAGATCGATGGTATAGAATTAAAACTGAAAGGAAACATGGAAGACATGAAGAAGGGTATAAAAATAGATATGGAAAGTTTGAAGGAAGGTTTGACAAATTTTCTACAAGAAATTATTCCTTATGGTGAAAAGGTAGTAGAGGAAACTCATGATGAGAAAAAAATAAACATCAATCATGATTTCATAAACTCTAACATTGGATTGAAGACCCACCATATTCCAAATATCGATATGAGGATTCTTTATGGGAAGAATAACGTAATATGGATACTATATATGGAGCGATATTTTGATCTCCATAATGTGAAAAAAAACACAAAAGGTACGTATTGAAACTTTATATTTAGAAAAAAATACATTTGTATGGTATCGATGGATTTTCTCTCTAAAAAAAATTGTTACTTGATCAATTTTTATGGAGGAAATGATAGCACATTATGAGGATACAAAGAGAAACACCTTCTTTAGCCAATTGATAAATCTCAAACAAAAGGGTTCAATGGCGGAGCACATTAAGGACTTCAAAAAATTGAGTATAAGGGTAAATAATATCCCAGAGGAACATAAGATTGATGTCTTTAGAGGGACTCTAAAGGATAACATCCAACATGAGGTTCGCCTATGGGAACCTGATAGATTCGAGAAAGCATTCAGGTTGGTAAGAAAAATTGAAAGCAAAATTATGGCAACATGGAAGCCTACCACTCACAACTATAAAGATGGAAGTGTTGCTACTCCTAGACTTCCACAACCTATAAGGTTGACACCACAACAATTGGAAGAAAAAATAGAAAAGGGGCTTTGCTATAGTTGTGATAGCAAATACATTAAAGCTTATAAGTGTGATGAGAAGAAATTATTTTACCTAGACTATGAAGAGGAGGAAGAAAGGGAACAAGAAACTTCAAAAGAAGAGGATATACAGAAGGAACTAACCCTAGAGGAAGAAGAAATGAATCCGATCATATCTTGTAATGCATTGGCAGGAATTACTACTCAAACTCTCAAGATAGAAGGACATGTGAAGAAGAGAAATGTAATAGTGCTTATTGATTCCGGTAGTACCCATAATTTTATTCATTGTAAGGTAGCCAAGGAATTGAATTTATTCCTATGCCCAACACCAGAGTGTCAAGTCATGGTTGCAAATGGAGGAACTATAAATTTCTCTGGAAAGTGCCATAATATCAAGCTAACCATGGGGGAATAGTCCAATGCTCTCCATTCCAATGGGTGGTGTTGATGTTGTACTAGGAGTATAATGGTTACAATTTTAATTTTCAAGAACTTTTCTTGAAATTTTTTTGAGAAGGAAAGGAATTTGAATTAAAAGGTATCAGAGGGAAACCGGGAAAGATTATAAGCTCTAATGTCATGACAAAGCTTTTGAAGAAATACCAATGAGGTGTAATTTCACAATTATGCTCACCAGAAGTTCCAACATCAAAATCATCTATTTCTCCAGATCTCCAAATAGTCTTGGACAATCATTCCAAGGTGTTTGAAACTCCCAAATGACTCCCACCTCTTCGTTATCATGATCATGCTATTCATTTTATTCCAGGAAGTGTTCCTCCAAACATCATGCCTTACAGATATCCTAATGTCCAAAAGATTGAAATTGAACATATGATTGCAAAAATGCTATAGGTTGGTATAATTCAACCTAGTCAAAGTTCTTTCTCTGGTCTAGTAGTATTGGTGCACAAGAAGGATGGATCATGGCGCATGTGTCCAGATTATAGGGAGCTAAATAAGCTCATTATAAAGATAAATTTCACATCAATATGATTGATGAATTATTCGATGAATTACATGGAGCAATTTATTTCACCAAGTTGGATCTTCGTTCAGGATATCATCAAATTACAATGAAGACTGAAGACATTTTGAAAACAATATTTCGAACTCAAGAGGGTCATTATGAATTTGTCTTTCATTCCTTTTGGAATTACCATTGCACCTTCTACATTTTAAGGGTTGATGAATTCCATTTTCAAACCCTTCCTTAGAAAATTTTTGTTAGTGTTTTTTGATGATATAGTAATCTACAATAGGTATTGGAAGGATCATGTTCAACATGTTAACAAGGTGCTCAAACTATTGGAGGAGAAACAATTATATTCAAAAACCTCCAAATGTTTCTTTGGAGTACAAGAGGTGGAATATCTAGGTCATATTGTATCTCAGGAGGGTATTAAGGTAGAACGTAACAAAATTAAAGCCATTAAGGAATGGAATGTCCCCACAACCATAAAGCAGTTGCAAGTATTTCTCGGGTTAACAGGATATTATCACAAGTTTTTAAGAATTATGGGAGAATATGAGCACCTCTGTAATATCCCTTTTTAGGGTGGGCCGAACCACGTGTCTGAGGTCTGCGTAATGAGGGGCTATTTAGCTGCCGCCCTCAGATGCTTCGGTGGGCTATTTAGCCCACCCTTATCGCACTGGGTTGCTACCCTCCCTAACATTCTAGGCTTTTGGTGTAGTGTTTGGGCCTTTGTGGTATCAAATCCGAGGTCTCGAGGTCAAGACTCACGGAGCGTGGTGGGTTGTAATATCCCTGTTTAAGGCATCCCTAGCCCTACCACATGTCTGAGGTATGCATAGTGACGGGTTGTTTAGTTGCCGCCCTTAGATTCTCTGGTGGATTATTTAGCCCACCCTTATCGCACTAGGTTGTTGCCCTCACTAACAGTCAAGGATTTTTCTCTAGTGGTTGGGCCTTTGGGCAAAAGGTCTGTAATATTCCCTTTTTTGGTGTCACCTATGATAGGATTAGGTTGGACTTCCAGAGTTAGGAGCAGGTAGGTCATAGGTACAAGTTGGTGTCATCAACGGGCTTAGGGGCTTTTTGGAGGAGTTTTGAGGAGTTTCTATGAGGTACAGTGGCATTCACTTGATATATTCCATAATTCAAGTAGTTTTCCTTTCGTTCCAGTGCATTTCGACAACTTTCAGAAAATTCAGTTATTATTGGGACTAACTCAATTAATTATGCCTAAAGTGGCATTTTGAGAGGAATTCTTGGAAAAACACCTTAGTGTAATAGCTCATTGGAACTGGGGTGAGAATATCTGCAGGATGGGATGGCTAGGAGTGATTTTTAGTGGCCTGAGGAGGCATGGTGGCCAATTGACCATTTTCATACATTAAAAAGGATATTTTAATTAAAGGAAATGTGTTCAATGAATAAAATAATAATAAAATAAGGCTCTATAAGGATCCAGGAGATCTATAAAAGAAAAGGTGGAGGTGATTGAGGGATATATTTGGATCATATCATTTTCTTGTGCGAGAGGTTTGAGACGTGGTTCTCTACTTTAGCAATAGTCCTAGGACGGAAACCCTCGGGTGATTTGTGAGTGTTGGACGGAAACCAAACTCTCTTTGAGGAGACTTCATTAAGAAGTTTTGCGGAGCTTCAGAGATATTGGAGTGAGGATATTTCAGATCTTCAACAGGCGCTTCAGTGGATTCAGTGGTAGCTGTTGCCAGAGGGAGAGTGCAACAGTTCAATTTTGGAGGCCATCGCAGTGTACCACTACAACAGATTATATTGTTGGTCAGTTCTCCATCTCAGTGCTTTTTGGGTCATATCTATATGTAATCCTTGTTATTATTTATAAAAAATATGAGATTCTTCATGTTCTATGTGGTATCTGATTGTAGTGTTTTATGTGTTTTTATTTTACATGGCAATATTCTGTTAAATGCATGTTGATTTTACGACATAATTTGGTGTTTAAGTAAATTTATGAAAATTTAGTAAAATATCCCATTTTGGGATTTAAAGTGGTATTAGAGCCTCGATTTTGGCTCATCCTGCATATTTTCCATTTTCAGTTGTAGCTATTTTGGTTAGAAGGGCCTACGCAGTCATTGGGGGAGGCTCATTTTTGGGAGTTGCATTGGTGGGATTTTAGAGTTGGGGTGTTGGGAGATTGATAGGAGAGCCATTTGAGGAGGTTGGATGGGATTTTGGAGAGAAATGATTGAGAGTAGCAGTTACAGTGCCAGAAAATGAAATTGGAAGAGGGTCAAACTACAAAGGGTCGGATTTTGAAGGTTATAATTAGAGGAAACCCTTTCTAGGTTTTTCTAGGTTTTGGGCAAGGATCACCTTCTCAACTTCCTAGAATTTTCTGAGAAATTTTCAATGGGAAAATCAGAGGACGAGGTCAGAAATCATTATAGTTTTTGAGCAGCAATGAAATTTTTGGAGGAACTTGCTATTGGGGTCAATCGTGATTTGGAAAAAACCATTTATGGGTTTTTCTAGGTTTTGTGAAAGGAGTATGCGGTAAAAAAATTCAGAATTTTTCAGGCGATATTCGTTCTGAAATCGTCATTCTTATAGCAGGGTGAATTGCTAGTTTAGCTGAGATTTCACACTATTTGAACATTTTGGGTCAATCATAATTAGCCCAAAACATTTATAGGTTTTGTCTGCCACGGGTCAAGGAGTTGGCTCCTAATTATTTGGCAGCTAGTAGGGAAGGAGTAAGCTTAAATTTGGGTCCCAAGTGACCGGTCGTATTTGCCAAAATAATTTCTAGGTTTTTTCTGGGTTTGTGGTGGAGAGCCCAAGATTAATTCGGCAGAATTTTCTGCGCACTTTTGGAGGCTCAAACAAGGGTTCCTTCCAGACAACAGTTGCTGAATTTCCAGAGTCAGCACATAGCTTGAGGTGAGATCATTTCCTTGTATCTGCGGTAACATTTTTCTCACCTGAGATTGTTTAGATTGTTTTGCTAGGATGAATTCATCTTGTTGTGAAATAATCATTTTTCTAGAGCCCAATTTGTGCAAAAATCTTAGAAAAAACTTTAATGACTTAGAAAGAATTCAGTACCAACTACAATTTGAAAAATCACTTGCACAAAGTGCTTCAAGCTGCAATGCTTCCTTGGATCAAAGAGAAAAACCAAACAACAAACCCTTTTCAAAGGGGATACATGCCATCCTACAACTAGAGAAGATAAGGGATTTGCAAAAAGAGTTTGAGGTAGGGAATTGGCTCTTTGCACTTGGATCTGACTTGAAGAACCTAAAGATGACTGCAAAAACTTTCCTTAATTTGGAGAAGCTAGAATCACATCTTCCTAAAGTGAGCCAATCAGATGTGAGGGTCATAAATTGGGCACTCAAACCAATAATGCTTGCTTTGATTCATCCAATATTCTTGGAACATCCTTGTGAAGGAGTGAGACTTATAGTAGTTTCTTGTCTCAGTGAGATTATCAGAATAACTTCACCTATTCTTCCTTATAATGATGACATTATGCGGAAAGTTTTCCAACTAATAGAAGAGAATCTTTAGGATCTACATAACATCTGGGGTCTTTCCATTAAGAAAAGGATCAAGATCTTAGAAATCATGGTTGGATTCATGGGTAACAATGATGGCATTTGCAGGATGTTGCAGACCAGGTTGTTAACCATTTGGAGGAGAGAACAATTGGTTTCACCTGTTTCTTATAAACTGGTTGAGAGTTTGGTTGAGAAAAACATTGGGTGTTTCAGGAGAGTGTTAACCAGGGAGGAGCTACTCCAATTTGGTGGATCAGGCAGAAAGAACAAGTTGAGGAGGAAGGGACTTTGCTTCATCTGCAAAGAAATTTGGGGGCCTGATCACTCATGCTTGAGTGATGCAGATGATGTGGAAGAGGAAGAACAGGAGGACATTCCTTATGTATGCCAGGATGAGGACTCTTCTTCAAATGAGTCCATGGGACCATATGAGGATGCTTCTGGGAAGCGAGAGCAGTCATGTGGATTTGATGACAGTAGGCTAGAGTTGTATTCTAGTGTGCAGGGTGAGCAGTCAGGGGACTCTATGGGAGATACTCAGGGTGATGAGTCACTTGTGACGATTCAGCCAAAGTAGCATATGATGGAGCATGAGTTAGCAGAGGAGGAGTTTCTTCACATCATGCATGATAGTCCTTTGCGGGAGAGCTATATGGGGGCTCACATTGAGTCTATGATGGATATGCGGCTAACCTTGGGGTCATACATTGAGGAGGAACAGTCAGATGCACAAACATCGGGTATGGTGACAGTAGTTGCAGATCCATATCCTCTGGAGCTGTTGGAAGTTGATGGGATAGTTCTGTAGGGGGCTAGTAGACAGCAGGAGCATGACATTCCTAATCAGGAGAGAGAGGAGTTATTGGAGATGGTGGAGCATCCATATTTGGGCCGACACACTGATGAGGTGTAGATAGATGCACATGCAGTCAGGCAAGGCTGCAATACTTTCAGGGAGCTACATCCTCCAGGAGTACATCGACGGGGCTTGTAGCATATCTAGCCCACTTTGGCACTTTATAGAGAGAGGGGCCTTCCTCTATAGGCAGATCTCGTCGGCAAATGGGATAGAGCAGCATGAGTTGAGTACGAGGTGGCAAGAATGTTCCAGACATGTTCCGTATGTAGTTGTCACTACCTTGGATCCTTCTTCCAGGATAGATTGGCGAGAGATCATGAGTTGGTACCCTCTTGATGGTACGATCTTCTTCGTAGGGAGCATAGCGAAGCAGGGGCCCTTACACATGACAGATGTTATAGATTCCAGTTGGCAGTGGGACACAGGTCGACATTTCTTCAGCATTCCATCCTGACTTCAGGAGAGCAGGATCAGCGTTGGATTGAGTCAGGGGTTGGATTGGAGGGAGGTGATGAGTTGGTACGCAGTTGGTGGGGCGGCTTATACAGTTAGAGGTACAACACAACAGGAGCTAGGGGGCATTCATGTTTGTTGGCGGACTTCACTTCATGGAGCATCAGGTATAGCTAGAGGCAATGCGCAGTCTGAGCTAGGGGACTTGGGCGATGATTGGCCATGGTGACGTTGCGATCCGGGAGGATCAATTGATGTCAGTTATAGTGAGAGATTAGTTTGGGATCCCGACATTGAGGGGTCTGTTTCGGGTGACTTGACATGGGAGCTTACCAGCACCCAGGTGTTTGTATGGGATCCGGGCATTTGGTCTCAGTTGCATCGAGCCAATAGGGTGGCTCACATATTTGGATTGCTTGAGGGCAAGCAATCTTGGGGCAGAAGGTCTGTAATATTCTTTCTTTTGGTGTCACCTATGACAGGGTTAGGTTGGACTTCCAAAGTTAGGAGTAGATAGGTCACAGGTACAGGTTGGTGTCATCAGCGGGCTGAAGGGCCTTTTGGAGGAGTTTTGAGGAGTTTATATGAGGTCCGGGGGCATTCGCATGATATATTCCATCATTCGAGTAGTTTGTCTTTCGTTCCGGTGCATTCCAACAACTTTCAGAAAATTGAGTTATTATTAGGCCTAACTCAATTAATTATGCCTAAGGTGGCATTTCGGGAGGAATTCTTGGCAAAAACCTTAGTGTAATAGCTCATTGTAATCGAGACGAGGATACCTCCATGATGGGATAGTTGGAGATGAGTTTCAGTGATCGAAGGAGACATGGTAGCCGATTTACTCTTTTCTGCATTAAAAAGGAATATTTTAATAAGAGGGAAAAGTGCTCCATGACTAAAATAATAATAAAATAATACTCTATAAGGCTCCAAGAGATCTATAAAAGAAAGGGAGGAGGCCATTGAGGGATATATTTGGATCATATCATTTTCTTGTATGCAAGGTTTGAGACGTGGTTCTCTACTTTAGCTGTAACCTCAGGACGGAAACCCTCGGGTGATTTGTGAGTGTTGGACGAAAACCCAACTCTCCTTGAGGAGACTTCATTCAGAAGTTTCGCAGAGCTTCAGGGATATTGGAGTGAGGATCATTCATATCTTCAACATATGCTTCAGATTCAAAGGGTAGCCGTTTCTAAAGAGGGAGGTGTTAGCTTAGTTTTGCTGAGGCCATCACAATGGTGCATTTTATATTACGCTTCCTCCATCTTAGCCCTTTTTGAGTCATATCTATATTTAACACTAGTTATTATTTATAATAAAAGTCACATGTTCTATGTGGTATTTGATTATAAGTACTTTATGTGTTTTTATTTTACATGGAAATCTTTGTTAAATGCATGTTGATTTTATGGCATAATTTTGGGTTTAAGAAAATTTTATGAAAATTTAGTAAAATATCCCATTTGGGGATATTAAAACCTTTAACAAATTATTCCGAGACTCCCCGGGCTAGAAACTAAGGCCTTTGAACAATATTAAAGAGGCAATGTACCAAGCACCGTCCTTAGCTATGTTGGGCTTCACAAAAACCTTTATTGTGGAATGTGATGCCTCGGGAAATATAATTGGTGTTGTTTTAATGAAAGAAGGAAGACCCATTTCTTTTAAAATTCACCCAATAAAAGGTAAGTAATTACATAAATCTATTTATGAAAAGGAAATGTTGGAAATACTACATGCACTAAAGAAATGGCGACCTTACCTAGTAGGAAGACACTTCAAGGTAAAAATTGATAATGATAGTCTTAAATACTTTTTGGAATAAAGACTATCTTCAGAAGAGTAGAAACAATGGGTCACAAATATGTTGGGTTATGACTTTGAAATCATCTACAAAAAGGGGAAGCTAAATGTTGTTGCAGATGCACTCTCATGAAAGGATGAGGATGTGGAAGCATTTATTTGTGCCATTTATATTATCCAATGAGATTTCATAACTGAATCAAGGGAGGAATGGAAGAATGAAAAAGAGGTGTGGAAACACATTCAAAATTTGCAGCAAGATCCCAGTACGTCTGATACATTTAGTTGGAAAAATGATTCCTTATGGTACAAAGATCGCTTATATCTTTGTAATAATTCCCAACTAAAACAAAATATTCTTTTTTAATTACACACCTCTCCCTTAGGAGGACACTCATGATTTTTAAAAACTTACCACGTAGTGAAGAAGTAATTTTTTTGGGATGGCCTTAAATCTGATATTCAAAAGTTTGTGGAGAAATGTTTGGTTTGCCAACAAAATAAATTTGAGACAATTAAGACCCCGGGTATGCTACAACCTTTATATTTTCCAAGTCAATGTTGGGATGAGGTTTCAATTGATTTTATCACAAGTCTACCTAAGTCCAAAGGAAAGAGTGTCATCATGGTGGTAGTTGATAGACTTACCAAGTATGCACACTTTTGTGCATTATGCCATCTATTTAAAGTGAGTACATTTTCTACTGCATTTATGGAAACAATTCAAAAGCTACATGGAAACCAAAGATTATTGTAAGTGACAGAGACCCCATTTTCACTGGAAATTTTTGGATGGAATTTTTTTCTTGTTTGGGTACTCAAATAGCTCGTAGCTCATCTTATCATCCTCAATCCAATGGGAAAACTCAGATAGTCAACAAATTTTTGGAAGGATATCTTTGTTGCATTGTATCTTATTAAAAAAACATAATGGGTCAAGTGGTTACCTCTGGCTGAATAGTGGTATAACACTTCCTTCCATACTGCAGAAAAAATGACCCCCTTTATGTCACTTTATGGATATCATCCACTGTCCATTAGATCATATTTAAGAGAAAACTATAAGGTTCAAGTAGTGGAAGATCACATCGAGCATCAACAACGATTTCTCCAACTCTAAAAGGATAACCTAAATTTGGAACAAAATCAAATGAAACGACAAGCATATCAACATCATAGTGAGAAAGGTTTTGTTGTAGGAGACTCAGTATTTTAACGGCTACAACCATACAAACAAATGTTCCTCAAGCAAGCTAAGAAGGATAATAAATTATCACCAAAGTACTATGGTCCTTACAAGGTTTTGCAACATATTAGTACTATGGCATACAAAATGGAGCTTCATGCATCTTCCTGAGTGCACCCAATTTTCCATTTTTCATGCTTAAAGAAGTTTATAGACGACAAACTTCCAGTTCAAACAACATTGCAAAAACTTGATCAGGAAGGAAAAATGATATTGGAACCTGAAGTAGACATTGAAACATGAACTCTACAACTACAAAATAAATCAATTTCGGACTATCTCATCAAGTGGAAGAATTCACCCACTGAAGATTCCACTTGGGAGGATGAGAATTTTATACAGAAGAATACAGAACTACTCA
This sequence comes from Pinus albicaulis, assembly GCA_034641835.2. Taxonomy (NCBI): domain Eukaryota; kingdom Viridiplantae; phylum Streptophyta; class Pinopsida; order Pinales; family Pinaceae; genus Pinus; species Pinus albicaulis. Next base: position 1,477,116,346 of record CM076577.1, read on the forward strand.
AGCATTGAGGAAAACACTTTTTTGAAGGAGAGGGGCATGTTAGGTCCCTATGTTACTCGTGTAGTCCCTTATTGTTGTTAGTGAAGCCCCCTTATTGTGATTGTTGTACCCATGTTGTCCCCATATTGTTATTATTGTGCCCCATCAAAGCCCAATATTGTTATTATTGTGCTCTTACATTATCATTATTAGGTCGGTAGGATTATATTGTGACCCCATGGACTCCTATATATAGAAATGAGGTTTTATGTTTTGTATCACCCAAGAATTGTTCATTTATGTAATGTAAATGAGGTTGCATTGTCAAATAGGCTAATTTATAAGTTCTTGATATATCTTTTCTTCTATTCTTGTGAGTTGGTATCATAAAAGGAATAATCATCAAGAAATTACTTGCTTGAATGTGCCAGAAAAGAAGAAAGTGAAGCTCCATGCAATGAAGGCACTAGCACCAATCCCCCACAGAAAATATTTAAAATAATCTTGATAGTAGGATCCCTCAAAGGCCAAATAAAAGTGAAGGACAATACAAGACCAAAGGTGATGCTACACCTAGAATTCATGTTGAGGTAATCAAATACAAGGAACAACAAAGGATTGATATTCCTCCAAGAAAAAATTATTTAGGAGATCATCAAGGCAGGCCATTGCATTCAGGTATCCTAGTATTTTTAATGGTTATTGTTTCTCATGTACTAATTTTTGGCATAAGGCCATCGACTATAAATATTATGACAAGGAATATTATCAAATACATTATCAAAACCCTAGAAGCAAGGCTGTGGGAACACAAGACAAAATCACTAGCATAAAGTATATGGAAATCACTTCATCATTCAAGTATCATGTAGAATGATTGAAATTACATAACTATGCAAATATAGATCATGATTAAAATTACATGACAAGATATTCCTTGAAGTAAAAATGCATCCAAAATTGAATTTCTTGCTTATCCAAGGGATAAAATTGAACCAAAATCTATGCGTAGTGCACAACTAGACCTTTCCTTGCAAGAATTTTCCCAAATTTTTGACAAAGTTACTATTGAGTTGATGCAAGGGTAGATGGTTATGATGAACAAGTTGTCAATTTCGGAAAGGGAAAGGGAAGCCTGTGAAAATTTTCTTCCCAAGCCTCTATTCAATAAATAGTGACCTCCCAAGAAGAATGTATTTTTTGGTGCAATGTTTCATATAAAAGTGCTCCCAACACTCTTTCTTCAACCAATATGGTTGACCAAGAAGGGAACTCTTGGTGTCAAAATTGCAACGAGTTGCATACCCTTGAGGAGTGTTCCAATGATCGGGAGGAAGAGGAGGAAACTTAAAAACATCTAAATGTTGTAAATAACAATGATCATTTCAATATATTTCTTGGAGAATCCTTCTTTCAACAACAACATGAATATAATAACAGAGAAGCCACTAGTGATCAAGATGATACAATTATGGTTGTTGAGGAAGGAGGAAGGTTTAACGGATTACACTATTCAAGGAGTAATTACCAAACCCAAGCAAGAACTAGTTCTAACATTTCCCTCAAAAAGAAGTATAGGCCACCTCTACCACCTAATAATTTTTCTAGGCCCAATACCCAAATAATTAATGTGTGTTTTGATGTTTACTTAGAAAATGTGTTCACCAAGTTGAATTTTCAAGTGCCTCTTTTGGAGTTGGACAAAATTCAGCCCCAAAGAGGGAATGTAAAGAAGGAATTAAACCTTGAGAAGGATCCTGGAGACCCTCCAGTCCTTCTCCAAAACATGTATAATGATAGAAGAAATTGATGCCATGAACATTTCTTACTGTCCCTGGTGATAAAAAAACTAAACTTGCACAATTGTATGATTCTCTCTAGTTCATCCACCAATGTAATTACTTTAAGAGTCATGGATCAATTAGAAATGGAAATAAATAGGCTTTATAATAATGTATGTGGATTTGAATCAAAGTATATACCATTGTGTGGTCTTATGAATGATGTCAACGAATCCTTGGTTGCTAATATGGACATTTCTATATTAATGAATATTGGTGTCATAGACGTGCGAGATGCCTAGTGTTAGGGTCCCATGATTTAGAAGATTGGTAGACCAAGTGCATAGGGTAACATAAGACCAGTCTTTGGAGTCTTAGGACCTAGCCTTCCTGGACTCAGAGAGGGCTCTCTCTATTGTATGCAAAGGATGTGAACTTCTTTGCTTTAGATGGTTGATTTTAGGATAGTTGTGAAATTTAGGGTTTGTTTGTTTACTTTGGTTGGGTAAAATGATCAAGTTGAATAGGTGGAGTGAAAGGTCATCAAATCATTGGGCTATGGAGTCTATGAAAGTCATGGATATCTCAACAATGAGTCATAGTGCATCACAGGGCAAATATAGTGTGGTCAATGGATCTTTAAGGTTATGTGTGAAGTGAAATGGACATTAAGTTGGTAAACAAGGTAGGGCAAAGGGCATTGAAGTATCCTTTGTCATATACCCATAAACAAGAAGGTCTCAAATACTGTTAATCAAAATATAATTATCATGGGATAGGGAAAACCATTAACTTAATGAAATTATTTAAACAAATAGACATTCAAGATGAACAATTCAGTGAAACAAATAAAGCAAGAAAACTTATCTAACTTTAGTGATTTCACCTTGAAAGTTTGAAAACATATAAGATGAAAAATAACTTTAATAAATGAAGAGGGAACTCCTAGAAATCATCAATCAAGCTATAAATAACTTTGAGGCAAACTTATCAAGCATGGACAAAGGGCATGATCAAAACATGGCGTCTTTAGCTTAAACTAGCAAGTAACCCATCAAAGAGAGATTCCAAAAACAGAGTTTAGATAGCATCAAGTAAGCATGGTTAACCATAAAACATATTTGGAAACTACCTCTTAAACCATTAATGAAACAAAAAATCTTAGGTGGATTTAAGGAGCAGCTAAGAATTCCTTAAACTAACACAACAGAGGAAAACATAAAGACAATATTAATAGGAAGGATTAAGGCGCCTCAAACAACATTTCTTAGCCTATACTTTTCTGATCTACTGCAACATAGAAGGATGGAAACATTGATAAACAAGAAAACATAAACAAATTAGAGACACATCACCATTGACCAAACTCAAGGATCCTGCAAGAAAGCTTTCATCATCATCAATCAAAACAAATCATTCACAAGCTCCATAACACCAAATTGCTCTTCAAGTTCAAAGAACCATGTATTGCTCTCAAAACTCATCAAATGCCAACATTAAAAATGAGTCCTAAATTCTATATTTAACCAACAAAGGAGGAGAAAACCTAATAGAGTCTCTAGAAGCCTATTGGCTAATCATAAATGTCACTATTGTCCTTGAGACCTTGCAAGGCCCAAGGCACAAAATATATTTTCGGGAATTTTTAGCAAATAAATTGACATTTGAGCTCTTCCATGCCTCCTAAAACTTGTCAAACATACATCTTTGACTTTCCCTCTGCTAAGGGAGCATCATTATGTTTTAGGATGAATTTCCATTTCAAGGGCGTAGCACTGGAGCAGGAAAACTGGGTCAACTTGCAGCAGTGTTTTGAAAGCCTTCCCGATGTCAGAAAAGGCTTCATGATGGACCTTTGGAAATACCTTTGAGTCTAATTTCCATATCTACCCTTGGTTCTCTGATTTGACCTCTAAAACCTATTCAAAAACAAAAAATTGCAACTCTGGTAAAGTCGCAGCACATGTCATGAAAAGTAGGCAGAATGGTGAAAATTAGGGTGTTTTTGACCCTTTTGGAGGACCAAAAAACTCCAATTGATATGAAACTTTGTGAGCATGGTATATTTGACATGATGATTCCAAAATATGAGCCTTTCCTCTTGAATTTTCTCTGAGAAAAAGCGCAGCACCATGGGTGCTACCCCCTTGGCCCTCAAAATTAGACAAAAACCAAAACTTGTCAAAATTCTTCCAAATTTGGTTTAAGTGTGCCTCATGGATATTGAGAGACTAATAGAGAAGCTTGTGCCAAGATTCCAAGTCTAGCTTGGCCTTTTTCTTCTTTTAGTGCTTGAATTTCAATGAGGGCTTCCTTTAGTTTGGCACAAGCAAGTTTGTTTTTCATTGCATAATGCTTGGTCATATTTTTCTAGAGAGCAAGGCCCCTTTTTATCTTCTTAAAATACTTGTGTTAATTCTTTTAGTACTAGATGATACGCTGAGCCATCTAAAAATCTCTCTCCATATCCCTAATTTGTGCATCTTTGCTTTGGAGAAGTATTCTAGCGGCCATCTCCTCATCTTAATTATCACTGTCTAGGTCAATAAATTGAGGCTTTTGTTTAGTTTTCTTGCCTTTCTTACCTTTCTCACCTTTCTCCATCTTTTTTTTTCCCTTGTTAGGCTTTTGAGCTGAAGAATTTGGCATGGTCCCTTGCCTCTTGGAGGCAGCAAACACTAGCCTTGATCCTCTTTGATATGTGAGAGGGAGAAACTCAAATTTGTCTATTAGAATGCTCTTACCATGACTGATCTTAAGAATTTCTTTGTTTTCATCAATGATATTTGTATTTATGTCTCCTACATTGTATTCTTGACTGCCCTCTTGAGAGTCACTTGCATTTTCTTCCATGCTAGCATCACTATTATGATATTCACCATTGTTATCAACTTCTTGACTGCTTTTTTGGTTCATAGAGTCACTGATGTCATCATTATTAAGCCTATCAGCCATCATGTTTTTTTATTCATCATCATCCTCTATGTTTGAAACATTATCATTTCCATCATCATTTTCTGTGTTGTCACTTTTATAGGTGTCTTTGTCAGTGTCTTCATTACTGTTTTGTGCATTTTCATCTTCATTTTCCTCAACCTCTTTACTGTCTTCTGTAATGTCTTCATTGATTTCATTTTCATCACTGTCATCCTCTTCTTCATTGCTTTCATCTACCTCTTCTTCATTGCTTGCATCCTCTTCTTCATTGTTGGCCTCTTTTCCACTGTCCTTTTCATCAATTCCCTCTTCCTCCTCTTCATCATTCTCTGCCTCTTCATCAATGCTATTTTGTTCTAAATTGTCCTCTGTTTCTTCCTCAAATTCTTCCTCTGTCTCTTCTTCTAATTCTTCCTCTGTCTCTCCTTTTAATTTTTCCTCTGTCTCTTCTTCAAATTCTTCCTCTGTCTCTTGACCCTCATCAGCATCCTCCTCATCAAAATTTTCTTCCTCATAATTTGTTTCTGTTTCTTCTTCCCTATTCTTTGTTTCTTCCTCATCATCACCACTTTCTTCATTTTCATTTTCCTCTTCCTCATCATTTATTTCTTCCTCTTGACTTTCATTTTCCTCTTTGTCACTGTTTTCTTCTTGTTCTTCAACATCCTCTTCTTGTTCTGATGCTTTAGGAGAAGGTGAGGCGAGAAGTTTCCTTGAGGAGAGGATTCATGCTGAGAGGATGAATCATGGTCAATGGGGGTTAATGGAGGAATGGAGGAAGGTGGATGAGATGATGAAGGTAAAATTTTCAGGTGAAGAAGCTATGGATTTGTGAAAACATAATGGGTGTTGAAAATTTCCCATGGGATACCCTGTTGCTCTAATTGATGCAACACAATCATATTGATAAGAGAATGGTGAAAAAGACTTTGCATATGTTGTGAAGGAGGTCTCTTTTACATAATGTATGACATCTTGTCAATAATTCTATAAATATAATAGGGAAAATGTAGCAGCTTGGACCTAGTGAAATGCATAAGCCGTCTTATATGGTAGGAATAAAGTCTATAAAACCTCCCTTTGCATGTAAAATACTTCATGATGACTTTCATTAGGGGGGAATATCTCTCCAACAAATGGGAAAAGGGAAAAATATTTTTTCAATTAGCTTGGTATCGTGGTTTCAAGAAAGGTTGATAATGGCTCAAGTCCAAACTCACCTGCTTGAACCATTTTTCTCCCATACAAGGTATCCCAGTGGCCATAACAGTTGTATTGGTGGATAGCTCGAAATTTACCCCAGCTAGATGCACTTGATGGTCATGGATGTTGAGGATAAAAAGTCTGGTCAACTCAGGGTGACTTTGGACTCTTTGTACTCTCTCAAAAAAATCAAAACAACCAACCTCTTGGAAATATGCAACTGTTGTAGGGGAGGCCGTCAACTCCTTGGTGTTCAAAGGTTCAAACCTGTTTACTCTTCCACCCTTTCTTTGATGTCCCCTAGGTCTTTGGCCTCCCTTGCCACTGTCACTACTGCCTTCTCTAGACATTTTATCTTTTACTCTTGCTTTGAAATCAAAACCTTGAAACTATTTGTGAAATGATATGGAGATGGAAAGTGAGATGATAATGAGAAAGGCAGTGATTTGCAAGTGAAGGGGAATGATGAGTGAAGAAGGAAAATTTGGGCCTCAGTGTGCCTTTAGTATGTATATGGATGGACGCCCTTTAAACAAGAGTGTTGTTAGCAGGGGATTAGGTTTTCTCTTCCTTTGGGGTTTTTTACCTTTCTCTCTAAGTTTCACCTTTCAAAACAGCATGAGATGGGGAAGATCATCTAAATACCTATTATAAAAACTCCAGGAAGTGCCAAGAAGAGAATTTGGAGGAGTCTTGAGTTTTTTGGAGGATTGCGCCGACTTTAAGGGATCCCTGGCTAAACGTGTAGCACAGGAGCATAACAGTCGGGCCTCTGCATGCGCTGTCGGGTTGGCCTGAATGGCCCTGCGCGTAGCGCCCAGGCAGAGCATAGGAGCGCAACACAGACGAATTGTCTTCGTGTAGGGTTGAACTTACAGGAGCGTAGTGATGGATTGATATTTGTGTAGGGTTGAATGGACAGGTGCGTAGCAGTTTGGGCCTGTCGGGCCTCTGCATGCGCTGTAAGCGAGTAGCGCAAGCACGCAGCACTGGGCGAAGCAGTCAATCATTCCTACATGCAGTAAACGTGCAATGACCTTTCACAGGAGTAGAGAGCAGAGTTATAATTTCTGAATGATGCACACACAGGCGCGTAGCGAGGTTTTCCAGGAGCGTAGCATCGGGTTCTTCTTGCTCGAAGTCTGCTAGAAACTCAGGAATTTCTTTTGAAGACTTCTCACTCCTTTTTTGCAAGTGACAAATGGAGTTGAGTGATGAATGAGATGCTTTTATACCCTTGGAATAAATAAATTAAAACTGGAAACCCACTCTTGCTAACGTTTTGAGTTTTATTTTGTCACTTTATCACTGATATCTCTTTTTATTTTACAGGAGGTGACTTTAACAGAAAAATGATCTTTTCTCATCTCAATCTTTCCATTTTGCTGTTCTTAGGTAACTGATATGATGGATTTTATTTCCTTGACCTTTTTTATGCTTTAACACTCTGTTCTTACCAATCCTATCATAACAAAACCTCAAAAATTTCCCTCTCTATCATTTGAAAACTAACAGATCTCTTTAAACTCATTTAGTAAGGGTGAGTTCTTTAAAACAATGTTTGAGGGACCTACCTTTACCCTATCAGTGTCAAAATGTGTCTTTCCTGCATTATGAAGTTTGGATCTCATGTCTTTAACCCTTTTGAGATCTCTGAGTGTGGGTAATATTTAAAACCTAGTTTCTTCCCCTCTCACTGATTTTCCCAAGGTATGATAGATATGTCTTGCACAGTCACCACAGCCTTTTACAACCATGTTTGTCAATATCTCCCTTTGGCCACTTCTGTTTGTTGTAGGTGCCATGAAAAATTGTTTTTTGTCTCCTTGGTGATTCTTGGAATTTGACAATTTTAATTACTCAACATCAAACTCATAATTGGCTTGGTGTTCCATTTTGACACTTGACCTTATGATTTCTTTCCCTTTGACCATTTTGAGGGTAATTGACTGCACTTGAAGGCTTAGTCTCCCTCACACTGATACTCTTTGTATTTCCCCCCCTTTGATGTAGTGAAGTATTTTTCCTTGATAAACCATGGAGTTGACCTTCTGATATCATTATTCAAACTTTTAGAGTTGACCTTCTAATATCATTATTCAAACTTTTACCTACTGTCATCATGGAGATTTATGGTCTTCATTTCACTTCTTTACCTACCTTCTCAAACTTTAGGCCGTAGGACTTTTCCCTTATTCATTTATAATTTATAGAAATCTTCAATTCATGCTTGGTTGGGCTGATGTGCCTCTGTCCTTGTGATCCTTTGCATTGGCTCCATGCTTGGCAACACTGTTTAGCCAATCAATCATAAAAACCCTGATTATCTTTGGACTTAGGCATGTTGTCTCTACTTTGTTGTGAATGTCTATTGTGATGATTTAGACTCTTACCTTACTTATTTTCTTTTGAAAGCCATCTCAATCATTCCTGTAGAAATGTTTAATATGGGCAGTTGTCTTTTTGCAAAAGTTGTGCTTTGACCAAGGAGGCCTTCCTTGAAGGATTTTTGATACCTTTTGGACAATCATGTGCTAACCCTCCTTTTCATTTGATTTCATCTTTTGGGCACATGTAAAATAGTGATTTAGAAAACCAAAACAATCTATAACCTATGAAACCCTAGGTGACCTATTGGGAGGCTTTTTGGACTTGGCCTTTAGCTGAAAACTTGACTTAGGGCTTTTAGGTGTAAAAACGAGTTTTGACAAACCTTATGCATTGCAAACCTAAAAAATGATGACTTTGATTTATCTAAAGCACCTAGAAAGGTAGCTTGAAACCACCAATGCTTGAGGTACTTGGTGAATAGGGTAAAAGGTTAGGCTAATTGGCAATCCAAGCCAGAAGTAAAAAGGTTAGGTAAGTCAAAACAGAGTGGTAAGGTCAGAGGTGGCAAAAAAATAGTGAAAATGAGTGGCATGAGCCCATGATGGGTCTTCTGGGAGTGATAGGATGGCCATGATATGATAGGATAGTAAAATAGTGAAAAAAATGATGTTGAGGATAATGAAGGTAGTGAGATTTCTAGAAATCACAATATTCATGAATTTTATTTCTAAAAATCCGGGATAAAAATTTAGACATATATAGAAAGAAAAAAATTACTGATGACTAACACCTAGGGGATACTCTTGTCCAAAAAATGGTGTGCCTCAATTTTAGGATATCTATACATGTATTTATCATATGCAAATATACCGACTGGATGGAGCACCCTTCATCTTTTACATGGAGCCACACATGCCTGAGCATGTAGAATATGTGGAACCTTTTCCATTTCCCAAGCTTGTTGGAAAATCCAAAGGTAACATTCCTCCAAAATACTTTCATAGTACAAAAAAAAGATTGAGTCAAAAGGGCATGAAAAACTTGAAAAGGTTGAGCCACCAAGAAATGTATTCCAAGCTAAGAACACATAGATAAGCAAAACCAAGAGGTTGATATTCAAAAATAAAAAGAATCAATGCATTCAAATACAAGGAAAAAAATTTCAAGTGGGTGATCTAGTCTTTGTCGATGGTAATCCTATTCTAGTTAAGGTCCATGGTAAAGTAAGTGTTGGGAACTTTTACATTGCTAATTTTTATTATGAAATATTTCTTTCTCTTGTAGGACAGAACCACCTTACCTTTTTCAGTGGAACTTGATGTATTTTATATAAGCAGTAGCATTGCATTTTTGTGTTGCATCTTCTGTGAACATCCTACTTATTGCATTTATCATGTTATTGTTTTGCATCCTATATTAAGTTGCATTTAGTTAGCTTTTTATTTTCTATATGAATTTTATATGTCATGTAAAAAAAAGGGTGACAATAAACACCCCATACACATGCTATCAAAGAAGTTGATTTGAGTGTGTAGGTAACAAGTTTGAAATCCTAGGAATTACCATGGTTCTCATGAACTCCCCGTTTCAGCATATGGATCATGTGCTCTATGATGAATACATGTCCCTAAGTTGGAGCCAAATGTTACCCACTAAAATTGGTAACCCCATAAGATAATTTGTTTCCTCCTATATTGGATAGCTAAGCAACCAAAAACCCTACACATTTTCTCTTTGATGATGATATGCCAATTTTCTCCTCCATTTTCACTGGTCATGCATCTCTTACCATATAATGTTCCTATTGGATGAAGGTGGGATACAATATTAGAAATTAAATAACAGAGCACTGAAATAAACAAAATACTGCAGAAACACAAATGCATAAATGCATAGAACAAGAGAGACACATATATACGTAGTTCACCCAATTTGGGCTATTCCCATGGAAAAACAACCAATCCTTCCTTTTATATTATCCAACAAAATGAAGAGATATAACCTACAAAAAATCCACTGTAATTTCCTCTTCATTCTCACATAATTTCCTTTATCTTTATCGCTCAGAAATAACCCATACACAACCCCAATACAATTCCCTCATATAAACCAAGGGTTTCCTTTTAAGGCATAAAACCATAAATTAACATGACTTATACCATCAGATCATCCACCTAATGAACGACCCAGATTGACAAAAAAATTACAAATATTTTACAAGGAAAATTTTCATCTATTTTTAGCTTAGGTGGCACTGCCCCCAAACCCTCGCTAGCCTCCAAACCCCCCAGATGAGGGGGACAATCCCCCTGCATCCCCCCGTGTGGAGGGGTGTATAGTATTCTTGGGTATACACCTAAATGAAACAAGACCATTGTTTGATCACACTGTGGATAATCCGGAGCTCTCTTCATTAAATGATAACCACAAAAGCTTGAAAACCATAAGACCTATGTAACAAGAAGATAATCAGGCTCCACACCCAACATACCTCTCAGCAATTACTTTAATAAATTTTTAATTGAGTAATTTTACTTTATGTTTTGGGAATTTTATCATGGATAAAGGGGAAATTTGGGTGATTTACCAATATTGTATATAAACTTGTTCTCTCACCTTACGAGGGGGGGTTAATATTTAATCATGTCCCAATGGTACCTCATCTAATTCCTTAGGGTCATAGGAGGGTCATTACTTGGGAAATTTGGATTGAAGTAGTGTGTCCATTATCCTTTCCATACTTAACATTTTCCATGTCAGATCATTTCATTTGATATCATTTTGATCTTCGGATTAATTTTTGGTGGTTCATTGGGGTTTGGGACTCACATATCTATATCCTTGGGTTGGGAAAAAAAGTGTTTCCTTGGAAGTTTGTGTAGCTAAAAGAATGAAAAAACATAAGATGGGCACAATGAAGAAAAATAACTGTTAAAATGAAAATTATGGTTGGGACAAAATTTAGAGCATGGGAAAAATCCTAGCATGATGATGGGATTCTAGACCGAATTCTTAAGAACAAACTGATTTTATGCTCTCTGTAGCTCTTCCTGAGTCAAATTATCACAAGATCGCCATGTTTTTTCATAGAATTTATTTTTAAAAGGAAATTTATAGATTTTCTTGAATAATAATGAAAAAAAATTACACAGTCTCCAAAAAACATTTTTTGTTGCTACTCTTCACACCATTCGTACCAGAATTACATACTCAGAATAATACTATTAATCGAATACACTATCTAGCATTACACAAAAATAAAAATAAAAAACACAATCATTCGAACATACCATCCAGGAACCTTAACTTTTTTTCAAATTAACATAAAAAAATCAAAACCAGCATACATATTACATAGAAATCACTCCTCTCTGTCTACGTCCTTCACAATCGGTCTCTTTTTTTGTTCTTCTAAACAAACTTTGTTTTCTTTATCCATCTACGCTATTCTGCCTCTACAAGAAAAATGATCCTATCCTACTTTTATGAAACTTAGATTACAATCAATTCATGCTAAAAAATCTCTTAGAAAAAATATGATCTCTAATTTTTTTCAAAACTCAACACCTGTACCAACAACTTAATTTATCACGCAATAAAAATAGGATTCGAAATCAGCTTCCGTGCAAGAATATTCAGTTTTCTAAATTGACCAGATCTCCTTTGATCTGTCCATGCATATCATGCTATAACTAATCTCTTTAACCATTAGTTATGCATTATAGTAGAATATTTGGGTGTAGTTAGGATGACATGTCAATATGTCAATCCTACATGCTTTTTCCTCATCATGACAAATTGGCGGATAAGAATCAGAAAACTGGGAACTGGAAACTAATTATTGGAACAAGAACAGGAACCAAACTATTGGAACTGGAACTTAACTATTGGAACAAGAAATTAACTGTTGGAACCGAAATTTAATTATCTCTTTTAGAAAGACATTTGACCCTGAGGTCAATTCGAAACATGGTAATTTGATGCTCCTGCATCAGACTCATGGGGAAGAAAATAATGCTCCATCATAACCTTAGGATTTATTTGATATTTCTTTAACTCTGTTGTGGTCATCCAACTAGCATCTTCAATTGGCTATCCCTTCCACTTAATCATATACTGATAATACGTCTATCCTCTAGTCTTCTTTGTCACTTTCATCTTCAAGTCTGCTTCCACTTATTTCCTTGTTGTCTTTGGCATTTTTTCCTTCCAATTCAGAGTCTGAAATTCTTCTTCTGCAAATTCGTCTTGTGATTCTGCTTCTGATTCACCATATGAGTATAAGTCTGCAACATTAAAGATAGGGGATATTCAAATTCCTTCTGGTATTTCAATCTAATAAGCATTGGAAGAAAACTTCCTCAAGATTCTACATGGTCCTATCTTTTTCATTCTTAATTTATTATAAGTCCCTATAAGAAATATTTCTCTTCTTAAATAAACCATAACTAAGTCACAAACTTGGAACTCCTTTTCTCTTCTCTTCAGATCAACCCTCTGTTTATACTTGCTATTTCTTTCTTGCAACCTTTTCTTCACATCTTCCTACAATTTTTTCTTTTGTTCTACAAATTATTTAGCCTTTGTACTCCTTGTCTCTTGCTTTTCCAACTCTCTACTCTCATACACTCCTCTAGGATGCATTCCAGAAACAATTTGAAATGGAATCATTCTTGTACTCCTATTAGGAGTATCATTATAAGAAAATTTAGCTTGAGCAAGTGCTAAATCCCACTGTCTTGGATTTTTATAAACCAAGCTTCTTAATATTTTTCCCAAGCTCCTATTCACCACTTCAGTTTGCCCATCTATCTGAGGATGATAGGCTAAGCTAAAACTAATTTTCGTACCTAAATTCCTCCATAGATTCCTCCAAAAGTGTCCCACAAACTTAGTATCTCTGTTTGAAACAATACTCATATGCAACCCATGTATTCCTACAATTTCTGAGAAAAATAAATTAGCAATATGAGTTGCATCACCAGTTTTCCTACAAGAAATGAAATGATCCGTTTTTGAAAACCTATCTACAACAACATAGATAGAGTCATGTCCTCTTTGAGTTTTTGGCAAAACCAAAACAAAATCCATGTTGACCGCATCCCAAGGTTTGTTTGGTATTGGCAATGGCTGATATAAACCAGTGTTTTGGCTTCTTCCCTTGGCATGTTGACAAATCTTGCATTTCTAAAAAAAAAAATTAACATCAGTTTACAATTTTGGCCAATAATAGAAAGCATTTACTTGAGAAAATGTCTTGTATTCTCCAAAGTGTCCAGAAAATTCTCCACTATGTTTCTCTTTAATCATATTTTCTCTCATATAGGTCTTAGGAATGCACAATTTGTTGTTTTTGAACAAAAAAACCCCTTGAATCATGTAGTCCAACCATTAGATTCTATTATAAATCATTGGATTTTGAACATTTTCATATATGAATTTAAAATTTGAATCTTCATTATACATGTCAATCATTTCTTCAAATCCCAAAATTCCAATCTTCAGCTCCTGCACAACCAAATGTACTCGACTCAAAGCATCAACAACTTTATTTGACTTACCACTTGTGTGATTGATTACAAAGGTGAAACTTTGTAAAAACTCTACCCACTTCATGTTCTTTTGGCTCAACTTTGGCTGATTATTTATGAACTGCAGAGCATGATTATCAGAATACAAAATAAATACTTTGGGCAACAAATAATGCCTCCATTTCTTTAAAGATTGCACAAAAACATGGAATTATATATCATAGGATGAGTACTTCTGCTTGGCCTCATTCAACTTTTCACTAAAATAAGCTATAGGTCTCTGCTCTTGGCTTACGACAGCTCCAATTACTATCCCACTAGCATCAGTCTCAACTTGGAAATTTTTATCAAAGCTTGGTAAGGCCAAAACAAGTTTTTAAGTGATCTTATTTTTCAACAATTTGAAGCTTCGGTCTGTTTCCTCTGTCCACATAAATGGTTTTTTTCTCTCCTTTATTGTTTTAACTATTGGTGCACATATCTAACTAAAGCTTCTTATAAAATTTCTATAAAAACTTGCAAGACCATGAAAGCTTCTTACCTAAAATATGCTCCTTGGAGTTAGCCAATTCAAAGTTTCTTGTATTTTCTCTGAGTCCATCTTCAAAACTTATTCTGAGACTACAAATCCCAAACATACAAGCTCTTCATGAAACTGCACTTCTTTAAATTTATCATCAACTTCTCTTTTTGCAAAGTATTCAAAACCAACTTAATATGCTCTAGATTTTCTTCCTTACCCTGACTGCAAATTAGAATATCATCAAGATAAAATATCACAAGTTTCCCAACATATTATTTTAAGACCTCATCCATCAATCTCATAAATGTACTTGGTGCATTAGTGAGTCCAAAAGGCATCACTAGCCATTCATACAACCCACTATTGGTCTTGAATGCAGTCTTCCATTCATCCTCCTCTCTAATCCTTATTTGATCGTATCCACTCTTAAAATATATCTTAGAAAAATACTTTGACCCACTCAAACAATCCATCAAATCATCCATATGTGGTAAGGGAAATCTATACCTGATATTGATCTTATTTATCGCTCTGGAGTCAGTGCGCATGTGTCATTCACGTCCTTTATTTGGACTAAGCACTGTTGGAACTGCACATGGACTTACGCTCCTTTACCATTCGTTTATCCAAAAAATCCTACACCTATATTCCAACTTCTTCATTTTCCTAGGGAGTTAACCTATATGCTGCTTTGTTTGGTAAACTTGCACCAGATATTAAATCTATGTGATGACTGATACTTCTAATTAGTGGAAATACATTTGTAAATTCATCAACAATAATGTCGACATAATCATTTATTAGATTTTTAATTTCCATAGGCAGGTTATCTAAATTAGTAGAAGTCAAAATTACCTTGGGTTTACCCACAAAAACAAAATTCAGATCCTTCTCTTTTTTGACTTCATGTAGCAACTCTTTTCCACTAATCATCAAAACATTATTTCCAGTTGCTCCTTTTTTTTCTTCATCATTCAAAGGCAACAATGTGTGTTTCTTTCCATCCTGATCTAAGGTATATGTGTTAATTTTTCCATCATGAATGGATTTCCTATCAAATTTCAAGGTATTTCTAGGAATATATGGCACACATCCAGCGGCATCACATCACACAATATGAGACCTTTATATGTAACAATCTATATCTTTACTCTGCACTATTCTGTCACTAACAGATGATGTCCTTTTTGTAATTAGGAAACTTTGTAGGGAGTAGGGTGTGTAGAAATTATACAACAAGCATGTATATCTTGGATTCACCAGATTTGACAATGTACTAAAGATAAATACTGAATCGCTTCTACAAATATTTTGCGAAATTAAAAACAAAATTGCTAATCACATGAATAAGAAGAAAGATCAGTCACACACAACACAGATAATTTCCCGGGGAAAGCTTACAGCTAAAAACCCCACTATATTCTATTTTATATTAAGCATGGAACACGAAACAATTACATATAAAACTCTTCTCACAAGAGCCCTTAGTACATCAACTAATTGTCTCACACTGTCATATGAAAAACTGACCAATGGATAGACAATTCTTAGCCTCTAGACAACCTTCCTTTCTTGTGCAATCCCTGATGGTAAAGGTCCCTAAGAGATAGGAATTCTTTCCTACCTTTACCACGCAAATATCATGGGAACTCCAATGGGTGTTTTCCTACATGTGTGCAAGCATATAATGTCACAACTGATAATAAACCTCCCTTTCACCTAGAACTCAATTGGGTCTCCACTGGATCTGACATGCATGCAGCTAATAGTAGTAAATCCTGAGTTTCATGTGAGCTCATTACTTGTGAATTAATTAATATTTAATTCACTAGATCTCTCACTAGTGTATCTTTAGTTACAACTAGCACAAATGAGTTTAACTCACTTAACTAAGTTAAATTGTTTACAACTTGCACCAACATATGCACCACTACACTTCGAACTCTGTTACAACTACAATTACTCTGCATGTCCCACCAACCAACCTCTAACTCGAAATCCACTAGCTAACTCAATTTTCCACTTCAGTTAAATATTTCAAGTCCACATTGAGAATATATTACAGTTTAATGTCCATCTAAATTAAGGGATAATAAAAATAGACATGCACCCAAAAATAGCACTATGGGCCCCACCCTAGTGTAGGTGCTTAATGCAACCAGGTGTTAAGTGAAACCAGGTGCTTAATGCACTAGGTGTGGGTGTTGAATCTTCTTGTTGAATCTCAACACTCCCTCTCAACAAGAAAGGGATTATCCTTCACCCCGATCCTGTCTTTATGGTATTCGAATTTTCTCCTCGTGAGCACCTTCGTCAGAATATCTGCATCTTGATCTTCCATGGGAATGTATTGAAGAAACATGATCCTACTCTGCACACAATATCTGAGATGATGGTACCCGATATCTATATGCTTGGACCTATCATGAAACACATGATTAATCGAGAGTTTAATGTAACTTTTATTATCACAATGAATCACCCTCAAATCCATCTGAGAACCAAACAAACCAACCAAGATATTTCTCATCTAGATAGCCTCACATGTAGCTTGAATTGCTGCCATGTATTCTGATTCCGTTGAACTGAGTGGCATAGATCGTTTTTTCCAACTGTACCAGGAAACTGCTATTGATCCAATGCTAAAGATCCCTCCTGATGTGCTCTTTTTGTCTGATGGACTTCTAGCCCAATATGCATCTGTGAAGCCATGAAACTTCACTCCATTTGTCCTTCTATACCATAGACCATACTCTAATGTGCCCCTTAGGTATCTCAAGACATGCTTCCCCGCCTTCCAAAAGAGCTTGGTAGGCTTAACCATAGCTTGACTTAGCTAGTTAACTGCGTAGAAAATGTCTGGTCTTGTGTTCACTAGATATATTAGAAAATCCACTAAATTTTGATAGACAATAGCATCCACTACCTCTCCAAAAGCAACATCCTCTTTCCTCCAATTTCCTGGAAGAGGAGTATCCATGGGTTTGCATCTCTCCATGTTAAACTTACCCTGTATCTCCTTTGCATACTTTCCTTGAGACACAAAAATTTCACCATCTCGCTGCCATATTTCCAATCCAAGGAAATAATTAAGGAGGCCCATATCCTTCATTTCAAACTCCCTTGCAAGATCATCCTTGCATGAGTGTATCAACTGCTCATCACTTGTCAAAATTAGATCATCAAAATAAAGAACAATGATCAATATCTTACCCTCAACCACAATTTGGTACAGGTTTTCATCTTCTTCACTTTTGGTGAAACCCAGTCCAGTGAAATAGTTGTCTATCTAAGTGTACCAAGCATGGGGTGCTTGCTTCAGCCCATACAATGCCCTTTTGATTCTGCACACATGCGACTCATTGTTGAATATCTCGAAACCTTTAGGTTGCTATATGTACACCTCTTCCTCAATGATCCCATTGAGAAACACAGTTTTCACATCCACTTGATGAATGTGCCATCCCATCTGTGCTAAGAGTGTAATGATGGATCTTATGGAAGAGTACCTTGTGACAGGCACAAAATTCTCATCATAATCTATCCCCTCGATCTATGAGAGGCCCCAAGCCACAAATCTAGCCTCGTATTTCTCCACACTCCCATCAACATCTTGCTTTACCTTTTTTATCCATCTCAAACCTACCATTGATTTGTCAATCGGTCTTGGGACTATCTCCCATGCACTATTCTTGACAATGGAGTCATACTCCTCCACCATTGCATCAACCCAAGTAGGCTATTGTACTGCTTCCTGAAAGGAAGATGATTCAGTCACAATACATTTTCTCATAAGAGCCATGTATCCCATAAATTGGTTAGGAGACTGTCTCTGTCTGTGATGTGAAGTAGGGGCTCCTACATTTTGTTCAGCATCAAGTCTCAACCTATTAGCTTTTGTGGTATGCCTTTTTCCATTTCTGATGGATGGCTTTGCATGAGTGATTTCCTCCACTCCATGAACCTCCTCATGTGGCTGATCCACATCTTGAGACTCATCATTAGGAACCAAAATTTCCTCCTCTGCATGCAAGCTCCCTTTCAAGGGACAACCCCATGGATTTCCCCTCATCAAATTTTATATCCCATCACACAACAGTAATTCTATAGTTTGGAAAATACACACAATAATTATGGGGTGTTTCTGTATACCCCACAAAAATCCAAACTTCAGTAGTCAGTTCCAGATTCTTCCCGACGTCCTTGGTCACATGCACATAAAGAGATGGGCCAAAAATCTTAAAGTGTGAAACATTAGGTTTCTTACCAGTGAAAGCTTCTTCAGGTGTACTCATGCCATGTACTCTATGAGGAAAATGATTTTTCACATAAATCGCAATGTTCCATGATTCCACCCACAAATGCATTGGTAGGACTTGATCATGCAACATCTCTCATGTTGCACCCACGATCATTTTGTTCTCCCTCTATGTGACCCCATTCTGCTGTGGGTTATGAGGTGTTATGAGTTCTCTCCAAATTCTTTCTTTGCTGCAGAAGTTCTTGAATTCGTTAGAGATGTATTCTCCACCATTATCGCTCCTAAGATCCTTCACTTGCTTCCCCGAATCTTTCTCCACCAATGCCTTAAACTCACAAAAGTAGGGGCCCTTACACATGATAGATGTTATAGATTCCAGTTGGCAGTGGGACACAGGTTGACATTTCTTCAGCGTTCCATCCCGACTTTAGGAGAGTAGGACCAGCATTGGATTGAGCCAGGAGTTGGATTGGAGGGAGGTGATGAGTTGGTACGCAGTTGGTGGGGCAACTTATACAGTGAGAGGTACAACACAACAGGATCCAGGGAGCATTGATGCTTGTGGGTGGAATTCACTTCTTGTGGCATCAAATATAGCCAGAGGCAGTGAGCAGTCTGAGCCAGGGGACTTGGGTGATGATTGGCCATGGTGGCGTTCAGATCCGGGAGGATCAATTGATGTCAAGTAAGTAAGACATTAGTTTGGGATCCCGACATTGAGGGGTATGTTTCGGGTGACTTGACACAGGAGCTTAGTCACACTGAGGTGTTTGAATGGGATCTAGGCATTGGGTCTCAGTTGCATTAGGCCAAAAGGGTGGCTCACATATTTGGATTTCTTTAGGGCAAGAAATCTTGGGGTGGAAGGTCTGTAATATTCCTTTCTTTGGTGTCACATATGACAGGGTTAGGTTGGACTTCCAGAGTTAGGAGCAGACAGGTCGCAGGTATAGGTTGGTGTCATCAGCGGGCTCAGGGATTTTTTGGAGGAGTTTTGAGAAGTTTCTATGAGGTTCGGTGGAATTTTCTTGATATATTCCATCATTTGAGAATTTTTCCTTTCGTTCCAGTGCATTCCAACAACATTCGGAAAATTGAGTTATTACTGGGCCTAACTCAATTAATTATGCCTAAGGTGGCTTTTCGGGAGGAATTCTTGGTAGAAAACCTTAGTGTAATAGCTCGTTGGAACTGAGGTGAGAAGATCTACATGATGGGATGGCTAGGAGTGATTTTCAGTGACCTTAGGACGCATGGTGGCCAATTGACCATTTTCCTACATTAAAAAGAATATTTTAATTAAAGGAAATGTGTTCAATGAATAAAATAATAATAAAATAAGGCTCTAGAAGGGTCCACGAGATCTATAAAAGAAAAGGAGGAGGTCATTGAGGGATATCTTTGGATCATATCATTTTCTTGTGTGAGAGGTTTGAGACGTGGTTCTCTACTTTAGATGTAGCCCCAGGATAGAAACCCTCGAGTGATTTGTGAGTATTGGACAAAAACCAAACTCTCTTTGAGGAGACTTCATTCAAAAGTTTCGTAGAGCTTTGGAGATATTTGAGTGAGGATCATTCAGATATTCAACATGTGCTTCAGTGGATTTAGTGGTAGTTGTTTCTGGAGGGAGAGTGCAGGAGTTCAGTTTTGGAAGCCATCGCAGTGTAGCAGTGCAGCAGATTATATTGTTGGCCAGTTATCCATCTTATCCCTTTTTGGGTCAGGTATATATTTAACACCCATTATTATTTATAATAAAAGATGAGATTCTTCATGTTCTATGTGGTATTGGATTGCAGTGTTTTATGTGTTTTTATTTTACATGGAAATCTTCTATTAAATGCATGTTGATTTTACAGCCAAATTTGGGGTTTAAGAAAATTTATGCAAATTTAGTAAAATATCCCATTTGGGGATATTACAACCTCTAACAAATTATTCATGGACTCCTGAAGAAACTAAGGCCTTTGAATATAGTAAAGAGGCAATGTGCCAAGCATCGGCCTTAGCTATGTCGGACTTCACAAAAACCTTTATTGTGGAATGTGATGCCTCAGGAAATATAATTGGTGTTGTTTTAATGAAAGAAGGAAGACCCATTTCTTTTAAAATTCATCCAATCAAAGGTAAGTAATTACATAAAGCTATTTATGAAAAGGAAATGTTGGAAATACTACATGCACTAAAGAAATGACGACCTTACCTAGTGGGAAGACACTTCAAGGTAAAAACTGATCATGATAGTCTTAAATACTTTTTGGAACAAAGACTAACTTCAGAAGAGTAGAAACAATGGGTCACAAATATGTTGGGTTATCAATTTGAAATCATCTACAAAAAGGGGAAGCTAAATGTTGTTGCAGATGCACTCTCATGAAAGGATGAGGATGTGAAAGCATTTCTTTGTGCCATTTCTATTATCCAATGAGATTTCATAACCGAATCAAGGGAGGAACGGAAGAATGAAAAAGAAGTGTGGACACTCATTCAAAAGTTGCAGCAAGATCCTAGTACATATAATACATTTAGTTGGAAAAATTATTCCTATGGTACAAAGATCGCTTATATCTTTGTAATAATTCCCAACTAAAAGAAAATATTCTTTTGGAATTACACACCTCTCCTTTAGGAGGACACTCAGGATTTTTAAAAACTTACCACATAGTGAAGAAGTAATTTTTTTGGGATGGCCTTAAATATGATATTCAAAAGTTTATGGAGAAATGTTTGGTTTTCCAGCAAAATAAAGTTGAGACAATTAATACCTCGAGTATGCTACAACCTTTATCTATTCCAAGTCAATGTTGGGAGGAGGTTTCAATGGATTTTATCACAATTTTACCTAAGTCAAAAGGAAAGAGTGTCATCATGGTGGTAGTTGATAGACTTACCAAGTATGCACACTTTTGTGCATTATGTCATCCATTTAAAGTGAGTACAGGGTCTACTACATTTATGGAAACATTTCAAAAGATACATGGAAACCCAAAGTTTATTGTAAGCGACAGAGACCCCATTTTCACTGGAAATTTTTGGATGTAATTGTTTTCTTGTTTGGGTAATTAAATAGCTTGTAGCTCATCTTATCATCCTCAATCTGATGGGAAAACTCAGATAGTCAAAAAATGTTTGGAAGGATATCTTCGTTGTATTGTATCTGATAAAAAAACACAATGGGTCAAGTGGTTACCTCTGGCTGAATGGTGGTATAACACTTCCTTCCACTCTGCAGCAAAAATGACCCCCTTTATGGCACTTTATGGATATAATCCACCATCCATCAGATCATCTTTAAGAGAAAATGATAAGTTTCAAGTAGTGGAAGATCACATCGAGCATCAACAACGATTTCTCCAAATCTTAAAGGATATCCTAAATTTGGAACAAAATCGAATGAAACAACAGGAATATCAGCATCATAGAGAGAGAGGTTTTGATGTAGGAGACTCGGTATTTTTACGGCTACAACCATACAAACAAATTTTCCTCAAGAAAGCTAAGAAGAATAATAAATTATCACCAAAGTACTATGGTCCTTACAAGGTTTTGCAAAATATTAGTACTATGTCATACAAAATGGAGCTTCCTGCATCTTCTTGAGTGCACCCAGTTTTCCATGTTTCATGCTTAAAGAAGGTTATAGACGACAAACTTCCAGTTCAAAAAATATTGCCAAAACTTGATGAGGAAGGAAAAATAATATTGGAACCTGAAGTAGACATAGAAACATGAACTCTACAACTACGAAATCAATCAATTTCAGCCTATCTCATCAAGTGGAAGAACTCACCCATTGAAGATTCCACATGGGAGTATGAGAATTTTATACAGAAGCATACAGAACTACTTAAGCATTGAGGACAACACTTTTTTGAAGGAGAGGGGCATGTTAGGTCCCTATATTACTCATGTAGTCCCTTATTTTTGTACCCATGTATTCCACATATTATTATTATTGTGCACCATGAAAGCCCAATATTGTTATTGTTGTGCCCTTACATTATCATTATTAGGTCGGCTAGGATTATATTGTGACCCCAAGGACTCATATATATAGAAATGAGTTTTTATGATTTGTATCACCCAAGAATTGTTCATTTATGTAATGTAAATGAGGTTGCATTGTCAAATAGGCTGATTTATAAATTCTTGATATATATTTTCTTATATTCTTGTGAACTGGTTTCATAATAGGAATAATCATCAAGAAATTACTCGCTTGAATATGCCAGAAAAGAAGAAAGTGAAGCTCCATGCAATGAAGGCACTAGCACCAATCCCCCACAAAGAAATATTTAAAATAATCTTGATAGCGGGATCCCTCAAAGGCCAAATAAAAGTGAAGGACAATACAAGACCAAAGGTAATTCTACACCTAGAATTCATGTTGAGGTAATCAAATACAAGGAACAACAAAGGATTGATATTCCTTCAACAAAAAATATATCTAGGAGATCATCAAGGCAGGCCATTGCATTTAGGTATCCTAGTATTTTTAATGGTTATTGTTTCTCATGTACTAATTTTGGGCATAAGGCTAGGGACTATAAATATTATGACAAGGATGATTATAAAATAAATTATCAAAACCATAGAAGCAAGGTTGTGGGAACAGAAGACAAAATCACCAGAAGAAAATATATGGAAATCGCTTCATCATTTAGGTATCATGTAGAATGATTGAAATGACATAACTATGAAAATATAGATCATGATTAAAATTACATGACGGGATATTCCTTGAAGGACAAATGCATCCAAAATTTACTTTCTTGCTTATCCAAGGGATAAAATTGAACCAAAAACTATGCATAGTGCACAAGTAGACCTTGCCTTGCAAGAATTTTCCCAAATTTTTGAAATAGTAACTATTGAGTTGATGCAAGGGTAGATGGTTATGATGAACAAGTTGTCAATTTTGGAAAGGGAAAGGGAAGCCTGTGAAAATTTTCTTCCCAAGCCTCTATTCAATAAAGAGTGACCTCCCAAGAAGAATGAATTTTTAGGTGCAATGTTTCATAGAAAATTGTTCCCAACACTCTTTCTTCAATCAATATGGTTGACCAAGAAGGGAACTCTGTTTGGAAGGATACTGAGAGGGGGGGGGGAGGGTGAATCAGTATCTTGATATGTCAATCAACTTTTCACTTTTATTTTCTCAAAAACCCATACTCTACTTTACAGAACAAAACTAGCGTATATACGCGGATATCCTTAAGGAAACTCGCGTATGCTCAGATCATTTATTATGAAGATAATTCTTATCTTAGATTATTGCATCATTAATTCATTAGAAGTTAAGTAGACATGGGCAGTAAGAACAGAATAAATCAACACACACAAGCACCACACATGAACACCAGGATTTTAGGTGGAAGCCCAATTCGGGAGAAAACCACCGTTGTCGTCGTCTCAGTCTTCAATATTTATTATAAAGAAAACATCTTACAACTATGTACTGGCGCAAACTCATACCAGCACGCAGGCACCCACCTGCAGAAGGCTACAACCTTCTCTCGTTTACCAGCCTCTCCTGGAAGGGAGCTACAACCCCCTGCTCTCGTTTACCAGCCTCTCCTGGAAGGGAGCGACTACCCCCTTCTCTTGTTTACCAGCTACCACTGGAAGGGAGCTACAAACCCCTCTCTGAAGGCTTCGACCTTCAACACCTCTGCAAACCACGTTTCATCAATTTTCAAACTGGATCAAATAGCTTCAACACAACCCTTCACTTATCATACTTTGCCTATTGCTTCCAACAGAACAGTGCAACCACTGTAACCAGAATATCAGAGATAACCCAGACTTCAGGATAAATATGCAAAAACACATTCAACCTTGAGCAACCATTAGTTCAGATACCATACGCGCTTTTATTTAATCAGTCCCGCGTATACACGAGCTTTTCATGAAACGAACCCGCGTATACATCGGTGCATTTTACAAGAAAACCCTAACTGCCCATACGCGCTTTTATTTAACCAAATCCGCGTATACACGCGCTTTTCACGACATGGACCTATGTATGGATCTATAAAAGATAAAATTTGCAGAACATACCAGATCTATGAACTTACCCAGATTTCTTCAATTTCTTCAACAGATTTGCGCCAGGTCTTCATCACTTCTTTTCAGATCATCCTGGAGATTCACCATTTTCAGATCTAAAGATTTTGAACCTTCATCATATTCATAGGTGCATCACAGATTCAAATCTATCAATCAAGAACAGAGTTCAACCATGCAAATATACTTCAGAGTGAAGTATTCATTAAAGCCCAGACACTTGCACCCTTTGCACTATGATTTTCTTCTCCTTAAATAGGTTTAGCCTTTATCAATACCATGAGCCAAAACCACACTACTTCTAATGGTATTCCTGGACGGGATCAAATAGATAATCAAGCGCTAAATACAATGGGTCAATACCATGGTAACTTCCCCTGTTTTATAAATTTAGAGCGCAAATAGGCATACGCGACTTGGAACGTACTTTTTCGCGTGCATACGCTACTTCTCCTTCACAAACCTGTGTATGCATTGTGACATACCTTGTTCAAAATTATTCTGGCACTTTCTGAGCTACTTCTTAATTGTTCTGTAGATACATCAGATTTACATCATTAACAACTCATCAAGTCAGTTTTCATCAAGGACAACTTCTTCAAGCAAGTTCCATCAAAGTCAACACATTGTATCACATTGCCAACAATCTCCCCTTTAACTCATCAAGAGGGTTTCCATCAAGGACAACTTCATCAAGTATGTTTCCATCAAGTACAACTTCATCAAATAGGTTGCCATCAACTTTATCAAGTAGGTTGCCATCAAGGACAACACTCTGCATCATATTGCCAACAGTCTTCTTTCATCAAGTAGGTTTCCATCAAGGACAACACATGCCAACAATCTCCCCCTTTGGACTTGATGGCAACCATGATGGTGTTTGATCATTACAACAGATAGATACATTGAATATAACCATTATGCAGACACCATGATGCTCTCCCCCTATTCAAACACCATGCTACTCTCCCCCTTTGACATCAAGGGCAAAGGGCGGTCAAAACCAAAACAAGGTTTTTCTTCTCATGTAGACAGAAGAGATTTTGCAGATCTGATGTGCATTGAAGTTACCATGCTCCCCCTGAGTTCATGCTGAATCTTCAAACATATTTTTCAATGAAGTACATGAATCTACAACCAAGGACTCATACTTATATCAACGATCCAACCAAGTGGATTTACATATACGACTCATGTACCCAACCAAGTGGGTTTACACATTTTGATTCAACTACCCAACCAAGTGGGTTTACAAATTTGAACAAGTCCTTACATGACTGAATATTACAATTTTACATTATAGGTCTCATCATGACCTTTTCATCAAATTACAAGTATGAATTTTTATAAACAAGACTAAAAGGACCTCAAGAAAGAGATCATATTTCAGAACCATCATTATGCCAACTATGCATTTCATTCAGCAATGCTAATGCTCCACCTAAAACTATGCATCCAATGCATCCTTTCCATATGACCAAATCTCCTCCTTAGCTTGTGCAACCTGAACACTTTCATCGACCAATCATCAAGGCATCTTTACCCGATATCAGAGAATGAAACAGAAATATAAGAGCTGAAACATCATCAGAGATACCATACAACGTCAGAAATACCAAATAGCACTGCAGCTGTGCTAAAGAATGCTGACCCAGAAGAATTTTGTCAGCAAATACCCATACGCGGTTTTCTGTATTTGAACTCACGTATGTACGCAACTGTCCTTCAGGAAACCCGCGTATCCAATTTAATCTTCTGAATTTAAGCAGTTATGATTTTCTACAAGGTAGAGACTACTCCCAGCTTCTGTCTAAGATACTCGAACGCTTCCCTGGGCAGAGGTTTGGTAAATATATCAACAACTTGTTCTTTGGAGGGAACATACTCCAACTTCACCTTTTGTTCAAGCACTTGTTCAAGTAAGAAGTGATACTTGATGGGAATGTGCTTGGTCTTGGAATGCATAACAGGATTCTTTGAAATACTGATGGCACTTGTATTATCACACATAATGGAGACAAGAGGTGTGCACTTGATTTGAAAGTATTGTAAGGTTTGCATCATCCAAAGAAGTTGCGTGCAACATGATGCGGCAGCCACATATTCTGCTTCTGTTGAAGACAAGGAAATAGAGTTTTTCTTCTTGCTGAACCAAGATACTAACCGGGGCCCCATATAGAATGCACCACCACTAGTGCTTTTCCGATCATCAACATTTCCAGCCCAGTCTGCATCAGTGTAAGCATGAAGAGTGAGATCAGCATTCTTTGGATACCATATTCCAAAGTCTTGAGTTCCTTGTAGATATTTGAATATTATTTTGACAGCCTTAAGATGAGACTCTTTTGGATTAGCTTGGAATCGTCCAACAATACCAACTGCATGCATAGTCTGGTATAGTCCCAGTGAGATACAAAATACTTCCTATCATAGATCTGTATTCTGGTTGGTTCACCGTGGGAGAATCATCATGAGAACTGAGATTATATCCGGTTATCATTGGTGTACTTACAGGTTTGCACTCTTCCATGCCATACTTCTTCAGAATTTGCTTAAGGTATTGTGCTTGTGATAAGAATATACCATCTATAGTTTGATGCACTTGCAAGCCAAGAAATAATGCTAGTTCCCCAAGTAAAGACATTTCAAATTCTTGTTGCATGATAGAAGCAAATTTCTGACTCATAGATTCTTCATTACTTCCAAAAATGATATCATCAACATATAAAACCACAATCAAAATTTTATCATTTTCAATTTTTGTGTATAAGTTGCTATCAGCAGACCCCTTTGAAAATCCTTGTTGGTGAAGATATTTGTCAAGACGATAATACCATGCCCTTGGAGCTTGTTTGAGACCATATAGAGCCTTTTTAAGTCTACAAACAAGATTTTCATCATTTCCCAAAATGAATCCTTCTGGTTGTTCTATGTAAACTTCTTCTTCTAGATCACCATTGAGAAATGCAGATTTAACATCCATTTGATAAACTTTGATTTGTTGAAAACTTGAAAAAGCAAGAAACATTCTTATGGCTTCAAGTCTAGCTACAGGAGCAAAAGTTTCTTCAAAGTCTGTACCTTCTTGTTGAGTATACCCCTTGCAAACCAGTCTAGCTTTGTTTCTTATAACATCCCCATTCTCATTTAACTTGTTCTTGAATATCCATTTAGTTCTAATGACATTTTTATCATGCGGTCTTGGTACCAATTCCCAAGTGTGATTCTTTTCAATTTGATCAAGCTCTTCATTCATGGCTTGAATCCAACATTCATCTTTGCTAGCTTGATTGAAATTGTGTGGTTCAATAGTGGATAGAAATGCCAGATAGCTAGAAGATCCCACAAGAGTCCTTCTTGTTTGTACACCTGATCCCTTTTCTCCCAAAATTTGAGATTCTAGATGATTCTTTTGAACATATCTGGATGGAGCTTTTTCAGATAAATCATCTTTGGGTTCTTCATTGGGTTCACTATCTATATCATTTCTATTTGATGTAGAAGGATATATGTCATCATCAT
This sequence comes from Pinus albicaulis, assembly GCA_034641835.2. Classification (NCBI taxonomy): domain Eukaryota; kingdom Viridiplantae; phylum Streptophyta; class Pinopsida; order Pinales; family Pinaceae; genus Pinus; species Pinus albicaulis. The sequence continues at coordinate 1,477,144,483 of CM076577.1, forward strand.
CTTCATATGTTGTTTGTTTTTCTTCTTTTGGAGTTGCAGGAGACTCATCAATAACAACATCAATACATTAAACAATCTTCCGAAGTATTTTATTGTAACATTTATATACTCTACTCCTAGAGGAGTAACCAAGAAGTATTCCTTCATCTGCTCTGGGTTCAAACTTGCCAAGTTTTTCATCATTATTTTTGATAAAGCATTTGCTTCCAAAAACTCTAAAATGCTTCATAGTGGGAGGATTACCATACCATAGTTCATATGGAGTTTTATCACTATTTACATGAACATGTGCCTTGTTAAGAATATTTACCGCTGTATGTGCTGCTTCTCCCCAAAATGTGTCAGGTGTTCCAGAATCATCAAGCATAGCTCTAGCCATTTGTTGAACTATTCTATTCATTCTTTCTGCTACACCATTTTGTTGTGGAGTTCCAGCTACAGAAAATTGTCTTTTTATGCCATGTTGTTCACAAAATTCAAGGAATTCATTTGAAGTATATTCTCCTCCTCGATCAGATCTAAGACATTTGAGTTTTAGATCTACTTCATTTTCAACCAGAGCCTTGAAGATCTAAAATTTCTCAAATGCTTCATCTTTGTGCTTAAGCAACCCAATCCAACACATTCTAGAGAAATCATCAATAAATAAGATATAGTATTGTTCACCACGAGGTGAATTTTTCCTCATAGGTTCACATATGTCAGTATGAATGAGTTCAAGAGGCCTACTTGATGATCCTTCCTTGGCATTAAATTGCACTCTGGTCTGCTTGCCGAATTGGCAAGATTTGCATATGATACTTTCAGGAAGAGTAATATTGGGAAGACCACGAACAACATTAAGTCTACTTGATTTGTGGATTTGAGAGAAGCTTAGATGTCCCAACCTTCTATGCCATAGCCAGTTTTCTGAAGATTTACTCAAGTAACATTGTTCTTTGCAGTTCTTCAATACATATAGGTTGCTTGGAGGTCTTTTTCCTTTTATAATTGTTTTACCTGTATCAAGATCACGAACCACACATTCTTTTGAACTAAAGACAACTTCAGTTCCTTGATCACACATTTGACTTACACTTAACAGGTTATGCCTTAATCCATCCATATACATGACATCATTAGCCTTCACCTTTTCCTTTAGAAACACAGACCCTTTTCCTTTAATTACAGCAGGAGTATCATTTCCAAAAGTAACTTTATTTTCCTTTTCTAGTGTATTATATGCACGAAGTTTGGTTTTGTCACCTGTCATGTGTCTTGAGCATCCGCTATCAATGTACCATTGATTTTCTTCACCTTCTGAAAATAACGCTATGCCACAATTTTCAACCTATAATTCCTTCTTTTTCCATACTTTGGAACTTGAAGGAAAATGCTCTTTTGGCTGAACTTTTCTCTTGCATTCAGCTTCTTCATGCCCAAAGTTATTGCAATAAGCACATTCAACTTCATTTAGAAGAGGAGAAAATTTGTTATAGGTATTCTTCTTTGTTTCATTATCAATCCTTTTCTTTCTCGCTTCTCTTGTCATGATGGTTTTATATGCAACACATTGAGCAGCTTTGTGACCAAAATTGTGACATGAGAAACATTGTCCATTGAAGAAGAAATTTCTGCGATCATGAAATCTTCTACTTGAATTTTCCTGTTGATTGGTGTTTCTTTGAAAGATATTCCTGTTAGTTTTCTTTGAATTGAGATGATCATGCTTTACCTGTAAAGATTCTTTATTCCCTTGCTGAGTGGCAAAATTTTGTAAACCAGCTGTAACTGCTTTTAGATAATTTGGTGCTGAAGCCTGAGAAGATTCCCCAGTATATCCAAGACCTGTCTTTACAAGAGGAGAGCGTTTTACCTTGATAATCTCATTTAAGGTTTCTGATCCTTTAGTAAATCTAAGATTCAGAGTCTTTTGTTTCTCAAAATCTTTTCTTAGACTTACCACTTCACATTCTAATTTCTCAATGTGTTTATTTGCTTCTTCAAACTGCCCTTTCAGAGTCTCTATGGTTATTTTCCTTTCTTCTAAGAGTATTTTACCTTCTTCTAAGTGTATTTTGAGTTGATTGTTTTTTTTCAAGAAAATCATTGTCCTCTAAAGCATCCACAAAAGTATCATTTTCTTCTCTAGATTCAAATGCCATGAGAAGTCTAAGATCTTGTTCACATTCTTCCTCACTATCAGATAACCCATCACTATCTTCATGAGTATAGTAACTTTTTCTAGTGCTAGACCGGTTATTATTCCTTCTTGCTACTTCTTTCCCTTTTGCAGATATTTCTTTATAAGGACACTTAGCAGCATAATGACCAACTCTTCCACAATCAAAACATTTGAAAGGAAGCTTACCTCTGAACCGTCCCGTGCCAAGTTGAAGTTTCTTTACAAAATTTACCTCATCTTCTTCTGAGATATATCCTGATCCTTCTGCTTCTTGCACTTCTTTCCCTTTTGTAGTAGCTCTAAAGATGGCTTCTTTGACTTCATATGGTCCTCCTCTTCTCATTTCATATGCAGTTAGTATCCCATGAAGTTGCACCACAGTAAGATTTTGAAGATCCTGTTTTTCTTCAAGAGCAAAAACTTTTGACTCAAATTTTGTCGTTAGAGATCTTAAAATTTTCTCAACCAAAGTAGATTCGATTATTGTTTCTCCCAGATTTCTCATACGATTTACAACATCATCAAGACGTAAAAAGAAACTGGCAATACTCTCATCATTATGCATCTTCAAATTTTCATATTCAATTCTGAGAGTTTGGAGTTTTGCACTTTTTACCTTTGCATCACCTTCATAACTTAGAATGATTTTGTCCCACATTTCCTTTGTTGTATTTAGCTGCATAACTTTGACAAATTCAGATTCAGTCAAACTTCCCGTTATAGCATTGACCGCCTTTGCATTTGACTCATAATTCTTCTTTTCAGTCAGATCTGTTGGTATTGTAGCTGGATATTGATATCCTTGTTGAACAATGGCCCATACATCTGTTCCCATAGACTGAAGATAGGATCTCATCCTTGTTTTCCAGAAGATTAAATTGCTTCCATTAAAGAGGGGAGGCTTGATAGATGCTGTTCCATCTTGATTGCTCATCTTGCTTGATCTTCTTTCTAGCGGCTAAGCTTTTTTCAGAAGGACCTGCTTTGATACCAATTGTTGGGAAAGATACTGAGAGGGGGGGTGAATCAATATCTTGATCTGTCAATCAACTTTTTACTTTTATTTTCTCAAAAACCCATATGCTACTTTACAGAACAAAACTAGCGTATATACGCGGATATCCTTAAGGAAACTCGCGTATGCTCAGATCATTTATTATGCAGATAATTCTTATCTTAGATTATTGCATCATTCATTCATTAGAAGTTTAGTAGACATGGGCAGTAAGAACAGAATAAATCAACACACACAAGCACCACACATGAACACCAGGATTTTAGGTGGAAACCCAATTCAGGAGAAAATCACCACTGCCGTCGTCTCAGTCTTCAATATTTATTATAAAGAAAACATCTTACAACTATGTACTAGTGCAGACTCATACCAGCACGCAGGAACCCACCTGCAGAAGGCTACAACCTTCTCTCATTTACCAGCCTCTCCTGGAAGGGAGCTACAACCCCCTGCTCTCATTTACCAGCCTCTCCTGGAAGGGAGCGACTACCCCCTGCTCTCGTTTACCAACTACCACTGGAAGGGAGCTACAACCCCCTCTCTGAAGGCTTTGACCTTCAGCACCTCTGCAGACCACGTTTCATCAATTTTCAAAATGGATCAAATAGCTTCAACACAACCCTTCACTTATCATACTTTGCCTATTGCTTCCAATAGAACAGTGCAACCACTGTAACCAGAATATCAGAGATAACCCAGATTTCAGGATAAATATGCAGAAACACATTCAACCTTGAGCAACCATTAGTTCAGATACCATACACGCTTTTATTTAATCAGTCCCATGTATACACGCGCTTTTCATGAAACGAACCCGCGTATACATCTGTGCATTTTACAAGAAAACCCTAACTGCCCATACGTGCTTTTATTTAACCAGATCCATGTATACACGCGCTTTTCACGACACGAACCTGCGTATGGATCTATACAAGATAAACTTTGCAGAACAGACCATATCTATGAACTTACCCAGATTTCTTCGATTTCTTCAACAGATTTGCGCCAGGTCTTCATCACTTCTTTTCAGATCATCCTAGAGATTCACCATTTTTAGATCTAGAGATTTTGAACCCTCATCATATTCATAGGTGCATCACAGATTCAGATCTATCAATTAAGAACAGAGTTCAACCATGCAGATATACTTCAGAGTGAAGTATTCATTAAAGCCCAGACACTTGCACCCTTTGCACTATGATTTTCTTCTCCTTAAATAGGTTTAGCCTTTATCAATACCATGAGCCAAAACCACACTACTTCTAATGGTATTCCTAGACGGGATCAAATAGATAATCAAGTGCTCAATACAATGGGTCAATACCATGGTAACTTCCCCTGTTTTATAAATTTAGAGCACAAATAGGCATACGCAACTTGGAACGTACTTTTCCGTGTGCATACGCTACTTCTCCTTCACAAACCCGCGTATGCATTGTGACTTACCTTGTTCAACATTATTCTGGCACTTTCTGAGCTACTTCTTAACTGTTCTGTAGATACATCAGATTTACATCATTAACAACTCATCAAGTCAGTTTTCATCAAGGACAACTTCTTCAAGCATGTTCCATCAAAGTCAACACATTGTATCACATTTCCAACAATCTCCCCTTTAACTCATCAAGAGGGTTTCCATCAAGGACAACTTCATCAATTATGTTTCCATCAAGTACAACTTCATCAAATAGGTTTCCATCAACTTTATCAAGTAGGTTGCCATCAAGGACAACACTCTGCATCATATTGCCAACAGTCTTCTTCCATCAAGTAGGTTGCCATCAAGGAAAACACATGCCAACAAACTCTTGATATCATAATTGCAATGAGTTTCATACCCTTGAGGAGTGTCCCAGTGATCAGGTGGAAGAGGAGGAAAATTCAAAACATCTAAATGCCGTCAATAAAAATTATCCTTTCAATATATTTCTTGGAGAATCCTTCTTTCAACAATTGAACATGAATAAAATAATGAAAAATCCACTAATGATCAAGGTTATACAATTATGGCTGTTGAGGAAGGAGGAAGGTTTAAAATATTACACTATTCAAGGAGTAATTACCAAAACCAAGCAAGAACTAGTTCTAACATATCCCTCCAAAAGAAGTATAGGCCACCTCTACCACCTAATAATGTTCCTAGGCCCAATACCCAAATAAATAATGTGTTTTTTGATGTTTACTTAGAAAATGTGCTCACCAAGTTGAATTTTCAAGTGCCTCTTTTGGAGTTGGCCAAAATTGAGCCCTAAAGAGGGAATGTAAAGAAGGAATTCAACCTTGAAAAGGATCCTGGAGACCCTCCAGTCCTTCTCCAAAACATGTATAATGATAGAAGAAACTGAGGGCATGCACATTTCTTATTATCCTTGGTGATAAACAATCTAAACTTGCACAATTTTATGATTGACTCTAGTTCATCCACCAATGTAATTCCTTTAAGAGTCACGGATCAATTAGAAATGGAAATAACTAGGCCTTATAATAATGTATGCAAATTTGAATCAAAGTATATGCCATTGTGTGGTCTTATGAATGATGTCAACGAATCCTTTTTTGCTAATATGGACATTTCTATATTAATGAATATTGGTGTCATAGATGTGCCAGATGCCTAGGGGATTCTCTTGTCCAAAAAATGGTGTGCCTCAATTTTAGGATATCTATACATGTAATTATCATATGCAAATATATCGACTTTGGATGGAGAAACATTCATCCTTTACATGGAGCCACACATGCATGAGCATGTATAATATATGGAACCTTTTCCATTCCCCAAGCATGTTGGAAAATCCAAAGGTAACATTCCTCCAAAATACTTGCATAGTAAGAAAAAAAAAATTGAGCCAAAAGGGCATAAAAAACTTGAAAAGGTTGAGCCATCAGGAAATTTAATCCAAGTTAAGAACACATAGATAAACAAAACCAAGAGGTTTATATTCAAAAATAAAAAGAATCAATGGGTTCAAATACAAGGAAAAAACTTTCAAGTGGGTGTTCTAGTCTTTGTTGATGGTAATCCTATTCTAGTTAAGGTCTGTGGTAAAGTAAGTGCTGGGAACTTTTACATTGCTAAGTTTGATTGTGAAATATTTCTTTCTCTTGTAGGACGAAACCACCTTACCTTTTTCAGTGGAACTTGATGTATTTTATATAAGTAGTAGCATTTCATTTTTTTGTTGCATCTTGTGTGAACATCCTACTTATTTCATTTATCATGTTGTTGTTTTTCATCCTATATTAAGTTGCATTTAGTTAGATTTTTATTTTCTATATGAGTTTTATATATCATGTAAAAAAAAGGGTGACAATAAACACCCCATACACATGCTATCAAAGAAGTTGATTTGAGTGTGCAGGTAAGAAGTTTGAAATCCTAGGAATTACCATGGTTCTCATGAACTCCCCGTTTGAGCATATGGATCATGTGCTCTATGATGAATACATGTCCCTAAGTTGGAGCCAAATGTTACCCACCAAAATGGGTAACCCCATAGGATAATTTGTTTCCTCGATTTGAAAATGAAACTATTTGTATCTGTTGTTCAAAGTATCCATTTCCATTTAATTAAGTGTGCAAAGTGTTTATCATGTCTTGCAAATTAAACAAAGTGTTTTTGGTAACTATTTTTGAGTTTATGTGTGAGGGAATGTTAATTAAAATTACTGTTTAACATCTTAAATAAGAAATACACAGCAACATAACTTCACCATAGCAACACAACAACATGATGAGGCAGTTCACCCCTCCTGGGCTACATCTATCGGGTCCAAGGCTCCGAAGGGGCATGTCCTTGCTCTATTAAGTTGCTCAAATTGGTTTTACAGTGGGAAATATGCCTAAACAGGTAGAAACACCTATGAAATTGAATTCAGAAGACAAAAATAAGCTAATAATGGATTTTATTTCACCTCAAACAGTGAAGTGTAGCCCAATGCAGCTCCATTTCCCTCATGGCCCTGATGGCTCTCCATGCTTCCCTGAAGAAAAAAATGGCTGAAGAACACCTCTGTTGGCTCTACAACCTATCCCAACACTCCAAAATGCTCAGAATACCCAAAATTGACCAAAATTTCGTCTAAATTGATTCAATATTTGAGAAGTTATGACCTCCACAATTTTCTGCCCAATGTCTCTTGGAAACCCCACTAAATCTGGATGAACTCTAGTTATGCGCTCTAGAAATGGCAGAAGGCTGAATTTTTCGGAATCGTGGTACCAAAATGGCAGAGGTCCTGTGGTGAGGGCTAACCCCAAATGGGCTAAACCCAAAACTTTACTGCCTATTCAAAAAGTTTTAACACTTGGTTATACATGTGTTCATGGGACTCGTCGCCTTAAGCCCTGAGTCCTCCACCTAATAAACTTCACTCATTCACTGTTTACACGACTCACCCAAACAACTGACCCATTTGTGTTTAGGTCGGGTCGTCATCCGCCCGACTGACCCAAACGCGTTCACACCTGCATGAGGATTTTTTCAACGTGACCCAAACATTTATTGTTGCATGAGGACCTGAATATTGACCTGAATGTGTTCAGGGTGACCCGAATCCGTTCAGGTCAGGTTGAGTCTGCCCTCCAAAATATTTTTTAAACAATACTTGAACCATATGCCTAGGGCCACATGGAAGCCTCTGGGTAGGCCACGTGGCACCCTCTGATAGGCTTCCAAAACCTTAATAAAAAATGAAATTTTCTACACAAAATTTTCTGGAAATGACAAAAAAAGTTTGTGTTTAAAAGTCCTGTTTTGAAGGTCATTAGGCATTTTAAAACTTCAATGTCTTTCTCATACGAAATCAGATTTGAGTCCTGTTCACGGCACCAGAATTGCAGTGACGAGGCCTATCCGGTCATTCAGGTTGCAACCAATTCTTATCAATTCCAATTTTGAGCATTTTTTCCTCTTTGACATGATCACTTGATCACACCTCCCCATTGGGAAGCTTTTGGACCCCAAAAGCCTTCAATTACCTGTTAAGAAGATGAGGGTACAAATCCCTCACCTTTTCCACCTCCATCCATTTTTCCTTACTCAGTTTGCTGCCTTTAAGACCAACCCAAACATAATCAAAATTTCCCCTCCTCGAAGTGTGTGTCCTTCTGTCAAGGATAGCATCCTCTTTCAGCTCATCCAAAAATTCTGGCGAGAAATCCTCTATGGATGGTAGCTGAATGTCACTCTCATAATAAACAATTAAAGGAGGTTCATACAAACATAATTTTTCCACATTCACAATGGAATACATTTGCATATATGAAGGCAAATCTAGTTGAAAAGCATTATTTCCAACTTGTTTAAGGATCTTGAATGGACCATAACAAATAGGCTTCAGTTTTTTACCTTCTCCTTGCATTCTTTCCTTACTAATATGTAGCCATACCTCATCTCCTTCTTGAAACTTATGATCAACTCTGTGTTTGTCATGCCTCTCCTTGTACTTGCCTTGAATTTTTTCAAGATGTTCTTGAACCTGCTGATGTATGAGCTGAATTATTTCAATGAACATGTGAGCTTTGTCAATGTCACTATGCCCATAAATGGCAACATCCTTCTCAAGAATTAAATATAAATGTGACTTAGGAAAATACCCAAAGCAAGCTTCAAAAGGTGAAGTATTTGTAGAAGAGTGCTTGGCCCGGTTGTAAGCATGTTGAATATAGTGCAAGCGCTCATCCCAAAGCTTGGGATGTTTGCTGCAATAACCTCTCAAAAGATGTACAATGGTTCTTTTCACTACCTCTGTTTGGCCATTTGTTTGCGGATGAAAAGCAAAACTCTTCTTCAACTTGGTTTCCATCATCTTCCATAGATTGGACCAAAAATTCCCAAAAAATCTGGAATCCCTGTCACTAACAATAGAAGTAGGCAAGCCATAATGAACCCATACATGTTGAAAATATAAATCAATAGTTTTTTTAGCAGTTATATATTTCTTACATGGCATAAGAATACACATCTTGCTGAATCTATCAACTACTACATAAAGATAATCATGTTGCTTTCTAGATAATGGTCGACCTCCAACAAAATCCATAGAAACACTTTCCCATGGTCTAGAAGGTACCAGAAATGGCGTATATAAACCAATATTCCTATTGCTAGGCTTGCTTGTAGCACATAATGAACAACCTCTAATGAAACATGAAACACTATCTACCATGCGAGGCCAATAACAATACCTCTGTAAATGCGCCATTGTTTTTCTTACCCCAAAACGTCCAGCAATGAGATAAGAATGAGCTTCTCTCATGATGCTTAGTCTCTCCCCCTATGGTATACATAACTTGCCCATATGAAACAAAAAATTATTATTCAAATGATAATAATTCTCCTCAACATGATTCCCTTCACTCAAGTTAGCATATGCATCCTTAAAATCAACATCTGATGGGTATTGTTCTATGTATCTCTCATGTACAATAGAATAATTATTAAGTAAAGAAGTAGCACTAATAATAAGCCTTGAAAGCATATCAGAAACTTTATTAAAAATACCTTTCTTGTACCTTATTACCAAGTGAAATTGTTGTAGGAAACCCATCCATCTGAAATGTTGTGACTGTTGTAATTTACTTTACGACTGCAAGTACTATAAGGGTTGATGGTCGGTATGAAAAACTGTTTCCTTGCCCATAAAATAGTGTTTCCACTTTTTTACGCTTTTTACCAATGCATACAACTCCTTATCATATGTAGGATAATTCACAACAACATCATTAAATGTCTCAGAATGAAATGTGATAGGCTTACCATGCTGTAAGAGAACTGCACCCATGGCGTAATCACTAGCATTGGTCTGAATCTCGAATGACTGTCTCAAGTCTAGTAATGCAAGGATTGGAGTTGAACTTATATTATCTTTCAAAGACTCAAAAACTTTCTTTTTCTTTCCTCTCAATTGGAAAGCATGCTTCACACTTGTCATTGCATGCATAGGAGCTGCTATGGCAGAGAAGTTAGAAATAAACTTCCTCCAATACTGAGCTGCACCCAAAAAAATTCTTGCTTATGTAATGGTTTTGGGAGTAGGCCAATTCACAATGGCTTCTACCTTAGAAGGATCAATTCTTAAAGCACCTCCTCCTACTATGTGTCCCAAATAAACCAAAGAATTTTTCCCAAATTCACACTTTGAGATTTTAAGAAACCACTAATTTTTCTTCAAAATGTCAAGTACTTTCTTAACATGCATGACATGCTCTTCTCTAGTCTTGCTGAAAATTAAGATGTCATCTAAGTAGAAAATAATGAAATCACCAAGAAAAGGATGTAAGACATCATCCATTACCCACATGAAAGTTTCAGGTGCATTGCAAAAACCAAACGACATAACAAGACACTCAAAGAGTCCCTGTTTGGTTTTAAATGATGTCTTCCAAATGTCACTTTCTGCAATTCTAAGTTGATGATAACCACTACATAAGTCTAACTTGGTGAAATATTTAGCATCTTTCAGCTGATCTAACAAATCATCTATCCTTGGGAGTGGGTAACGATTCTTTACCATTATCTTGTTCAATGCCCTGAAGTCCACACACATGCGCCAAGTTCCATCTTTCTTTGGAATCAACACTATTGTTGACCCACATGGCGAAGTGCTTGGTCTTATGAATCCTTTGTCCAAAAGGTCTTTAATTTTCCTCTTGATTTCAACATTCTCCATGATAGACATGCGATACATGCCTATGTTAGGAAGAGGACAATCTTGATGTAACTAGATTTCATGTTGAATCTCCCTCTTAGGAGGTAAACATGTTGGTTCCTGAAACATCTCATGATGTGCATCAACTACATCATATAAATCTTATTTAAGCTTAGAATCACAATTTTCAAATGACTCATGATTCACATCAACCTTGGGCTTAACCATAACAAGTACAAAACTATTACTAGAATTCACTAGCCTTTTTACATGTCCCGCATTTACCATCGCTATATTTTCTTTCTTGCGATGTGCTATGACAATGAAATCCTTGCCATATTTAAAGAGATGATACTTATTTTCATGGCGATGGAATATCGCTTTCCTATCAAATAAGTAAGGACTTCCAAAAACAATTTCTAATATATCAAGCAGTACTACATCAAGTTCAATTGTGTCAATAAAGTGTGCAGTAATTGCGAAACACAATATACAGTTTGCATCATTGCATATCCATCCAAGTGGATATGGCTTGGGATGTGGAATGGTCTCAATTTTAAGCTGTTTGACCAAGTATTCTGACATGAGATTTTCTTGTGACCCACTGTCAAACAGTGTGTCAATTTTTGTATGTTTTGATACTACCCTCACATGGAACAATTCAATTCTTTCTTCCTCATTTGGAGTTTGTACATGAAAGTTTGAAGTACTAGTGCTTGGCTTAGTTTAAGCTTCCCTTCCCTTCATACACTTCAAACCCATGGCTGCAATTTTGGTTTCGTCACCTGAATCATCACCTAAGTCTTGTGGTGTAGTTGTAGTAGCTGTAGTTTTCTTCTTTCCTTTGATTTTGTTAAACTGAGTTCTTTTTTCAGGATGTAATTTCCAATAGTTTTTCTTTTCATGGCCTTCTCTTGAAAAATGTTTACATATCATTTTCTCACCCTCTTGTCTGACAGATGCATTCTTTTTTCCTTTTCCCTTAAATTTTTTATCTTTGTTTTTCCCCTGAAAAGTCTTTTTTCTACCCTCATCAAAAGTGTTTTTCCCTCTAGCCTCTAAATGCGTAGCTTGTACACAAACTTCGTCTAGACTAGTAGGATTGAACATAAGGATAGTATGTCTAAGGTAGCTGTGCAAACCACACTACATATTTTAGCAAAGTATCTTGACTTTCTAATTCTACCCCTAATAACAGCGCTCTTCTCCTAAACTCTTGGGTGTAGTCTTGTACATTTTGTCCCTTAAGTTGTCTGAAGTTTTGCCAATTCATGATAGCCTTTTGTAAATGAGCTAATGGATAAAAATGATTTTTAATTGCAGTAATAAATTCAGCCCATGATAAATTGATCTTACCATGTTTTTTAATTTCATCCTTGGTCTTGGCTTCCCACCATACCAATGCTGCTCCATCCATTCTCAAAGAGGCTAACTATATCTTGGTGTCGTCATCATGAAGGTTCTGTTTCCTCAAGTAAACTTCCAACTATCTTATCCAATTGTCAATTTTCTCTGCATTGACTTCAATGTTAAACACAGGCAACTCAAATTTAACATCAAGCTTTAAAAATGGACTTTTACCAGTAATTTTAGACTTGTCAGATTGATTCACCGAAGTTGAGGATGATGATGTAGAGGAAGAGAATGAAGATGGGGATGGTGGATCACCATTTCCTCCGTGTCCTTTCTTTGACTTTTCATCACTTTTCTTTCCTCCTGAAGAACCCTCTCCTTATTTTTGGTTTTTAGACCCTTCTCCAACAAGCCTATCATTCCTTTCTTGGTAGAGTATCCTCACCATCTCCGTCATGTCCAAGAAAGCCTTTTGGAACACCTGTTCCTCTTCTTTGGGATCCATATCTTCAGGAGTTTCTCCCTCTCTTGAAGACATGCTTGAAGCTACTTCTATGACTCTTGGAGGTGGCTCTCTGACCCTTCTTGGTTGAGGATTACTTTGTGCACTAACCAAGTGTCCTTCACCTCTCTTGAGTTTAAGCCTAGTAAGCATCAAAACTTGCAAACAATCAACTGTATCTTTGCACAAAACAAATTTTGAGTAAAAATCTAGCTCCTAAGGCTCAAGTCCTTAGCTTCGATACCATCTCATCTGAAAATGAAACTATTTGTATCTTTTGTTCAAATTATCCATTTCCATTTAATTAAGTGTGCAAAGTGTTTATCATGTCTTGCAAATTAAACAAAGTGTTTTTGGTAATTGTTTTTGAGTTTGTGTGTGAGGGAATGTTAATTCAAATTATTGTTTAACATATTAAATCAGAAATACACAGCAGCATAACTTCACCATAACAACACAACAACATGATGAGGCAGTTCACCCCTCCTAGGCTACATCTGTCGGGTCCAAGGCTCCCAATGGGCATGTAATTGCTCTATTAAGTTGCTCAAATTGGTTTTACAGTGATAAATATGCCTAAATAGGTAGAAAAAACTATGAAATTGAATTCAAAAGACAGAAATAAGCTAATAATGGCTTTTATTTCACCTCATACAGTGAAGTGTAGCCCAATGCAGCTTAATTTCCCTCATGGCCCTAATGGCTCTCCAAGCTTACCTGAAGAAAAAATGGCTGAAGAACACCCCTTTTGGCTTTGCAACCTATCCCAAAAACTCCATAATGCTCAGGATACCAAAAATTGACCAAACTTTCGTCCAAATTGGTTCAATATTGGAGAAGTTATGACCTCCACAATTTTCTGCCCAATGTCCCTTGGAAACCCCTCCAAATCTGGATGAACTCCAGTTAGGCACACTAGAAATGGAAGAAGGCTGAATTTTTCAAAACCACACTACCAAATTGGCAGAGGCATTTAATTTCACTTTCAGTTGAACTAATGTTCACATGCGGAAAAATCGGGCTGTTAAGTGTTGCTGGTAGATAAGAGTTTAGCCCTTGCCCATGGTCACGGGCGGAGGTCCTGTGGTGAGGGCTAACCCCAAAGGGGCTAAACCCAAAACTTTACCACCCGTTCAAAATGGTTTAACACTTGGTTATACGCGTGGTCACAGGACCCGCCACCTTAAGCCCTGAGGGCTCCACCTGATAAACTCCGCTCGTTCACTGTTTACATGACTCGCCCAAACAACTGACACATTTGTGTTTAGGTTGGGTCGTCCTCCACCCGAATGACCCAAATGCATTCACACCTACATGAGGATCTATTCAAATTGACCCAGACTTTTATTGTTGCACGAGGTCCCAACTACTGACCCGAATGCATTCAGGGTGACCTGACTCCGTTCAGGTCGGGTCAGGTCTGCCCTCCAAAATATTTTTTGAACAAGACTTGAACCATATGCATGGGGCCACGTGGCAGCCTCCGGGAAGGCCACATGGCCACATTACAGTGTTTGGTATTGGGGGGTTGGGTCTGGGATTAACCCCCTACCTTGGTCCGTAGACCAAGCTTAGGGGATAACCCCATCCCACGTTTATGACACATTTTTAAAACCCAAATATCATGTTAACCAAAGTTTATATCCAAAGTCATGTTGGCTAGAACATATTGTATTGGCAGAGTATTAAACCACACAAACCCACCACATATAATATAACCAAAGTTTTGGCTAGTTAATATTGCAACCAACAAAAAAACAGAGTAGGTGGACACATGGTAGTTTACGCCACAATTTGATGTCACCATCAACAAGTTTCGAGTGGAGTGTTGGGCCTCAAAATAGTCCCTATTCTCACTCCATTGTTCACCAATACCTTCACATTACTTCCATATTACTTTCATGTCACCTTCATTCCACCTCCACATCATTACATTTACCTCATCATTGGGTTATAACTATGCTTTTCCAAAGTTTATTAATTCTTAACATTTTTAAGTGGATTTGTGGTTAAACTTTAGAAAATCATATGCTTATACTTATACCTAACAATTAGAATGAGTTTGTTGACATGTGTAGGTACAAAAGAAGCTTGCTATGCACCCTTATGTGGCACTCTATGTTCAAATTCGAATTTGAGGAGGTCATGGACCTCATGGAGGAGATCATGGAGGATAGGGTTATGTGTCACCATTGGTTGAGAAATATGTGGGTCAAAGGAGGGAATAATGGATTTACATTTATGAGTTTGTTATCATAGCTTTTATATAAATAGGAGTGTTATCTCCTTCATTTGTAATCTTGATTTGTATTCTTAGTATCTTATAGTTTGGTAGTGAGAAGTTAGATTGCAAAATCAATGTAATGGTTACAATTGCAATTTGCAATTGATGATAAATAAGACGGAGCTTCTTTGATCCTCTACATTTGACTTTTCTTTTGGTGTTCTTGTGAATCCTTGGAAGGATCCCCATTGCCTAGCAAGTACACTTTTATTTTAGTAGGTTTTTATTTTATGTTTGTTTGTGAATTTCATTAGATTAAATTATTAGGTTCATATGTTTGGAATATTACGAATGACATTTCGTAAGAAAGTAATAATGTTTCATTCAATGAATCTGATTTGTTATTTAATGTTTGATTTCATTAGTTTAAGTTTCTGATTTATATGCTTGAGATATAAATGAATAGTCTCTTGTAAGAGAGCTTTAACATTTCATGCAATCAATCATAATTAGGTTTAAGTGCTTTAATTTCATTAGTTTAAATATTTTTTTCATTAAGATGAGTAGAAATATTAATGAACAGTCCCCTGTAAGGGAACCTTAATATTTCTTACACTTGTCACAATGTTTTTAGATTTCATTTTGTTAAATGACTAAATAGGTGTTGGAGATCCTAATGAAAGACCTCCTGTAAGGGAACTTTGGCATTTCTTTACCTAGCTTAGTTTAGTTTGTCTCTAAGTCCATATATATTGGATCATCCTCAAAGTTTACTTACCTAGATTGATAGTAAATGAAACTCTAATTTGCATTTGCATTTTAGACCAAACATTTTGGCGCTGTTGCCGGGGAGGATGATTTAGAGATAGACTTAGGAAGACATTTTTATTGCAATTTATTTTTATGGACTAACTTGTGAAACCTGGTGACAACAGGATTTTCATAAAGGAGTTTTAAGTTGAGCTTTTTTATTTTTCTTTTCATACTTAGTTAGTTTCAAACTCACTTTTTAAACCCCCCATTTCTTACTAATTCATCTACGGATGAGAAATTTGAATATGTTAAATAGGTACTTTTTGGAGAAAAAGAATAATCTTGAAGACTGGTTCCAAAAGAACCTTGCACAAACTCCAAAAATAAGACAGGTTATTCACATTCTTGCAAATCATAACGTAAAAATTTTAAATCTTGATGTGAGCATTTTCAAATTCTTAGTCTGTAGGTGGCTTCATTGGAAGCATTCTTTTACCTAGGAAATAAAAATCTTTCAAGCAAATTAGATAGAATAAATTAGGAAAATAAAACGAGCTCGTTAGAAGTTTTTAGTCTTATTTTCAAAAATAAAAAATAATAAATCATCATGAATAAATGAATAAATTTAGTGGCACAGTAAGAACTGCTTCATCATCGCATTTCTATATATTTTTTTTGTATCACGGGTAACCCAGGAGCTTGATTGTTAGAAAGATTTGTCTTCCGAGAGTCTAAACACCCCTGCGACATTACAGAAAGATTATAGATAAATGCGAGGTTTTGTCCTAAATCTTGATTGTGTTTATCATCCATCCATGCTAACCTGCATAAATAAAAACAAATCAAGAGATTAGTATGCTCTATTCCTACGCTTTGTGTGATCAGGAAGATCAGAAAATCTATTGATTGATCTGCCCATTCTATCAATTATAAGAAATTTGCAAGCTTCCAATATCGATCTACTGCAACAATTTAATTTTCTATTCAAACTAAATTCACAGCATATTGAAATAAATAAATGGCATTATTAATGCACATATGATTGTTTTATTTTGCAATTTTTAATCAAATTCTCTAGTTCTGGCTTCTCGATTTAAATCTATTGTTCCTACGCTATAATTTGCTCCTATATCAAGATAACCATTACCCCTAGAAAGTTAAAAACAAAAAAACAAAACTTGAATTGTGTGAATTGAAGAATCTGCATTTCGATCTTATTTGAATTGGCCAATATAAGATAGAATCTATTGAATTTGAAACTCTTACATTAGGGACCATGTAGCCTACACTACAAGGCATCAAAGTCTTTGACATTCAAGAGAATGAGATAATCATTGAACCTATTCTTAAATTGGCTAGAAACCAGAATATCATTATAGCAGTAAAATAATTTGGTATAAGGGCAATTGTACAATTAATGGATTTGCACATTTTCACTATTCCACAGGTTATTTTGAAGCCTTTTATGCATGCTTTGGTAAGATTTTAGTGTCCCTTATGAAGAAGCCATACATTGAGCTTTGGTAATACTGGTGATGAATGAAAAATAACATATAACACAGAGCCAAATAAGATTTATATACACCCAGGATATATGTGTTAGAGGTCGTGTTACTAGCTTGACAATACGGAGACACCTGGTTATGGAGCTATAGCAGAAAATAAGAGAAAACCCAACATTTGGAGCTATCTACTAATGACTGGAGGGCCTAGGTCCATAAAGCCAACCCATCAAGTTGACAACGCCATTGGATCCAAATGCTTATTTCGAATCCAAAGCAACATTGAAATAATGTTTTCCTTTTCCTTCCTCGTGTGAAAATTCACCTGCAAATCAATCCAAGAGAAACAATCAATTTTTTTGATGAATCCCATCATTTGAGGGGTGTAAGTTTATTTTCATTTTTTATTTGGGTTTGCTGAATAAACGAATTTAGAGATTGCCAGGATCCATTTAGTTATTTTCTCAATTCTAGTGCAAAGGAGGTTAAGCATCAATCTACTTCAAATGTTATTCAAGATCCTTTTATAAGTTCAAACAATGAAGAAGTGTTTGGGGACTTTCAGAATGTCTCTGTGACAAAGAGCACTGCTAACAATAGAGATAGAGATCCTTTTCCATAAATTTTGGTTGATAATAAGGATGAATTTGGAGATTTTCATAATAGAAACAAAAGCCATAGTTCTACTGTCAGTGGAGATCCCTTTGCAGCATCCTTGAATGTCTCCAATGACCTATTTGGTGTTGGTTTAGTTCCTAATTTGTCAAAAACAGGAGCCGCTTTTACTGAATTTTCTTTTGCTGCAACTGATGCTGCGAGCTTCATGGATTCCCATACACCTTCTGCTACCTCCATGAAGAAAGACACAGCCCTGCCAAAGTTGCTGATCCATTTGAAATGTTGAGCAAAATATTTTCTTTTCAGAAACAGGCACCGCAACAGAAAATCAAGGATCCCCTGGAATCTTTTCTCTCATCATCTCCTGCTTCTGCTGCCATACGGGAAGGGTTTTTCTCTTCTCGAGAATCTCATAATACCTCTGAGAGTAAGGCCACCCATTCCAGCGATTGATGATGGGCACTCTATTAAGGTAGATCTTCTTGGAAATGGCACCTTCATCCACCACAACGAATAGGCTAAGCTTCCTCTTCCTCTCCGACCCCATCTTCACAACCTGGAATCAGTTCGATTTTTCTGCTGTTTCTGAGCATCTGCTCACAGCAAAAGAGGAGATCGTGGTGGCAGTTCCATGGGTGTAAAAGCCATTGCTAGAGCAGATCATTGACTGCGTGAGGTTAGATGGCAACTAGTCCTTCTTGCAGCACGACCGTTCCTATCCTACCTAAACCAAAAACCCTCCATATGCCTTCAATCCCGCTATTTCACATGTTTTGTGTTTTATTTTGTATTTCTTTTGCGTTTGTTTTGCGTTTTTAGTTTTAATTTGTTTTGATTTGTATTTATTTTTGTTATATATTGTATTTATTTTTATTCTTGTTATATATTTAGTTTTAATTTGTTTTGATTTAGTTATATATTTTTAGTTGTAAATTGTTGTTATAATTAATGTTTGTTATGTTGTTATAATTGTATTAATATATTAATATAGTTGTAATTTCTTGTTATTTGTTATATTTTTAATTGTAATTTGTTGTATATATTTAATGTTTGTTATGTTGTTAGGTTATAATTATATTAACATATGATTGTATTAATATATTAATATATTATTTTATATTGTTAGGTTATGATTGTTATTTTTATGTTATGATTGTTATCATTTTTTAAAAATATATATAATATAAATAAAAAAAATTGTTACGTGTTTTGTGACAGTTATTGTTTTGAAGGATTTAAAGGGTGAATATTGGCATGATAAATTATGTGAAGGATATTGGCATTTTTTTTTTTTATAAAAAAAAAAAACTTTGGTGGTATGCAAATTGAGAGAACCATGATAATTACAATAATTGGTTTAGACTGCAAGAGTTGGTATAGGTGCAAAATAAAAATAAAAAAATAAAAATAAAAATAAAAAACTTTGCACAAAATTCATGTAGCGCAAATGAAATTTATTTATTTGGATGGTAATTTTCTTTGAAACTTCATATTGTTGTATGCTTTTATAATGTACTAGTCTGCAGGACACAATAAATCTATAATGCCAAGCTTTTCTCCATGCACAAAAGTTAGCTAACAAAAACAGGGAGTAAATTTACTTTTCATGGTTATTTCTTTAAGAATGGATTGCTACTAATATCATGAATTGAGTTAATTTCAACACTTTGATTTTTCTTAATATATTTTATTTGGTATGAAATTTTTGCTTGAGAATCATGAAGGAAATGGCCATTTCTTCTTGAACACACTTATGTTTTATTTCCTCCAAGTTTTTTTTTTCGCAAGTTACAGGATAATCAAGTGATCATTAAGGAGATTAAATTGTGATGACAATTGGTCTTCCCAAGACTAATTTCATGAGAAATTCTAAAGAACCAGTCCATGATCATAAACGAAATTTCCAGAAAATTACAAGTTCTTGCAACTTCTTGTAATAGCTTAATGGTTTGACATGTTGCATGACAGATTAGCAAAATTCAAAGACCTGGATTTTGTTCCTAAATGTCTAAGGATGGGGAAATACCTACCCACACTTGAATTTGACGTCTATAGGTGACTGCTCAACACTGGTCAAACTCAGCTATTTTAGCAAAAAGTCCAAAATTAAAGAGCAGATTCGCTATATTTGAGAAATTGAAGCCATAATTCATTTTTTTTTCCCAGCAAGAGTCATTATCCATTTTCCATTACCACAAACACTTCATTACATTTTTCTTCAATCCTAACCCACCAATAAAACCAACCAAGGTCATCTACAAGTTGTTTGGTCCACTTTACATATTCATTGTCAATTTCCTTTTTCTTACACTTGCAAATAAAACCTTGCTTCCATACATCATTGAGTCCATAGTCCTTGAGTCTAAATATTTTTCTAAGAACACCTTGAAGCTTGCATGCCTTAAGGGCAAGCTATCATGGAAATAAAAAAAGGGAATACATCAATGTCTCTTGTTCATCAGATCTTCTGAGTATTCGACAACAACAAATTCATTCATACTTAGCAAGATGTGTTGAGGGCATCTTGACTCTCATCCACATTAAATATGGGAGCTCTCATGTTGACTAGTGGCATCCATCAAAGACCACTAAGTTAAAAATTTCTTGTTATGTTTGACACCGAAACATTTATTCACATGACAAGAATTGTGCCAATGAGCGTTGAAGACTTGAAGACCAATAATTTTGTAGCAGAGGAAGCATAATTACTTTCATTACTTTTCAATTTTTGATCTAAATGACTTGAGGACAAGTCAATAAATAAGGCTGGGGGGGAGAGTGTAAATTCTGAATTTTGTATACCTTCCAAGCCTTATACATTTTCAGCAGCATTCAGTAGCAGATTCTAAACATTTAGTAGAAGATCCATCAACAGATTTAGCAACAGATGCAACAACAATACAAGATTCATTTTTTTCGATTTCATCCACCATTTTCACAACCAAGTAAAGAAGACTATGAACAGAATTTTGCAGCCACACGTACACAACTCTCATCCATTTTTGAAAGGGTAAGTTAAGGTATGATATTTTCTAACTTTTAACCATTTAATTCCTTGAAAATTTATAATGATAATTTTTGGAAAAACTTCACTTCCTTTTTTCATTTTGTCAAATTTCCAAAACCATCAGTTGAGGGGGGGAAATACATTCACATTCATATGTTGCCACATTCATATAACATTCAAAACATTCATATCTCATTCAAAGCCCACATACTTTCAAAATATATTTACTATTACATCATCATGAGCATATAAATGGATTTTCAAAAAATACTTAAAAGATAATTGGATGCCAACGCAATCATGGTTGTCACACAAGAACCAACCATGATGCATTCCAACAAAAATACTCTGCAATAAAAATCACATTATCAATATGCAAAGATCATACATTAAAATTGAATGAAAAAAACAAAATATGGTTGAAACACAAGAACCAACCAAGTTGTAGTTCATCAAAAACACTTTGCAAAAGTTAAGTAAATGATATCATGTAGAGTTTAAGCCAAAGCTCAAGTATCAAGAAGTAATGTAATAGATTTCACCAAAAGGAGTTTTTTAGGCCAAAATACCCTTTTTCCATATAATAATTTCTTCAACCCCCGAGGGCTTAACTCTGGTAGGCCCCTTCCTCATAGGACCTTAAGCCCTGCAACCGGGCACTTAAAGGGCCTAAACTCCTCTCTGAACCCCATCAAAACCTTTTTCTCCTTTTTATTTCATAAAAACCCGACTTTTAATTATGTTTTGATAAAACCCGATAGTTCGAATTTGCAACCAATATCGACCGTTGATCTAAACTGATCAATGGTCATCGGCTCATCGCATCGCAAATCCGCATAATTCCTTCTATTCTTTATATCTTTAAAAACTCTGATGCGATCAAACCTCAATCATTGATCATCCCTCTGATCCGACAATCAATACATAATCGCATTGGAACCTTCCACTTTTCCTTTTGCCCTCCACAATGCGATCCCCGATTTAATCTGGGCTGTCGATCATCTTTCTAATCCAACGGTCAATACATAATCGCATCCCAAATTTCCCTTTATTCTTTCTCTTTTCCTTCTCCTATGCCAATCTCCCCGATTGATCTTAGCCGTCTAATCCACAAGAACCGACGGCTAAGATTTCATCGCTCTCTGCCCGAACCCCCATCTCACATTACTTTCATTATCTCGAGATTAAATCTGAGCCATCAATTCATAAGATCCTATGGTCTAGATTGAACCCGATGGACCCAATTTCTATCGAGACCTACCTCCGCCATGTATAAACTCCGCCCAACCAAATTGCGACACCTATGCTCCATTATCTCCCCGATGCGCAGCTTTCTCTGTCGCGTGCGATCTACACCGTCGGATCTGCAACCCTTCATCCGACGGCCCACAGCGCATGTCACATTTTTTTTTGCATCCCGGATTTAACGCCCAGAAAAAACGTGAAAAAAAGTGGTTTTCTAAGGGATGCGTGTCAGGCAGCGAGGCATATTGCATTTTTTTTTGAAGATTTTAGAAACCACTTTGGAGTAGTGTGAAACTAGCGGTTTTTTCAGCCGAAACCACCTTTCCCCACCGCATTACATTTTCCCAGATAAATCTCTGCCATTCGTTCTTTTGATCTGACGGCCCAGATTTCATTAAATTCCCAAGTCTTTTCTCCTTCATTTGTTCTCTTGGCCATCTCATCGACTGTTTCCCACCGTCGTTCTCCGTAGATCGACGGTTCTAATTAATTTTCCCCACTAAGCCATCACCTATCTCCTCTGCTCCCAAATGCTCTACAAATTCATCCGGACCGTTGATCATTCTAGATCAACGGCTCTTATTTATTCCGCGTCCAAACTTCACTCCAACCCTTTTTTTCGCTCCCGATAAAGATTTTCTTCCTTTTTTCTTACATTTTCCTCCTTTCCGCTATAAATTTTCCCCTCCGCATTATAAACTCCCCAATTAATCCTAGTCGTTGATTAATCTAGATCAAAGGCCCGGACTTAATCTCCCCACCGTTTACCCAACCGCCCCCCGATTGACCCCAGTAAAAGATCATGGCCGTCCATCACTGTCATCCAACGGCCACGATTAAATCTCGCCCCCAAAGCAGCCTAACCTATTCTTTCACTGATTTTTCATAACTTTTGTGTATTTTTGTAGGTTTTAAAAGCTTTTCCACAATTTTTAAAATGAAGTGAAAGCCTGATATGACGATCTGCAAGCCACTGTCAGTGAAGAAAATGAATCTGCGGGGTTCGAATTATCATTTTACCCATGCCTCATGAGCACTGATATCATTATAAAACCCTTGGCATGCCTACAAGAAAAACAAAACGCAGAAAACCTTAATCAGACAAAGTGTATCAGTTTTATAGCATAGAATCAAAGCATAAATCAATGTTTAAAGGTTTTAGCATAGTTTTGAAGGATTAAGGTATAAATTTGACTATCAAAGGCCTAATCCACATAGTTAAAGACAGTATGAAGACCAGAAGATAGAAATTAAACCTAATTAGGCCTAAAACACAGATCAAGACAAATTAACAATGTTTTAGGGAAAAACAAGGATATCTATCAGTCCAAGAAGCCTCCACTGCCACATCAGAGGCTAATTGAATCCTCTCCAGCTACCAAAAATACACCTGCAGCCTCAAAGCAATCAAAGAAGGCCTAGTTATTGCCAGAACAAAAGATATTAGCCTAAAGATAGCTGAACAGTTATTTCAAATCAAAGAAACTTATTACAACTGTCAGCAGAGTTATTATAAAGATAAGAAAAGAACCCTGAAGCCAATCTTCTCATCCATTAAGCCTTAGAAAGCATAACAGATTTATGAATCAGAGATATAGATAGAATGCATTCCTGCCTTATGCCTTGCATGGTTTTCAAGGCCAGGAATTGCATTAAGTGTAGAATTAATTATACTTGAACCCTAGAAACTATTCCACCTCCTCATTTTCTTATAAAATATCCTTGAGGAGCATATTGTAAAGTGTTGGTTGCTGAACTTTGATATATACTTGTTGCTCGAAACTTTCTACATGTAAATAGTTTTCAGAGGCTCTTAAAGCTCTGTGTGTGATCAAAGGAGTTAGGCTGAGAAGAAAATATGGTGTTGTACTGAAACACTAGACTTGAAGTATGTAACTGGATTGACATCAATATACAAGCTGATTTTTGGGATCCTGGTCTATATCATTGGTGAAGTACTTCTTATTGTTACTTTTTTTCCTTTCATGTATGCCATTCTGTTCACTTTTCTCTGATAAAGATTAGCAAATATAGAGCTAGGATTTACTGTTAAAAGTACCCTACTCTCACTGATAAGCTTTATATTTATGTTTTCCTCCAATTTTGTTTTTAAGAATGACTTAAGTTAAGTGTAAACATTATCAAGGAATGTTGGTTTGTCCATGTCTTGATGTGAAAAACTTAAAAGGAAGTTCTTGAATGATATTTTCTTTACATGCTAAGTAGAGTCAGACTAGAAAAGTTTATGGTTTTCCCTGTCTTCTAGTTCTTTCTCCAAAGGTTGTTTTGAAGTTTTCCCTGAGAGTATGCTGAAGCAAGATTTGATTGTAATATGTCTTGTTTGATCTTAAGCTACACTTTGTTTTCTTATCTGTTTTCATCCTTTCTGAAAGTAGTCAAGTGGATTACTGGATTGTTTGTCTAATAAGTTAGCTTTAATACAAGCTTGTCCAAAGAAGTTTAAGTTTAGCCCTGTCTTTGGTTGGTTTTAAACAGTTGCTTAAAAAGGCTTTTCTTGTATGGAAAGTTGATAAATCCTTGTTGAAATTATTGGCTTTTTCCACCTTCTCAACACTTTTAATGTTCCATTCCATCATTTAAATCTAAAATATCTTTTGATATAGATGACTTGCCCCTTAGACCACTCTTGAAATTGTTGCACAATTAAACCCTTTTGTGTCTCCATAGCCCAATGGATTAAGTGTTTTTTCATATCTATCCTATCAACTGAAACTTGTTTTGATTATTCACATCTTTACCGCTTTGAAAATCTTTCATTTTTAGGACTTTCCACTCAATTAAAAATCATCCTCAACCATCCAAACAAACAAAAACCATTGTTCTCAATAACTAGCCTAATATCATTTCAAAAGCCTTAAAGATAAATCAATCTTTGCACTTATAAGAGATATCCCTCTCTGGATTCAAGAGGGCTAGATCCTAGAATCCCAAAGTGGTTCATAATGTTGTCTCTGAATCTTTAGTCTTGCCAATCTACTGAAATTACAGGGACCTAACATGTGGGTCAAAGGAGGGAATAATGGATTTACATTTATGAGTTTGTTATCATAGCTTTTATATAAATTGGAGTGTTATCTCCTTCATTTTTAATCTTAGTATCTTATAGGTTGGTAGTGAGAAGTTAGATTGGAGAATCAATGTAATGGTTGCAATTGCAATTTTCAATTGATGATAAATAAGATGGAGCTTCTTTGATCCTCTACATTTGACTTTTCTTTTGGTGTGCTTGTGAATCCTTGGAAGGATCCCCATTGCCTAGCAAGTACACTTTTGTTTTAGTAGGTTTTTATTTTATGTTTGTTTGTGAATTTCATTAGATTAAATTATTAGGTTCATATGTTTGGAATATTAACGAATGACCTTTCGTAAGAAATTAATAATGTTTCCTTTAATGAATTTGATTTTTTATTTAATTTTTTATTTCATTAGTTTAAGTTTCTGATTTATATGCTTGAGATGTAAATGAATAGTCTCTTGTAAGAGAGCTTTAACATTTCATGAAATCAATCAGAATTAGGTTTAAGTGCTTTAATTTCATTAGTTTAAATAGCTTGTTGATTAAGATGATTAGAAATATTAATGAAAAACCTCCTGTAAGGGAACCTTAATATTTCTTACACTTGTCACAATGTCTATAGATTTCATTTTGTTAAATGACTAAATAGGTGTTGGAGATCCTAATGAAAGACCTCCTGCAAGGGAACTTTGGAATTTCTTTACCTAGATTAGTTTAGTTTATCTCTAAGTCCATATATATTGGATGATCCTTGAAGTTTACTTACCCGGATTGATAGTAAATGAAACTCTAATTTGCATCCACATTTTAGACCAAAGTTTAGGGGATAACCCCATCCCACGTTTATGACAGATTTTTAAAACCCAAATATCGTGTTAACCAAAGTTTATAGCCAAATTCATGTTGGCTAGAACATATTGTATTGGTGGAGTATTAAACCACACAAACCCACCACATATAATATAACCAATTTTTTGGCTAGTGCATAATGCAAGCAATGAATAAACAGAGCAGGTGGACACATGGTAGTTTACATCATAGCTTGATGTCACCGTCAACGAGTTTGGAGTGGAGGTTGCTAACCATAACGGTAAGGAGGAAGGGTTAGAGTATTCACATGTTGCAGTCACATTTTATTTAACCTTCGGCGCTAACCTAACCCGACACCTAGCTCCGGTCACCAATGCAAATGCAGGTCAGCAGTTTAGCGCCAAAACCTTCAAAATCGATGGTGCATATGGTGCCACTTGGTTCCTCTTTTTTTGGGTACAAGGGTCATCGGAACGATTAAAGAGGCCACAATTTGCGTCGGAAAGTGGCTAAATTTTCACTCTGCTAGCAAAAAAAATGGTGGAATTCTAGGACAAATTGCAAAAAAAGCTTGGGAGATCATAAATTCTTCATTTTTTGGTATTTTTGGGAGCATAAAGAGGCTAGACAAGGGTTTTTGATAGTTCTAAAGCCATTGGAGCTATCAGTGTAACTATTTGATCACTGTAACTTGATGTAAACACCATTTTTTTAGCATAATGAAAGAGGCCCAATCATTGGAAGCTGGACCAGGAGATGTAGCCCAGTAGAGGAGAACTCCTTCATCATTTGATGTGTTGTTTTTACTGTTATGGTGATTTTCTCTTATGTTTACTAAAAAAACTGAGTTTTAATTTCATGTTTATGTGTTTGAGAATTTGGTGAAAGAGGCTTAAAAACCTAATATAATCACTTGCAAAACTTACATAAACTTCAAGCAATTTCACATATAGATAAGTTATCTGGGTTATTTCTTCGACAGGTAAAGGTGAATAGAACAACATATGAGATGAAACATTCAGAAAAATGAGAATTTGAAACCAGGAGGTGGTGACAAACTCTTTACTTGCGGAAGCACAATGACTATCCCTAAGCACAACAACTCCACTACAGACTTAGCATAGCAAACTCCAATTGATGCCTTGAATTTTTTTGGTCAAACAAAGAGCATATCATTGGTTTATTGGATGATAAAATAATTTTTTAAACTCTCCATATGGTTTAAACCCGCCTTCAAGGATCATCATTGCAATTTGAAACTTGAATCATGAAAGAGAAACATGTCTCATAATTGTTGTATTGAAGGGTGATGTCACAATATAAGTTGATTTGACAAAAAAACTGACAGAACTGACACCACGAACTTGTCCCAGTGATGGGAAAATAAGACTCACTATGACCTCACCCATAATTTTATCGACGCCCACTTAAGCTAATTTTTTAGGGAATCGATGTCTGTCTTTACATTATCACTCACACAATTCTAACATAATTACAATAATATTACATTATTCACAAAGACTAATAACTTGATCTCTAAGATATCATAAAAAAACCTTTACACATTTACCAAAATAAATTTAAAAGACTAAACTTGGTTTTTTACTACTATATCATAGGACACTAACATTAGCTCCAATGGGGACAGAATCCTCCCTGTGAGGTGCCAAAGGAAAATGTAGACTAATAGGCTAATCCATTGGGTTGCTCTCAAATTGAAAACTGAAACCTGCTCTACCATGTGACCTTCTCCAATTGCTAACTGAAACTAATTTAATATTTCACATGATCCTGATCTTAAAATAATCACACTACAAACCCATACTGAAGCTATAAATTGAAGACAGACTCAGACAAACTACTTGAAAAACTGAAAAATAAAACTAAGACCAGTTTTTTCCCAACAAGCTTATTGATCACACCATTTTTCTACTCAAACCTACTGAAATGACTGTAATATCAAGTGATAATAAATTTCCAATGCAACTAGTTAGGAAAATGGCTACTTGACTGAAGCTTGCATTCAGATTCTCTAGGAAGAAAAATAAAATCAGAAAATTGGCAACTCAAACTCCCCCCTAAAAACCTCTTCATGATCCATAAATACAACAACATTCTTCTGTTCTAATAACTGCAACAACCTGCCAAAAGGGTCATATAAATCATGAAGGGAATACTTATATGTTTTTTGATCATCGATTAAGGATTTTTTTTCATGATTCACTACTAGCTTCTTTGTTTGTGATTCAACTATCTTAAGACCATCCTTGAATGAAAAAGGATCTAATTGTTCATCTCTCCTATCATGCATCTCAGGGAGAAGCTCTGTAAATTTTTGAATAATAGCCATGGCATGTGTTTGAAGTTCATCTAAACACAATATTTCATGTACTTTAACAAAAGTATCACCCTGATGTTCAAAGGAATAAAAAATAACAACTACTTCTTCGTTGTCTTCTTGTATTTCAGACTAAAATGTATTATATAGGGTTGTGTTGTTTTCTTGAAATTGTATGTCATATGTTGATTTAATGTCTAAATTTTCTAGGAATACAACTTCAGAAATATGCATTTGATAAACCTCTTCTTCATGATCTAAAATATCAAAACATTATTTTTTCAACTCAAAAATAATCTCATTTTGGTTGTCCAAAGGACCTATAACAACATTTATTTTTCATATCTTCTTTTAAGCTCTAAATCACAGTTGTCATATGCAGGTATCAACTCTTCGTTGAATCTATTATGATTGTTTACTTGAGTATATGACTCTTAAAAATATTAGAGAATTCCAAAATATGATGACTTATCCAAATCATTGTTTTGATTATTTGAAGCTTATGAGGATTTTATAATTTCATTATCACTCTCAAGGACAAAAGTATGAATTTGAACATTGAAATTATGATCTATAATCGAAGAAACTGTATTATGCTAAATAATGTCCTCAGTGTCATGTAAACTAGCCTCTACTATTATGCTTTCCTGATGATAATATAGTTTAAACAGGGTTTCCTTTATTTCATTATCCATAAAATCCTCATCATCAATATCAATTACCAAATGTTTCATAAGACCATCAAAATATCCTCAGAATGTTTCAAACAACACTATATAAGAGTAACTGTCTTTATATTTCTTACAGAAGACTATGTATAAATATTTAAGGGAATAAATGCTAGAAGGAGACAATCCTTCACACCACGATCGTGATTTTTCTTCTAAAATTTCCATAAACATCTTCATTAATAATTCCTCATGAAAATCAACTCCTAACCTATGCATGTGCATATCAAATTTGACCAAATGAAATGCAACATCATATCCTTTTTTATCTTTGAAGCTTTTCAAATAAGTTTTCCAATCTACATGAGGCATGTGATTTGGAAAACTTGGAATATGAATATGATTTAAAGGAGTATACCTTGGATATATAAAACTCATCTTTAATCAGTAGAGTTACTAGTAAAACCCTAATTTTTGGATCTTGATGTCAGTAGAGTCTTTGGATCAGGTTGAAACTTCATTGGAGTCATGAGGTGAATGGTATAACCTTCATGTGTTTGGATTGTGTTCACCATTATAAGTCAAATATGAAACTTGATGGTTCTTTCCCAGGGAATATGGAGCCTTTTTTCCCCAAAAATGGCACTATTGAAGTGTGTTTGGCGCACGTATGTATGAAATCACACCAACTTAAGGGGTGTGGTTTACCCACTTAATTTATTGGTAATAGGCAAAAAAAGAAGTGGAGTCAAGAAAGTTAGTGGAACAAGCTAGAATCATAAGCATACTAGATAGAGAAATAGCATGCATATATAAACTAAAACTAAACTAAAAACTAAAACAAATAATCACGAGCCCTGAAAATATTCAAACGACAACAATAATTCAAACGGTGGCTCTTAGCCCCTCTTATTAAGTGTTGGTAGGAAATAAGGGTGAAACTTTACTCTCTTGCCAAAGGACCCCATAGAACATGGGTTCTAAGTCCCGATGCAAGGATGTTTTTACCCCAAGTTTGCTTCGGTACAAAGTCTATGTCTCTCTCTATTGTGGTGGACTGAACTTATTGGATTTCCAACAATTGAGTCCCCTCTATCTTCAGCTCCGGATCACACACTTCTGGTATTGCTTGGGAAATTCTGGCTAGAATAACAATGTGTTCACCAATTATTCATCTCATGGTGGCCTTATATAGGAGAATTCAAATCCTCCTTTCCTCTCTTGGTACATTGTGGATGGTGACCCAAGAGAGGGGGATGATTCCATTTTGTGCCACAAATATTCCTTTGTGTGCTCCCTTGATGTCAGAGGAGGCATTGGTGGCTGTCCTTAGGCAAATTAAAGTGAAATCATTGTCCTGGAGTGTGCTTGTGTGGTCCCGAAAAGTGACATTTCACCACTCCCAGGATTGCACGCATATCAGGTAAAAAAGTGCGCAAAGGCACTCTTCATGAAGGATTATGTGAGCAAAAGCATTTATGACTTGCTCAAATTTGATTTTTCCTCAGACCTTAGAGATTTTAAATACTTTCTAAATTTTGTAATGTCTTCCAGCCCTATAAATCCTTCTTCTTGACATTAAATAATGTTATTTTTTCTGCTTGTATGATTTTCCAGTGTTAATAGTTTCCCCCTAATGTTTGAGGTCTGGGAAGAACTGTATAGCCAAATATAGTTTCTTTTTTGTATATCGTGCGTAAAGAGAGAGAGACCTGCGTGAAGCTTGGAATTGGAAAGACCCTGCACTGGTTCCAAGAATGACCATGTCCTAAGGGACCCCTATAAGCAAATATAATACAATGCATATACAAATTTTCTATGAGGCGGGCCTGTCCCATGCTCATGATGTTGTGGCTAGTTAAACAAGTCTATTTGATAGATATATGTTATGTCTGTATCACTGATATGGTAATGATCTGGTGGTTGCTGACGACTACTGTTGACACCCTCCAGAGCGTTTTTTTCTTTGAAAATAGGTGGAATATGGTACCCATATGCGTAAACTTGGTATGGTGTATAACTACGCATTGTACGCATAGGCGCTAGCTGGGACCTTCCCATACAAGCATTGCTAAAAGAGATGCTTATGGAGGCACGGGTCTTCGACAAATTTGATCAAAGTGAAATGGTTGTAAGGTATGATACCATATTGACATGAAAGCTTTTGTTGTAGTCGAATGTCAGGAGGATCGATGAAATCTATATTGGGAAATGATGTCTCCCATAGTGCCACCCAAGGATGCCCCTTTTATGGAGAGGGGTAATCCAAGGTACCACTTCCTTTTTGGAAAATAGGTGTCGAAGTTGAAAAAAAGGAAGCCTCAACCGAATGAGGGGTCACTGACATGAGGGGTCAAGGGCCTGGATGTGGTTTGTTTAACATCGGCATGTTGGCAAGGGGTGACTGAAAACTGATGATAGCGATTCAGTGGCCCGAGTTTGGAGTATACTAAGCAGCTTAGCGGCAGTCATAGTTATTTCTGATGGGGAAATCCCTGGATTCGGTAGGACTTCTAGGGTGGGTATAAACTGGCTATGAATGTCATGGTGGCTTGTGAGTGGGGGTGTAATACTCTGACCAAGGGTGTTCAAGGACTGCTGACATGGGACAAAAAGATGAATGAGAGGGTGGGGGATGTAGGGCACCATTTGTGGTCTTTGTACACTTACCAAAAGAATAAAGTAATGGGGTTTGGTTTGTACAAAACACATAGACAGGTACCCCAAAACATGAAAGTGTTCGCTCACTGATGTTGTGATGATGGTGTTTTGCTGAGGGTGGGGGTCCCATTGGTTGGTATCATGTGTGGGGTTGATGAAGTAGATGAAAAAGTATCGCAGATGGGATTATGCTGGTGGAGATATGGTGGGCCAAATGCGAGGCGTGGTGGTGTGCATTTGATCTTCTTGTACAAACTGGTTGTTCGGGAAGGGGTTTTTAGTTTGTATGGTAAAAATTGACCTTATGCATGGTGGATGGATGGGCATGAGGTGCTTCTCGAAATAAAGTGGTATGGCCATGATGTCAATTTTGTTGTGATATATGGTATATTATGGGTGACGAGCACCATGGAGGGGAGGCTCTACCGAACAACGAGGATGTTTATCATGTGCAGGGTGAGGTGATGATAAACACGGTCATATATGAGGACCCTATGGTTGATTTTTGATGGAGAAATGATGTCAGGATATGCATAGTTTATGGGACTCTACCATGATGGGGGTAGAATGATACCTACTCTAGAAATTTCTGTGAGTGGAGTTGCGAATGGTTTTACGAGCTTTTCCTGCAAAAACAGCTACCTCAAGTGAAAGCATCTTATTTATAAAATATTATTGAAATTCATGAGCTTTAAAAAATAAGATGAGAGAGGGCATACATGCCAGTGCTGAAATTTTTTTTTTTTGGAGTGTGAATGTGTGGCATCGCCTCTCTTCATCATGCAGTGTTGATTATGGTGCAACTTACGGTTCAGAGAACGGACCTTCTGATCTCTCGTTATGGTCCTCCCAAGTTTTTGAAAAGGGAGATATATGGGTGAATATGGCTATAATTTAAGTCATTTGAACTTTTTGAGTTCTTGAGAGGTCAGAAGCTTCTACGTAGATTTTCTTTCCATTGTAGTCAACCTTAGCACTAGGAATTATCGATATCATGCCCAGGTAACCTCCACGACATCCTGCACTTTAATTTTTTTAGTTTGATGGTGTCGGAGTCCATATATACTTGGTTTGTACGGATTCTGAGTGTTTTTTTCCCTAGATTGTGTGGGCGATCAGGGAAAAGGCGCGCCCTCTGTGCGCATTTTCCAAGGATAAGCACACTAAAAGCACTCTGCTCCCCTTCTTTTGCGTGCCTTAAGCACACCTGTGGAAAATACAAGTGCACAAATCCAAGGCGAATTTTTTTTAGATTTTGCCTATTTTTTATTTTTTTTCTGTTATTGATGGGTACCTATTTTGATGACAGGTTGTTGTGGAGGGAGCAGGATTGGCTCGAGATCCATACTACACTGGATGCTGATGCTAGGGTGCACCGTCAACTGGCACAATAGGGGCTCCTAATGTTTACAGAGAA
This sequence comes from Pinus albicaulis, assembly GCA_034641835.2. NCBI lineage: Eukaryota > Viridiplantae > Streptophyta > Pinopsida > Pinales > Pinaceae > Pinus > Pinus albicaulis. The sequence goes on from CM076577.1 coordinate 1,477,177,450, forward strand.
TGAGCTTCCTCGGTCATAGGACCGATTGCTACGCTACTTGATCTGACATTGGCGCAAGAGGTGTAACATCTTCGTGCTGCATGGGATGAACCTGGTCATCCGTCCTAAGAAATATGTGTATTTTGTGACCTGATTACTACCTCATGGTGAGGCGCTAAGGTATCCACTCCCTTCCGGGAGAGTAGATCTTGAGAGGTTTCGGAGATGTCACTGTGGTGGGACACCTCTTATAGAGGGGTGCATTAGCATTGCATCCGTGACAGATTTAACAGAATGATGTGCTCTGGCAGTGATTGTGCGACTTGTGGGGTCATCAACTCTGCATCGGGCATTAGGCCTGCAGGTTGGAGTATTGCGCTAGTCGAGGTCCAGGAATTTCTATGATTTTGCCCATTTTTTCTATGACAAGATCATGGCGCAACTGAATAAGGTCCATAGTGGATCAAAGTTTTTTGTGTAAGCCATAATTTTGTGTAGCATTATGTACGAGAGGGTATTACTATTGAGGCCAGTGGTGGCGGTGCCTCCTAGGGGGCCACGAGAGCCTTGTATGAGGAGGTGGGCTCCGGTGATGCCACGAGGCAGTGGCGTCATGGTGGGGAATTACTACAATGTCGCGACAGAGGCCTGGTTCGAGGTGAACCCATAGATGTGCTTGCCATTCCCATATGTGGAGTGAAATTTCGAGGGGATCCAGATATGGGTCTCCCTCCTGGTTATGCTTGGGGGCCAACAGGTATGTTTTATATTTTTTCTGCATTTATTTGAGTATATATGTGCTTATGTGTTTTTCTAGTGACACTACCATAGTTTCGGTTACTCTCTGTAGATGTTGGCAAGGTGGGTCGTCTAATGGCTCAGTTGGTCAGCCACGGTCCTCTTTGGAGGCCTAGGGGAAATCTCAGAGGATAGGGAGGAGATGGTGTTGGAGGACCTTGTGGTGGACCTAGTGGAGGTGTTGGCCCTTCAGGAGAGGGCAGGATCTCGGCCGTTGCGGACGCTGCAGCTGAGCCGGCTCGTGCCGACACAGCGGTAGCACGTGCAGATATGATGTAGGCTCGTATTGTGAAACTAATTTCTTAGGTGTCAGTTCTCAAGGATTCCTGGGGTCGAATGGACCACTTGGCCCAAGGTATGCCTGCTCAGGGGTTTATGGATGACCTCGAGGAGGTCTGGCTGGAGACTGTGATGGCCTACAAGAGGGACTATCGGCCTATTTTACATCGGGTGGTAGTCTCACTGGTGACGGTAGCTCCAGTGGTGGCACCGAGAGCGGTTGTGGGTTTGGGTTCCCCTCTTGAGGCGGCACCACCCTAGAGTTTACTTGTACACGGGGAAAGCACCCATTATAAGGATGCTTTCCTTATTTTTGATGACTTTTTTGTATCTTTGGGCTGGCTTTTGTGTCAGCAACACTATTTTTGTACTCAGAAATATACATTGTGATATATATATATATATATATATGAGAGATATTTTTTTCCGGCTCTACATGATGTGTCACCTCTTTCGATTTATGGATGATGTTATGTTTATGGATATATATTTTTCAGTTTTTATGTATGATGGTTTATTTGAGATGCATTCTAGTTTAGAATATTTTTAGCTATGAAATCAACTGTTTGGTTTTGACTCCTTGGTACATGTGTGTTAGTATGAATCCTTTGTCGAAGTGTACGAAAAAGGACCACTTTAGCTACGCATAACTAATAGCCCTAACAACAAAAGTGGCTACCAATATCTTCAGATCTGCGGTTAGTTAAACAAGAAAAGAGCTGCAAAAAACCAGATCTATGCATGAAAAGACATTAAGCAGTAAAAACAAGGGTTTGCTCCATATACCAATAGACAAGACAAAAACAATTTTTGAAAGAATTTTTGTATTAATTGGGCACCTGGGAGGAAAAAAAGAAGGCGTATCCAATTCTCCTCAGTGGGATGGGTTCTTGGAAGTCCTCGGCACTTCAGATCTAAGATTTCTCTCTCTTGTTGGTGTAGAAAACCCACACAAAGAATGGAACTCAAAGGGAGCTCACACAGCAAATGGCAGAAAATGGTGACCAAGTGTATAGATCCAGAGTGATCTAATAGGCAACAAAAGGTGAGGAATGGTAGGAAAAACCCTCCTATTTATAACAAAATATTGGGTCATTCTAGATCTTGGTGCATGGGTTAACCAGATCTATATCCACTTTTTATGGAATATTTTATTATATTTGTTGGAGGGAAAAGGTATTTGACTTGGGTCAAATCCCTTGATTTGTCAAAAATAAATAAATAAATGATTTATTTATCTTTTTAAGGAAGCGGTTAGAATATAATCAAATAAATAATGATTTATTTAATTATTTAAGGAAGTGGTTGAAAGATAATTAAATAAATAATGATTTATTTAATTATTTGTGGGTGATTTGGTCATATTTAACAAGGAATATTATCTAAATAAGATTTAAATAATTATTCCTAGAAAATAATAAGATAAATGAAGGTTTATCTAATTAATTTATTTGTTTTGGGTTAAACATGATTAGGAATAATAATTAAATTATGGTTTAATTAATTATTCCATGAGGAAAATCAAACAAATATAGGTTTGTTTAATATTTCCTTTTGGGGTTTCCTGTTTAGACCATAAACAACCTAATAAATGTGGTCTATTAAGTTATTTTAACATAGTGAAGGCAATTTTACTTAGGGTAAAATTTATCTTACATGGTGTACTTGGGTCCATCTAATGATAATAGGTTAGATGTGTTGGGAAAAATACTGAGAGGGGGGGGGGGGTGAATCAGTATTTACTGCATAATCAAAACTTTCACTTATTCCTTCTTCTAAAAGGCATACGCTACTTTCCTGAACCAGACGTGCGTATATACGCGGATCCCCTCTATTAAACTAGCGTATACACAGAGATCTAGATAAGTCATTAAATCTTCACTTAAACCATTCCATCATTTATTTATCAGATATTCAGATATTCAATAAACGGTAAACATGTGCAATAAGAACAGAATAAACCATCAAACAAAGCATCACACATGAACACCCGGTTTTTAGGTGGAAACCCAGGTCGGGATAAAACCACCACTTCCATTGCTTAGCCTTCAATATTTTATTATAGAGAAAACATATTACAACATATGTGTTGGTGCAGACTCCTACCAGCACGCAGGCACCCTGCGCTCGTTCTGACCTCTCCTGGAAGGCTCCAACCCCGGCTCGTTTTCGGCCTCACCTGGAAGGGGCACTCGACCCCACGATCTACGTTCACCAGCCTCTCACGGAAGGAGCTACAGCCCCACAGTAGAAGGCTACAACCCTCAGCACCACCTTGGACCACGTTTCATCAATTTTCACACTGGATCCAACCACTTCAATAGAACACAACTTGCAGACCGCAATTCATCATATTTCCAGACGGAACCCTTTCCATATTTTTAGGCACGAACATACATCATCAACAGATACATATCAACACAGATCAGATAGCAGAAACACAGCAGAACAGATCAGATATTTCATACCCCTTGCTTCAGCAAGCCCTAGTTTGCATACGCGCTTTCCCTTCACCGATGTCGCGTGTATACGCGCTTCCGTCCATACAAACCAGCGTATAACTCAGTGTATATTTTATTGCGCATACGCGCTTTCTCTTCGCTGAAGCTGCGTATATACGCGCTTCCTCCGCGTTGAAGTAGCGTATAGATCTTCAATTATTATAGAGCGGGATACTTCTTCAGATCAGATATTCAGTTCAGATTTACCCTTTCACTTCCAACAGATGTTCGCCTAGATGTTCGCCTCATCATAGATCTAAGCCTTCCATAAGCAGATCTAGTAGATACATTCCAGATCTAGATCCCTTTCTTCATCATTGGTGCATCATCCAATCAGATTTATCTTCAAGTGTAACCCTTTCATTCAGATCTACTTCAGAGAGAAGTATTCATTCAAGCTCAGACATCTTGCACCCACTCTCATGATTTGCACAATGAAATTCTTCTCCTTATATATGATTACCCTTTGTCAATACCATGAGCCCCTTTTTCAATACCATGGATCAAAACAATACCATAAGCCCAAAACTATCTGGACGGGGTCAATTTAGGCGGATCATTACCCAATTCAATGGGTTAATACCATGGTGGTTACCCTTGGTTTTGCACTTTTTGAGCGCTTTTTCCCATACGCGACTTGGCACGTTCATTTCCGCGTGTATACGCGATTTCCCTTAGGCCAATACGCGTATACCAAGAGACATACTCTTTTTCATCATACTTTGAGTACATTCTGAATTCCTTTCTTCATTGCCTTTTGTTCACCCTATAGATACATCAGATTTCCTTTATCAAGGACATATGCTATCAAGCACAACTTCATCAAGTAAGTTGTCATCATCTTCATCAAGTGGGTTGCCTTTCAAGGACAACACTCAGCATCATATAAACATCAGATCACATCAGATTTACATCATTTACCAAGTCCATCAAGTCAAGAATAACTTCATCAGGTGGATTGCCATCAAGGACAACATATGTCAACAGTCGCATGTCTTTATCTTCATTCAGTGGGTTGCCATCAAGGACAACATCCTGCATCATATTTTCCAACAATCTCCCCCTTTGGACTTGATGGCAACCATGATGGTGTTTGGTTACCACAACAGATAGATACATTAAGAATACAATGACACCATGTCATTCTCCTTATTTTCCATGTCACTCTCTCCATTTTTGGCATCATTCAAACACCATGTCACTCTCCCCCTTTGACATCAAGGGCAAAGGGCACATCATTATCTTCATTCACACACCATGTCACTCTCCCCCTTTGACATCAAGGGCAACGGGCGGATCAAAACCAACACACTTACCCTTTTCTCCTCATGTGGAAGAAACATTCTGCAGATCTGATATGTGCTGAAGTGGCCAAGCTCCCCTTGAGTTCATGCTGAATCTTCAAACATATTTGTCAATGAAGTACATGACTCTATGAACTTCCTATCACCAAAGACTCATACTTACATCAATTATCCATCCAAGTGGATTTACATATGAGACTCAACTACCCAACCAAGTGGGTTTACAAATTTGATTCAGCTACCCAACCAAGTGGGTTTACAAAATTTGACTCAGCTACCCAACCAAGTGGGTTTACAAAATTGACAAGTCCTTACATGACTGAATATTACAATTTTACAACATGAGTCTCAACAAGACCTTTTCAACAAATTACAAAGATAACCATTTAAGACCAACACCAGAAAGTCCTCAAGAAAGAGAACATATTTCAGAACCATCATAATGCCAATAATGCATTATACTCAGCAAAGCCAATGCTCCCCCTGAATCTGTGCATCCAAGCATCCTTTCCAAATGACTAAGGCTCCCCCTT